>CM022677.1:18450939-18453439 GCA_012295275.1 Chrysomallon squamiferum
CTCTCTCTCTCTCTCTCTCTCTCTCTCTCTCTCTCTCTCTATCTATCTATCTCTCCCATTTCAAACATCTTCTCTGGAGTTTTATAATGAAAGAAAATTTCAGAATCACTGTGTGCATGGTATATCTAAAAACAGAGAAAACGTAATCACTCTAAATGTTCACACTCGAATGAATTCTTTATTGATCACGCAATTCTTGGAAGGTATTTTTATTTTCATTGTGAGTCCTTATGTTGCTGTCGTCGTCGTAGACGTTGTTGTAGTAGTAGTAAAAACAGCGACAATAATGAAAATGAGGATTCACCTGATATGTTTTCATTTTTGACAGGCTCAATTTATATATGTTTATATATAATTAATTAATAAGAAACAGCAACAACAACAACAACAACAACAACAACACTACTATTACTACTACAACAACTACTACTACTACTACTACTACTACTACTACTACTACTCCTACTACTACTACTACTAATAATAATTACGATGAATTTAAATATATATAATGACAACACTATATCACATATTAAACAAATAAATAAACTGTTTATGTGTGTTATTTGAGCTTTCTTAATACACGTATAATCCAGTTTGGTTTAAACAATCGTAACAATTATGAATACGATTTCAATTTCTGTCGAATTTACGACATGGGAACTAACTCTGTTATCAAACGTTAAGCAAAAGAAAAAGATTGTTTATCCCGCCTGATCTCTTTTCAAACCGGTTTAATGTATAACTGAAGCAATATTCAAGGTACTAATATAATTATAATAACGATTTCTGTATCATTGCTATTTCACATCAAAATTTGAAAAAATACTGTAAATTCAACTAAATAATAATAAATTTATTATAATGGTTTTAAAATATGTGTCTGAACATATATATATATATAATGGATAATATATTATAATTATTTTATAAACTCGTATTTTAATAATTTATTTAATAAAAGAGGGTTAGTAACAATGTTACGATGCTGGTAAAGGGGAAAACACACTAGTTTATGCATTTTAATCATCTTATTGTAATAATAAATATATATTAAAAAAGAGTTAATATGTATTATTTTGAGTGAACGTGTCTTTAGATTTATTACGAGTAATCTGTTTGAAAACTTTATTTTAATCTATAAAGAGAATGTTTCATTTGAATCGCGAAGTGACACGCATGACACAGAAAATTTACCAGATAATTCTCTAACACAGGAGATCGTGTTTTATACACATATATGCTATTAAGATAATAAAAATAAAACACACTCTTTACACACGTTATCCTTTTACTTAATCTCAAAGGGGCAAATATTCTATTCTATTCTATTCTTATTTATTTATTTATTTATTTATTATATTTAATATATGCTTGAAGAAACAATAAAAGAAAAAAGATAAAGGATTATTTTTACCAATGTAGTTAACAATTTAGAATTGTTCAAAAGATACTGTGTTGTTTTCTTATTTCCTTGTGGGTGTCTGTGTGTCTGTGTATCTGTGTCTGTTTGTGGGTCTGTGTGTCTGTGTGGCTGTATGTTTGAATAAGTGCGTGATTAAATATGGGATGTACAGATGTTGGTGCGTGTACGAGATATTTTCACAAAACATTATCAAAGTAAAATGGAGAATACAGGTTTAAAACAACGAATAAATGAACGAAAGAGAAGATAACAAACACAGAAAGTAGTACAGCCAAAACAAATGACCATTTTGTTTCGTTATCACAATGAAGGTTTACCAGAGCAATAATTATTTCTCAAAGTATTTAATCAACGAACTAATTAGACTTAGTAGTCGAAAATAAATAAAAGTAATAACTAATAATAGAAAACAAATAAAAATAATAGCTAATGATCGAAAATAAATAAAGATAATAAATAATAATAGAAAGCAAATAAAAATAATAACTACTAATAGAAAAAAATTAATAGCTAATAAAAAAAAAAATATTAACTAATCATTGAAATTAAATAAAATAATAGCTAATAAAAGAAAATAAATGGAAATAATAACTAATAATAGAAAAAAAATGAAAACTTTCTTTTGTCTTTTTTCTTACGAATTGCTTTTAGATCGTTGTAGTGTTGTCCTCAACTGGTTGTTGTTTTGATATTCAGCCTGACAGCAATAGAGCTATTTCTCATTCCTAATACGCATGTAATATTGAAGATTGTTTGTTTACTCACAGAAACACCTGCATACTTGTACAAAGCCTACTAAGTATTTGTAAATCGAAGACCCAAATACCTCAACTTGTTGCGGCAGACTGAGTAATTAAGAACATAATTAAAACTATTTTTCTCTCGAAACAAGATTTTTAAAGATATCGCTGTCATACGTCACCTAGCTAACCTGTGATACATTGTTTCAGTCGTTACGTCATTCGCTGAGGGAGACTGTAACCAAACGTCAGAGTTTAATCTCGTCTTTATCAGTTGTTTGTTCATCTGCGCAATCTCACGAACTTTACTAGTCGCCTTCTTAACCCCCCTCTC
>CM022677.1:18458439-18468439 GCA_012295275.1 Chrysomallon squamiferum
ACGTTGTGACTGCACCCGTGGTGTAGTGAAAGTTAGAGATATAACGATCACCAGAAAGATGTCGATGAAAAGAAAAAGGACAATGACCTCTGTCCAGAATTTGTTTTTCTCTTTTTCTGCGTGCTTATATTTGACTAAATTTTTTTCTCCATTTGGTTTGATGAGTGGCTCGTCACTGATACCTGGATTACACCTTTCTCTCTGTTTCACTTCTTTGTTTTGTAACAAACTTTCGTTGTTATGATCCATTTCTTTTCTATCTCAGAAAACTTGTATATCGCTCTGATACAAACTGCGAACTGAGAAATGTTTGTTTGATGTTTCCTTTAAGACGTTTTGCGACTAATGAGATGATTAAACTTGAAACACCGTCCTATATGATCTGTGAATGGGGTGAGACATGGCGTTTTGCCAGCTATCAATGACAGTCATACTAATCTTCATGCGATCTACAGTTAATATTTCAAATTTGGCCAAATGACTTAAACGCATCGTCGGTTAAATACAAACTTCGCGATGTCTCCAGTAACTAAATACTGTAAGGACTGTAATATAAACAGTCTGTGATTTTTAGTTATCTTATAATCATTGTCGCTTAGGAAAAGTTTATACACAACCTGTAATACAATCTAGTTACCTGTAATACATTCTTCTTTGTACTGAAACCCTACAGTGTCATTGCAAAGCCACTGTCTACGTCACTGTTTACACCCTGTGATTCTGATTCTTTGCCAATTATTTTGGATTCAGGTAGTCAGTCAAATGGGTTCATGAGTCAGACAGTGTTCGTTATAGTGATTAGTGGTTCATTTCAATTCTTTATGATCGTTAGCTTTATAGCTTATTGAAATGCAATGTCAATAAAAGTACAAAAGAGAAAAGAAGAATAAGAAAAAATGAAATGAAATGTTGAACTCATTAGTTCATTCATTCATCGATTACTTGAGTTTTTTTGTTTAATTTAGTTTATGAGTTGTAGTTGTTGTTGTTTTTGTCGTCGTCGTGGTAGTAGTAGTATAAATAACAAGTATCAAAAAGGATGATTCAGCAGAGGTCCTTTCAGTTTTGACAGATTCCATTTATATATAATTAACTAATAAAAAGAACAACAATAGCAACAACAGCAGCAATAACAACAACACCAACGACAACAATAATAATAATAGTAATGACGATGAACTTAAATTTATAATGACAACTCTGCGCCAAATACTAAACAAATAAATAAACATTTATGTGTGATATACGTGTATTCTTAAGACATGTATAACCCAGTTTTATTTAAACAAATAACAACTATCTATACGATTTTATAACAATTCCAGTATCATTTTTATTTCAATAGTTGAAAAAATATCTAAAAACGAATTTATTTATTTATTTATTTATTTATATTTTTATTTATGCTCTTTTCATTATTTTATTTTAATTTTCTTGTTATTTATAATCTGTTTATTATTTAATTATTTTTCTAAAGAAACAGCTAAAGGCAATTACAGAGTGAACATTTTATTATAACCACTTAATAAAGTTAACAATTAATATATTTATTTCATTGGGCAGACCTAATGACATAAAGTCATGTATGTATGTATGTATGTATGTATGTATCTCTCTCTCTCTCTCCTCTCTCTCTCTCTCTCTCTCTCTCTCTCTCTCTCTCTCTCTCTCTCTCTCTCTCTCTCTCTCTCTCTCTCTCTCTCTCTCTCTTTTTTCTTCCCTATGTGAAATATTTATACACGATATCGTCTATCCAACCAGTGGTTTTCAGTTTTGTTATTATCTATAATACATTCTTCTCTGTACTGTAATCCTGTAGTCTATGAGAATAAATTTAATGTCGTTGTCAAAGACATTCCAACGTCATATAAGGTAATTGCAAAGTTATTTTGAAAGTCATTGTCAAAGTCATTGAAGCTCTAGGCCTAATGACAAAATGATATCAATTCAGGCAGTTAGTCAAATGGGTTTAATGTTTGGTTTACATGTGTTTATTGTAGAGATATGTGGACCAATTCAATTCTTTATCACTGTAATCTTTACAGCGTATTGGTATACATTGTCAATAAAAATGCAAGAAGTACAGAGAGTGACAATATAACAAAAAGAACATTAGGAGAATATGAATAATATAGAACAACAATCCGTTACTGAGATACTGGTAAAACGGAGAATACAGTAGTTGATGCATTTTAATGATCTTGTTGGAATAATAAACATATAGTAAAAACGCGTTAATATGAAATGTTTTGTGTGAATGTACCTTTAGATTTATTACGAGACGTTCATTGATACGTCTGCACCCGAGCACGGTACGATTGTGAAGAGATTGTATAGTTAAAATTAGTTACTAAACTTTCAGAATGTTCTGTACAAACACGAGTGTCACATTACCTAATATGTGAAGAGTCACAAGTCATCTGTAACAGTAAACTCATCAAAAATCTATAAATATTAATAACGAACAAATACAAGTAAAAGATTTATTTATTTATTTATTTATTTAATTTTATTTTTATTAATTTTTATTTATTAATTTATTATTTTTAACGGTTACGGTTCATTTCACATACACTTGAAAGAACTAAAAAAAAAAAAAAAAAAAAAAATAAAAATAAAGATAAAACATTATTTTTACAATTTACAAAATTTTAAATGAGACGACGTATTTTTTTTTTGGCGTCTGTATGTCTGTGTATCTGTGTGGCTGGATGTCCGAATCAGTGCGTGACTGCATGTGGTATGCGTGCACACACGCACACACATTTACATAGGAAAAGGGCCTCGCTTTGGCAGCGAGATATTTTCACAAAACACAATCAAAGTAAAATGTAGAAGACAGCTTTAAAGATGTAACACTTATTTTTAGAACTGCCACTAGAAACTAAATATATTTATATAATAAGTTACAGACTTCAGAAATTAAGTTTTGAAAAGAACCAGTAGAAGATAATACTTTGTTTAATCGTAATTTAAAATTTATAACAGTGATGCTTGCTAATGATTTTTGAACATATGAAAACCAAATTATTTAAAATTATTTTTACTGTTTTTATATCAAATCATAGCGAAGTTTCTTTTATCTATATATATGTGTGTGTGTGTGTCTGTGTGTGTGTGTGTTTGTGTGTATGTTTCTGTGTATATTTGTGTGTGTATGTCTGTGTGTGTGTGTGTGTGTGTGTGTGTCTGTACTGGGGAGACTCAACTGAACGGACTAATAACAAAGACAAACACAAACATACACACACACGCACATATATATTCACTGGTAATTTGACTCCTGAGTTTAATACGTTCCGTGACCAAACTCGTAACTCAAATTATTCTGCATTTCTTCGAAAACAATAATAAGTAAGGCTTGTTATATTTTTTGTTCTCCGCAGAAATCACATACATATATATACGTATATAGACACAGACACATACATGCAATATATCATGTCCTCCCATCACAGGTTGACTGCTTTTGCCACCAAGTTGTGATATTAAGAGGAGATCTCGCTCTTTTCACAGCAAGGGACACACGCGCAGCAGAAACTGAGAACTGTGACTGTTCCTTTGATGTTTCCTCACGACTCTAATAATACAGTACTATGGCGGATCATTGTTCATTTAGTGTCATCTCGGGACATTCCAACATGGAAATTATATCAAATGAAAAATAAATAAATGAATTAAAAAAAGTAAGGTTTGTTCTAATTATTATTATTATTTTTTTTCTTTTCTCCGCAGAAATCAGTTGGGGTTTACCCACCGAGCTAAAATAGATTATTGAGAATTGCTGTGGTTCAAACGTGAAAGGTTTGATATCTGATATTATCAGTGTATATCGTAACCTCAGTTTATTAAACATCTTTAAATAAACATAATTTAATACTAAATCAGTACAACTCTCTCTCTCTCTCTCTCTCTCTCTCTCTCTCTCTCTCTCTCTCTCTCTCTCTCTCTCTCTCTCTCTCTCTCTCTCTCTCTGTCTCTCTCTCTCTCTCTCTCTCTCTCTCTCTCTTACCCTCTCTCTCTCTCTCTCTCTCTCTCTCTCTCTCTCTCTCTCTCTCTCTCTCTCTCTCTCTCTCTCTCTCTCTCTCTCTCTCTCTCTCTCTCTCTCTCCCTCTCCCTCCCAACAGTAATAGCAGTCTCTCTCTCTCTCTCTCTCTCTCTCTCTCTCTCTCTCTCTCTCTCTCTCTCTCTCTCTCTCTCTCTCTCTCTCTCTCTCTCTCTCTCTCTCTATCGCCATGATATTTATATGAGAATAGGTTTCTGGATTATACCTTGCAAGATTAGCTAGGTTCAACTGACAAAAGAGTTTTCACGATATCGCTGTCACCTAGATGTACTGCGATATCCTGTTTGAATGGACATAACTAACAAACCACCAAGAAACACGTGTCACAGTTTAATGTTTGCTCTTTTTTTGTTTATCTGTTACAGCTGGTATGTGAAATAAAAGACGTCCATAATTATTTCACTGTTTCATACATATATTGAATAAGATGAATAATCTCTCTCTCTCTCTCTCTCTCTCTCTCTCTCTCTCTCTCTCTCTCTCTCTCTCTCTCTCTCTCTCTCTCTCTCTCTCTCTCTCTCTCTCTCTCTCTCTCTCTCTCTCTCTCTCTCTCTCTCTCTCTCTCTCTCTCTCTCTCTCTCTATTTCTTTCTTGCTCTTTCTCCTTGACATTGATATGACAATATTTTCTAGATTATACCTTGCAAGGTTATCTACGGTCAATCGATTCAAGACTGTTCAAGATATCTCTGTCATCTCCTGCGATATCTTGTTTCAGTCGACGTAAATGTTAATCTCTTCAAGACATTCGTTGAGAGAGACTCGTAAATACATGTCAGAGTTTATTCTTATCTTTATAGCTTGTCGTTTGTTTGTTAATCTGCCAAAACTGACAAGATTTAGTCATCACCTTCTTAACTATTGTTTAAATCATTGTCACTGTTACAGTGTGTATGTACATTTCTTTCTTTCTTTATCTATTTATTCATTTCACTACTTCATACATATACTGTATATGCTTAATCTCTCTCTCTCTCTCTCTCTCTCTCTTTCTCTCTCTCTTTATAGAAATAAAATTAAAGAGAATGTAAAGGAAAAAATTGGTATTATATAGTGTACAGGGTAAGGGTTTCTACACCTTTTTTATGGACAGAGGTCCTCAGCTTACAAATTATGATAACAACTTTGGCTGGAGTCATAGCCTTCATCGACTGCTTCTGCTTCAGTATGGTACATATCGTAAAAGTACTACACTCGTACTTCCTAGCCATGTTGACTACACAAATACCTCACTCATGTTTTTCTATGATTTCATGCTTTAATTCAATGGACATCGTCCGCTTCTTCTTCTCAGCACTTTCCTTTGCACTCACTTTCTTAGGATCCATGGCAATCTGGCAAAATACTCGACATAATGCGAGTACAACACAACAGAGATGTTTCCACGGCGAGGTAACCACGTGAAGCAAACGAGTGAGACGCGGGATTCTGGGCGGATGTTGTGTTGTTCGTAGCACCAACTACCGGCAGCGTGTCTGAAGCTCGCTCGTAACTCGGATTTTGGCTCGCAATTCAAAGCAAAAAATCGCGCAGACTCGTAAGTTGGAGCACTCGTATCACTAGGCACTACTGTATTAGAAAGATTATTTATTTGTTAGTACCAGCTATCGGTTTAACACTCAGACTTTTAAGACAATTTGCTATTGCTATATCTTCTCTACTGCCGTCTTGTCTGCAGAACGTAGAGTTATTTCCCCTTGTGCTCAAGCGTGTCAGTGTTTCTTTACTGAGCACGTAGCAAGCTTCTTGAAAAACTGACGTGTTTTTAGTGGAGAGGAAGTAACGTAAGTTCTCTACGATGACGTAAGTATCGTCGTCTGCTTTCGTTTAAGTGGTGTTTGTAGATGTACTCACAGAGAGATAAAATAAAAATAAAAAGTGTCACACGCAGTAATACGTGTGAAAAGTAGAAAGGTAGAAAGAAAAAGAAAAAATGAAATGAAATATTCAAGTTATTAGTTCATTTATTCGTCGATTAATTTTTTAATTTATTTATTTTATTATTATTATTATTATTATTATCTGTTTAGATTAATTCTTGGATTTATTATTGTTGGTGACGTCGTCGTTGATGTTGTAGTAGTAGTAGTAAAAACAGCAACAATAATGAAAAGGATGAATCAACTGATATGTTTCCATTTTTGGTAGGCTCGATTTATATATGTTTACATATAATTAATTAATTAAAAAACACAAAACAAAACCACAACAACAACAACAACAACAGTAGTAGCAGTAGTCGTAGTAGTAGTAGTAGTAGTAGTAGTAGTAGTAGTAGTAGTAATAATAATAATTATTAAAATAACAATAATAATAATAATAATAATAATAATAATAATAATAATAATCATAATAATATTAATAATAATAATAATAATGATAATAATTACGATTAATTTAAATATATATAATGACAACACTATGTCACATATTAAACAAATAAGTAAACTGTTTATGTGTGTTATTTGAGCTTTCTTAATACACGTATAATCCAGTTTGGTTTAAACAAACGTAACAATTATGAATACGATTTAATTTTTGTCGAATTGACGACATGGGAAGTAACTCTGTTATCAAACGTTAAGCAAAGGAAAAAGACTGGTTATCCCGCCTGATCTCTTTCCAAACCGGTTTAATATATAACTGAAGCAATATTCAAGGAGACTAAAATATAATCATAATAACGATTTCAGTATCATCGCTATTTCACATCAACATTTGAAAAAATACTGTAAATTCAACTAAATAATAATAAATTTATTATAATGGTTTTAAAATATGTGTGTGTACATACATAAATACATACATAATACATACATACATACATAGATACATACATACATACATAGATACATAAATACATACATACATAGATACATATCTATATATATATAGGCATGTTTATAGTGGATAATATGTTATAATTATTTTATACACTCGTATTTTAATAATTTATTATAAATGAGGGTTACTAACAATGTTACGATGATGGTAAAGGGGAAAATACACTAGTTTATGAATTTTAGTCATCTTATTGTAATAATAAATATATATTAAAAAATAGTTAATATGTATTATTTTGAGTGTACGTGCCTTTAATAATTCTATGTGTCTGTGTGTTTCTGTGTCTGTGTTTATGTGTGTTTGTGTGTCTGTGTGTATGTGTGTCTGTGTGTCTATGTGTTTGTGTGTATGTGTGTCTGTGTGTCTGTGTGCCTGTGTGTCTGTGTGTCTATTTCTGTATGTATGTGCGACTGTGTCTGTGTGTCTATGTGTCTATGTGTCTGTGTCTATGTGTCTGTGTGTCTGTGTGTCTGTGTGTCTGTGTGTCTATGTGTCTATGTCTCTGTGTCTCTGTGTGTCTGTGTGTCTCTGTGTTTGTTTGTATGTGTGTCTATGTGCCTGTGTGCATGTGTGTCTCTGTGTCTGTGTGTCTCTGTGTCTGTTTGTATGTGTGTATATGTGCCTGTGTGTCTATGTGTCTCTGTGTCTGTTTGTATGTGTGTCTATGTGCCTGTGTGTCTATGTGTATGTGTGTCTGTGTGTCTGTGTGTCTGTGTGTCTCTGTATATGTTTGTATGTGTGTCTATGTTCCTGTGTGTCTGTGTGTCTCTGTGTTTGTGTGTCTGTGTGTCTGTGTGCCTGTGTGCCTGTGTGTCTGTGTGTCTGTGTGTGTCTGTGTGTGTCTATGTGTGTGAGACTGTGTGCCTGTGTGGCTGTATGTGTGAATCAGTGCGTGATTACATATGGGATGTATAGATATTGGTGCGTTTGCGAGATATTTTCAGAAAACATTATCAAAGTAAAATGCAGAATACAGCATTAAAAAAAAAAAAAAAAAAAAAAAAAAACACTCTTATTTTTAGAGCTGCTATTATATATTAGACCAGAAATAAAATATATTTATTTAATAAGGGACAGACATCTGAATAGAAAGTGTTTAAAAGAATCAACAAAAGATAAAACTTGATTTAACAGCAGCTGTAGAATTGTATAAAGAGACAGAATAAGTAAAATGTATTTACACTGTAATGTTTAGACATTGTAATATATTTTAATTGTTTTTAAAATCACAAATTATTTACTATGCTTGACGTATTTATATATAGTCACAGTAAAATGTTTGACAGGCTCGGAAAGGATGAAGAAAGGAAAGAAAGAAAGAAGAATGAAAGAAAGCAATAGATAATTAAGAGAGTCAAACAAATCGAAGAAAAACAGAAATGTTGAAAGAAAAAATAATGAAAGGAAGTATGAAGATAAGAAAGGAAGGAAAAGAATAAATAAAGAAAAGATGATACAGAAATAAATATTAGATAACAAAACTAATAAAAGAAAAGAAAAGGAAAGAAAAAGTTAAAAAGGAAAATAATAATAAAGAAAGAAAGAAAGAAAGAAGAGTAACAAAGAACGAAAGAAAAGACAGGAAAGAGGGAAAGATTAGATGAAAAAAAGTATGAAAAAAAAGAAGAAATAAAGAAAAAGACAGAAAGATACAGAGAGAGAGAGAGAGAGAGAGAGAGAGAGAGAGAGAGAGAGAGAGAGAGAGAGAGAGAGAGAGAGAGAGAGAGAGAGAGAGAGAGAGAGAGAGAGAGAGAGAGAGAGAGAGAGAGAGAGAGAGAGACAGAGAGAGAGAGAGAGACAGAGAGAGGGAGACAGGGAGGAGAGAGAGAGAGAGAGAGAGAGAGAGAGAGAGAGAGAGAGAGAGAGAGAGAGAGAGAGAGAGAGAGAGAGAGAGAGAGAGAGACAGAAAAAGAAAGACACAGAGAGAGACAGAAAAGGAAAGACACTGAGAGAGACAGAAAAGGAAAGACACTGAGAGAGACAGAAAAAGAAAGACACACAGAGAGAGAAAGAAACATTCACAGAATTAATCAGTAGTCAAAGATACTAAAGAAATAAAATGACAGAAACAAGAAATAGCTAAGAAATATTTTTTCCTACAAGCTTATCTTTTTTATATTAGCATTAGGAAAAATGAAATTAAGTAAATGAAACAAAGAGCGAATAAACGAACGAAAGACAATACAACACGCACATATATATATATATATATTTGGACATATATATATATATATATTTGGACGTTAATGTTTATAATTATACATTTAACACACGCACACTCTATATTGAGCATCTCTCGGTCGATTCCGGTCAGTCGGAACACCTCGTCACATTCCGCTACGCTCATATTTCAAAGAAAAAGAAATGATTTTTAGATTTCTGTAATCTTCTCGTGTCACAAATTTCAGTTTTTACTTCTACATTTATTAAGAATATTATTGTATATTAAGAATGATTTACTACTCACGTTTGGCTCTCTCTTGCTGGTACTGTGTTTCTACAAACTGCGAATATATAGAAATGTAGAACAGAATCAACATATTTTGGTTGATATGTAAGAATATGCATACATACATATACATCATACAACAAACATAACAATAATAATAATAGTAGTAGCAGTAGTAATAATAATAATAATAATAATAATAATAATAATAATAATAATAATAACAATAATAATAATAATAATAATAATAATAATAATAATAATAATAATAATAATAATAATAATAATAATAATAATAATAATAATAATAATAATAAAAACCTTTGTTACGATGTCGATCAGGTTTCGCTCACGACCAGCACAGCAGATATTTCCATCTTCTCGAACGTCGAAGTCGTAGATGTTGTCAGTTTTGTCATCGTCGGTGAGATAAACATCTTTGCACGGAAAGCAGACGTCGTCGTCCCATTGGACAACGGTTTGACGTTGTGACTGCTCCCGTGGTGTAGTGAAAGTTAGAGATATAACGATCACCAGAAAGATGTTGATGAAAAGAAAAAGGACAATGACTTCTGTCCAGAATTTATTTTTCTCTTTTTCTGTGTGTTTTTCTTTGTCTAAATTTTCTTCTCCATTTGGTTT
>CM022677.1:18473439-18480939 GCA_012295275.1 Chrysomallon squamiferum
TAATCTCTCTCGCTCTCTCTCTCTCTCTCTCTCTCTCTCTCTCTCTCTCTCTCTCTCTCTCTCTCTCTCTCTCTCTCTCTCTCTCTCTCTCTCTCTCTCTCTCTCTCTCTCTCTCTCTCTCTCTATCTATCTCTCTCTCTCCCATTTCAAACATCTCTGGATTTTTATAATGAAAGAAAATTTCAGAATCACTGGGTGACTGGTATATCTAAAAACAGAGAAAACGTAATCAGAAAATTATATATACAGTGGTACCTTCACTTACGAGTTTAATTCGTTCTGTGACCGAGTTCATAACTCAAATTGCTCGTATATCAGATCACTTTACCCAACTAAAATTAACTGAAATACCATTAACCCCCCCAGAAAAAAACCAATCCCAATTCTTTTGTAAAGTGTATTTAAAAAAAAAAAAAAAAAAAAAAAAAAAAAGGTTCTGTGTGCATAAATGACAAATATTGTATAAAAATAAAATAAAAGAGAATGTAAAGAAATAAACTGGTTTTGTATAGTGTACAGGGTTAGGGTTTCTCCATCTTTTCATGGACAGAGGTCCGCAGATTACAATTTATTTTAACGCCTTTGGCTGGAGTCATAGTCTTCATCGACTCCTTCTGGTTCAGTATGATACATATCGTAAAAGTACTACACTCGTACTGCCTAGCCAGGTTGACTACACACATACCTCACTCTTGTTTATCTATGACTTCATGCTTTAATTCAATGGATATCATCCGCTTATTCTTCTCAGCACTTTCCTTTGCACTCACTTTCTTATGATCCATGTCCATGTTTGGCAAAATACGGCACAAAAGGCGAGCACAACACAACAGAGATGTTTCCACGGCGAGGTAACCACGTGAAGCAAACGAGTGAGACGCGGGATGCTGGCTGGATGTTCGTAATTCGCTCGTAATTCGGATCTTGGCTCGTAACTCAAAGCAAAAAATCGACCGGGCGCTGCTTGTAATTCGGAAAACTCGTAAGTTGGAGCACTCGTAACTCGAGGTGCTACTGAATATATTACATATCTGTACACAGATACACAAATATATATATAAAAAAATGTGTCTATTTTGAATAGCGAACAGAGAGAGAGAGAGAGAGAGAGAGAGAGAGAGAGAGAGAGAGAGAGAGAGAGAGAGAGAGAGAGAGAGATGGAAAGAAAAATATAATAAAATAAACAATAATTTTAATTATTTATTTACTTACTGATTTACCTTTAATGAATGACCAAATTTATAGTACGAGTAGGGTTAACGCCCAGAAATATGAGCACTCAGTCTTTTAAGACATTTTTCTCTTCCTATAACTTCTTTACCACAATCTTCTCTGCAGATCGTAGAGTTATTTCCCCTGGTGCTCAAGCGTATCAGTGTTTCGTTACTGAGCACGTAACCAGCCTCACCGTTGTGAAATCCAGGCTTCTTGAAAACATTTTTAAAAACTATATTTAGAATGTTTATTGAGAAACGAAAGGTGACGTCATACATATGACGTAGTACGCGAAAGTCACAGGTCAGCTGTGACACCAAAGTGGTGAAATATACACAAATAATTATCGTTATCTCCGTCACACATAGTTTATATAATACTTAAGTTTTATATACTAAAGAGGAGACTGTTGTACCGTAACAGCAGAACTATTATTATTATTATTATTATTATTATTGTTGTTGTTATTGTTATTGTTATTATTATCGTTATTGTTGTTATTATTATACTATTATTATTTTTATCATTATTATAGAACAAAATATATACAAGAGATAAAACAATTAGTTTGTGTGTCGTGTTTAATCATTTTCTTTTACTAAGTCACGACATCTCCACTTGTTAGTTATAAAAAATTACTGAAAACAATAAATTCCGAAGTTGTGTTTGTTGTTGTCCTTTAGGAGATTTTTAATATTCTGCACGCGCAGTTCAATACTGTCGTCTGCTTTCAGTTCAAACAACGCACCTTGGTAAGTTGAAGTAATATACATTGAGAATAATTAATTTTCAGTTACACTTGAACAAATATATCTCAGAGATATCTTTCTACACCTGACCCAGTTTATTCTTGTTTCCATGGTTTCCTTGTTGGAGACAACATACATAGATACAAATGTATAGGAAGGGTAGATAACAAAATTAACCTTTACCATGACCTTGTCCTGAAAACGAAGAACAAATAAACATGAAAATATGTAAGCTCTTCTGATATTGATTTATTTTTTTTCTTTATTTTTTTTTTTTTCTTTTGTTGTCGTTGTTTTTGTATTTCATATACATACTAATTTACTGCGTTGTGTGACCAAGAAAGCCGTACTTTAATGTTGAGTGGGAAAATGTTTGATTCAGAGAGCTGGATCAAGAATAAATAGTGCAGATGTTTTTGTAATCACGTTTAATACGTCTTATTATTATTATTATTATTATTATTATTATTATTATTATTATTATTATTATTATTATTATTATTATTATTATTATTATTATTATTATTACTGTTTATCTTTCAAAATGTCCGTCTGTTTTTATTTAATAAATGTGTATGCCATTTTTAATATTTGTCTTTAAAAAATATTAGCTCTTTGTTGTTGTTATGCTTTTCATTTATTTATTTGCTTGTTTATTCATTTTACATATTAATTTTATTAATTATCAGTTTTTTGAGTGCTTATGTGTGTGCATGGGTGTTTGTTTGTGTAGATTTTGGTGTATTAGTAATCCTGTTTGCTTGTCTGGGTGTGGAAGTAACCCTTAACTCTTTTTTTTTCGAGGATTTGCTTGACCTAACTGAAGGAATCATTAGAGGCATCGGAAATGACGAACTTTCCCGAACCCTTCCGGAAATGCAAGTGATACACCGAAGCTTCAAATATTAATTCGGTAAACTCCGTCATAACTCGGAACAGACCTAATTTAAAGTAATAAGGATTAAGAAAGACATTTATATTAACTCTCTCTCTTTAAATACCTTTCTCTCTCTCTTGGCAAATGTCGGTTTCATTTTAGTAAAAGATTCATTTTTCGTAAGTTCAAATACGTCCATCCATCCACACACACACATACAGAAACACACACACACATATAGATACATGCATACATACATACACACACAGATATATATATATATATATATACACTCATTCACATATACACATGCACATAATTATATTTGCACGCAAACCTACAGGTACGCAAATACACACAAATACATACATTCTCTTTCTAATAAGACATATCACAAATAAACATGTGCGTACACACAATACACATGGATACGCACACCAGCCTAGAATAGCAAATACTCACATTCTTATTATAATCAGATATATAAATCCATAAATCATTCCATATAAGGTAAAATATATATAAAGAAGTAATAATTATAATAAAATACATGAAGTAGACTTATTTATAATTTAACGCCATCAATTTGCAAACAAATCCAGTAACGAATTTATATCGTGCGTATAAAATAAATTTAAAAATAAAATACCTAAAATAATTCCATTAGCTCCCAGTTACGAAGCCACAGAAAATTAAGAACAGTAACAATTAAAAAAGTAATAAATACACTGCTAAACCTTTGACAGACACACTTGAACCAGAGCAAATTGGTGTGATGTATTGTTATGTATTAATAATACTATTTGCATGTTTACGTGTGGCAGTAAGACTTGACCCATTTTTTTTGTTGTTCCAGTTCATTGAAACTGCGAACTGTGATTGTTCCTTTGATGTTTTCTGACGACTCTAATAACAGAGTAAAATGGCGGATCCTTGTTGATTTAGTAGGACCTCGGGACATGCCAACATGGGAATTATATGAAAAATAAATAAATAAATAAATAAATAAATAAATAAATAAATTCTTTTCTTCGAAAACAATAATAAGTAAGGTTGGTTATTATTAAATTTTTTTTCGCCCCAAAAATCATTTGGGGTTTACCCTCCCAACTAAAAATAGATGACTGAGCTTTGTTGTGGTTCAAGTGTGTCTGTCAAAGGTTTGATATCTTACCAGTGTATATGATCAACTCAGTTTATTAAACACCATTAAATAAAACCAATGTAATTTAATACTAAATCAGTACAACTCTCTCTCTCTCTCTCTCTCTCTCTCTCTCTCTCTCTCTCTCTCTCTCTCTCTCTCTCTCTTTCTCTCTCTCTCTCTCTCTATTTATATCTCTCTCTCTCTATTATTTTCTCTAGATTATGCCTTGCAAGGTTAGCTACGTTCAATCTATGCAAGATTTTTCAAGATATCTCGGTCATATCCTGCGATATCTTGTTTCAGTCGACGTAAATGTTAATCTCTTCAAGACATTCGTTGAGAGAGACTCGTAAATACGTCAGAGTTTATTCTTATCTTTATAACTTGTCTTTTGTTTGTTAATCTGCCAAAACTGACAAGATTTAGTCATCGCCTTCTTAACTATTGTTTAGTTCATTGTCACTGTTACAGCGTGTATATCAAATGAACAAAAAATACGAAGACCAGATAAGTCACTCTAAATTTGCACAGTGGAATGAATTCTTTATTGATCAGGAAATTCTTTAAAGTGTTTTTTTTTTTTTGGTCATTGCGAGTCTTGATGTTGTTGTCGTCGTCGTAGACGTTGTTATAGTAGTAGTAAAAACAGCGACAATAATGAAAATAAGGATTCACCTGATATGTTTTCATTTTTGACAGGCTCAATTTATATATGTTTATATATAATTAATTAATAAAAACAAACAACAACAATAATACTAATACTAATAATAATAATAATAATAATAATATGAATTTAAATATATAATAATGATAATAATAATTCTAATAATAATAAAATAATTTTTTAAAGAAACGTAAATAATTATTAATGATTTCACTTTTGTCACATTTAAACAAATAAGTAAACTGTTTCAAACGTTTATTTGAAAGACTTTATCCCGCCTACGTCTAAACCAGTTTAATTTAAACAAAAGTAATATTTAGGAAGACGATTTCAATTTTAATAACGTCATTTCAGTATCATCTGTTATTCACAAACATTTGAAAAAAAGAAAAAACATTTAACCCGCCTAATCTCTTTATTAAACCGTTTTAAAATATATAACTGAACAATACATACATACATACTAATACAATTATAATAACGATTTCATATCATCGCTATTTGAAAAATACATACAAACATACATACATAATAATACATTTATTATAATGGTTTTAAAATATCTATATATATATATATACATATTTATAATGGATAATATATTATAATTATTTTCTACACTCGTATTTTAATAATTTATTATAAATGAGGGTTAGTAACAATGTTACGATGCTGGTAAAGGGGAAAACACACTAGTTTATGTATTTTAATCATCTTATTGTAATAATAAATATATATTAAAAGAGAGGTAATATGTTTTATTTTGAGTGAACGTGCCTTTAGTAATTTACTGTCTCACATTACCCGAGCATGGTACCTGATGAAAAATGTATTTTAATCTATAAATAGAAGTTTTATTTGACTCGCAAAGTGACACGCATGACACAGATAATTTACCTTTCAAACACAGGAAATCGTGTTTTATATACATATATGATATTTAGATAATAAAAATAAAACAGACTTTACACACGTTATCCTTTTATTTAGTATCAAAGGGGCACATATTCTCTACTGTTATATTCTTATTTATTTATTTATTATTATTTATTTGTTTTTTTATATTTATTTATTTATTTATTATTTATTCATTTATTATTTATTTGTTTATTTATTTATTTATTTATTTATTATATTTAATATATGCTTGAAGAAACAATAAAAGAAAAAAGATAAAAGATTATTTTTACCAATGTAGTTAACAATTTAGAATTTTTCAAAAGATACTGTGTCGTTTTCTTATTTTCTTGTGGGTGTCTGTGTGTCTGTGTTTCTGTCTATCTGTATCTACGTATCTCTATATCTCTGTCTATGTGCCTATGTGTCTCTGTGTGTCTGTGTTTCTGTATGTGTCTGAATCAGATATAAATAATGTATCTGTGTGTCTATGTGTCTATTTTCCTGTGTTATCAACGTGTCTGGTGTCTGTGTTTCTGTGTATTTTTGAACTGCAATTATATCTCTGTGTCTAAATGCCTAATGTGTCTATGTATCTAAAGTGTTCTATGTGCCTATGTGTCTGTGTGCCTGTGTTTCCATGTGTCTGTGTCTGTATGTCTGTCTGTTTTTCATGTGTTTGTGTGCCAGACAGATAGTGTTTGTGTGTCTGTTTGTCTATGTCTTTGTCTGTCTGTGTGATATTAAGATAATAAAAATAAAACAGACTTTAACCACAGAAAAAGAAAGCTTTTATTTAAATCAAAAAAGAAATATTCTATACTGTTAAATTCTTATTTATTTATTTTTTATCTATTTGTTTATTTATTATTTATTTATTTGTTTATTTATTTATTTATTTATTTATTTATTTATTTATTTGTTTATTTATTTATTTAACATTTATTATTAATAATATATACGTGAAGAAACATTAAAAGGAGAAAAAGATAAAAGATTATTTTTTACCAATGTAGTTAACAATTTAAATTGTTCAAAATATACAGTGTCGTTTTCTTCTTTTCTTGAAAAGAAAGACACTGTCTGTGAGTCTGAAAGTCATGTGTCTGTGTGCCTGTAAAGACACAGAGAGAGTGTGCCTAAAGACACAGTCTGTGTGTAAAATAAAGTCTGAGTGTCAGAAAAGTGTATACAGATAGAGACTGAAAAAAAGTGTCTGTGTTTCTGTGTGTCTCTCTGTCTAAAAAAGTGTCACAGAGAGAGACAGTGTTCTGTGTTCTGTGACATCTGTGTATCAGAAAAAGAAAATGTGTGAGTGAAACAGAAAAAGAAACACACTGTGAGACACAGAAAAGAAAGACACTCTGTGTGTCTGTGAAAAAGAAAACTGTGGTTCTGTCTGTCCATGTGTCTAGGTGCGCATGCAAAGACACTAGAAAATAAAATCAAGACAAAATGGAGAATACAGAAAAAACAAAAAACACTGAAAACTTATTTTTTTGGAAAAAGAAAGACACTAGAGAGAGAAAAAAAAGAAAAAGACACAGAGAGAGAGACAGAAAAAGAAAGACACAGAGAGAGACAGAAAAAGAAAGACACAGAGAGAGACAGAAAAAGAAAACACTGAGAGAAACAGAAAAAGAAAGACACTGAGAGAAACAAAAAAAAAGAAAGACACTGAGAGAGACATAAAAGAAAGAAAAAGAAACTGAAACAGAGAGGCAGAAAAAGAAAGACACTGAGAGACAGAAAAAAGAAAGACACTGAGAGAGACAGAAAAAAAGAAAGACACAGAGAGACAGAAAAACAAAGACACTGAGAGAGACAAAAAAAGAAAGACACTGAGAGAGACAGAAAAATAAAGACACAGAGAGAGACAGAAAAAGAAAAACACTGAGAGAGACAGAAAAAGAAAGACACTAGAGAGAGAAAAAGAAAGACACAGAGA
>CM022677.1:18485939-18520738 GCA_012295275.1 Chrysomallon squamiferum
TACGCTTATATTTCAAAGAAATGTACGAAATGTTCCGACTGTATAACGAGGTACGGAATTGACCGAGCTGTAACGAATCCCGCCTCTACGACAATTTCAATATTAGTCAGCGGTTAGCAGGAAGTCGGCATTGTTTAGTTGTTCACTGTCCACTGCGCACAACACGTCTAATTATAGAACCGGGGATTTCCGCTCTGATGAATGAAAATAGAATATATTAATGTTTATAGGATCACTGATAGCAAATTAATTCACAGTTCATACATTATTAACACGACCAGTCGGGCTAGTTAGAAACAGTTGTGATCAGACCGAACCAGTCGTTTACTAGACAATGTCGTTCAGACGTGCCTTACTGTCGGAGCCTGAATATATAGTTTAACACATACCTGTGTGTTTTCTGGGGGTTTTCATTTTTGTTATATGTGTATGCATAAAAATGTTGTTGTGCATGTGTGTATGTTTGTGTGTGTGTATGTGTTTCTGTGTTTGTGTGTGTGGGTTCACGTACTGAGCAATCACACACAGTCAGAAAGGGAAACAGACAGACAGACAGTGGCAGATAAGACACACAAAGAAAAAGAAATGATTTTTAGACTTTTCAAATATTCTCGTGTCACAAATGTCAGTTTTTAGTTTTGAATGTATTAAGAATATTATTGTATATTAAGAATGATTTACTACTCACCTTTGGCTCTCTCTCGCTGGTACTGTGTTTCTGCAAACTGCGAATAAATATAATTGTACAAAAGAATGAACAATTTTGGTTGATATGTAACAGTAAACATACATAAATATATACATGCATACGTAATAATAATAAATAAAATAAATAAATACTACTACTGCTACTAATACTTTTAATAATAATAATAATAATAATAATAATAATAATAATAATAATAATAATAATAAAAACCTTTGTTACGATGTCGATCAGGTTTCGCTCACGACCAGCACAGCAGATATTTCCATCTTCTCGAACGTCGAAGTCGTAGATGTTGTCAGTTTTGTCGTCGTCGGTGAGATAAACATCTTTGCACGGAAAGCAGACGTCGTCGTCCCATTGCACAACGGTTTGACGTTGTGACTGCACCCGTGGTGTGGTGAAAGTTAGAGATATAACGATCACCAGAAAGATGTCGATGAAAAGAAAAAGGACAACGACCTGTGTCCAGAATTTGTTTTTCTCTTTTTCTGTGTCTTTTTCTTTGTCTAAATTTTCTTTTCCATTTGGTTTGATGAGTGGCTCGTCACTGATACCTGGATTACAGCTTTCTCTCTGTCTCTCTTTTTTGTTTCGTAACAAACTTTCGTTGTTATGATCCATTTCTTTTTTGTCTCAGAAAACTTGTATATCGCTGAGATACAAACTGCGAACTGAGAAATGTTTGTTTGATGTTTCCTTTAAGACGTGTTGCGACTAACGAGATGATTAAACTTGAAACACCGTCCTATATGATGAGTGAATAGGGTGAGACATGGCGTTTTGCCAGCTATCAATGACAGTCACACTAATCTTCATGCAGTTAAAATGTGTAACTTAGCCAAATGACTTAGACACAATCTGATAATCATTGTCGCTTAAATAAGTTTATACTTGTTTATACACAACCTGTGATTTTTAATTATCTGTGATACATTCTTCTTTGTACTGTAATCATGTAGTCTATGAGAATAAACTTGATGTCATTGTCAAAGTCATTGCAAAGTTATTTTGAAAGTCATTGTCAAAGTCATTGCAAAGTTATTTTGAGAGTCATTGTCAAAGTCATTGCAGAGTAATTGTCAAAGTCATTGTATGCAACCAGATTTCGCACTTTGCCAGTTATTTTTAGTAGCAGTAATTTTTATATTACAGTCAACACGTGCAGCTAGACATTTGACGTAATGCCCAAGACCGTGAAGCTCTAGGCGTAATGACAAAATGATATCAATTCAGGCAGTCAGTCAAATGGGTTTAATGTTTGGTTTACATCTGTTTATTGTAGAGATATGTGGACCAATGCAATTCTTTATCACTATAATCTTTACAGCCTATTGGTACACATTGTGAATAAAAATGCAAGAAGTACAGAGAGTGACAGTATAACAAAAAGAACATTTGGAGAATATGAATAATATAGAACAACAATCCGTTACTGAGATATTGGTAAAAGGGAGAATACAGTAGTTGATGCATTTTAATGATCTTGTTGTAATAATAAACATGTAGTAAAAACGCGTTAATATGAAATGTTTTGTGTGAATGTACCTTTAGATTTATTACGAGATGTTCATTGATACGTCTGCACCCGAGCATGGTGCGGTTGTGAAGAGATTGTATAGTTGAAATTAGTTACTAAACTTTTAGAATGTTCTGTACAAACACGAGTGTCACATTACCTACTATGTGAAGAGTCACAAGTCATCTGTAACAGTAAACTCATCAAAAATCTATAAATATTAATAACTAAAAAACGATAAAGATAAAAATAAAAGTAAAAGATTTATTTATTTATTTATTTAATTTTATTTTTATTAATTTTTATTTATAAATTTATTATTTTTAACGGTTATGGTCCATTTCACATACACTCGAAGGAACAACAAAAGAAAAAAGATAAAACATTATTTTAACAATTTACAAGTTATTATTTTTTTTTTTGTGGCGTCTGTATGTCTGTGTATCTATGTGGCTGGGTGTCCGAATCAGTGCGTGATTGCATGTGGTATGCGTGCACACACGCACACACATTTACATACTAAAAGGTCCTCGATTTGGCAGATAGATATTTTCACAAAACTTTTTCAAACTAAAATGGAGAAGACAGCTTTAAAGATGTAACACTTATTTTTAGAACTGCCATTAGTGTAATAGACGAGAAACTAAATATATTTATATCATAAGTTATAGACATCAGAAATTAAAGTTTTGAAAAGAAGCAGTAAAAGGTAATACTTTGTTTAATCATTGTTTTAAATTTATATCACGAGTCACAATAAATAAAATTTAGTAACAAAGATACACACACACACAAACACGCACACATACACACATACAAACACACGCACACTGGTCATTTGACTCCTCAGTTTAATACGTTCCGTGACCAAGCTCGTAACTCAAATTACTGAGTATTTCTTCGAAAACAATAAGTAAGGCTTGTTATATATATTTTTTCTCCTAAGAAATCAGTTGGGATCATTGAGCGTCGCTATGGTTCAAAATGTTTGTCGAAGATTTTATAACCTCAGTTTATTAAAAACCTTTAAATAAAACTAACATAATTTAATACTAAATCCCTACAACTCTCTCTCTCTCTCTCTCTCTCTCTCTCTCTCTCTCTCTCTCTCTCTCTCTCTCTCTCTCTCTCTCTCTCTCTCTCTCTCTCTCTCTCTCTCTCTCTCTCTCTCTCTCTCTCTCTCTCTCTCTCTCTCTCTCTCTCTCTCTCTCTCTCTCTCTCATTTGTCTTCCGTATGTGAAATATTTATACAGTGGTTTTCAGTTTTGTATTATCTATAATACATCCTTCTCTGTACTGTAATCCTGTAGTCTATGAGAATAAACTTGATGTCATCGTCATAAACATTGCAACGTCACTGCAAAGTCATTGCAAAGTCATTGTCAAAGTCGTTTTAGGCACCCAGTGATTCGGATCAGATTTCGCACTTTGACAGTTATTTTTAGTAACAGTAATACTTCCTTTAATTTTTATATTACAGACAACACGTGAAACTAGACATGTGACGTAATGCCCAAGACCGCCAGACTCTTGGCCTAATGACCAATGATATCAATTCAGGCAGTTAGTCAAATGGGTTTAATGTTTTGTTTACATCTCTTTACTGTAGAGATATGTGGACCAATTCAATTCTTTATCACTGTAATCTTTACAGCCTTTTGATACGTAATTTCAATAAAAATGCAAGAAGTACAGAGAGTGACAGTGTAATAAAAAATAAAATAAAATAAACAAAACATTTGGAGAATATAAATAATATAGAAGAACCATCCGTTAAGGAGATATTGGTAAAAGTGAGAATACAGTAGTTGATGCATTTTAATTATCTTGTTTTAATATTAAACATAAAGTAAAAACGCGTTAATATGAAATGTTTTGTGTGAATGTACCTTTAGATTTATTACGAGACGTTCATTGATACGTCTGCACCCCAGCATGGTGCGGTTGTGAAGAGATTGTATAGTTGAAATTAGTTACTAAACTTTTAGAATGTTCTGTACAAACACGAGTGTCACATTACCTAATATGTGAAGAGTCACAAGTCATCTGTAACAGTAAACTCATCAAAAATCTATAAATATTAATAACGAACAAATACAAGTAAAAGATTGATTTATTTATTTATTTATTTAATTTTATTTTTATTAATTTTTATTTATTAATTTATTATTTTTAACGGTTACGGTTCATTTCACATACACTTGAAAGAACTAAAAAAAAAATAAAAAATAAAAAAATAAACATTATTTTTACAATTTACAAAATTTTAAATGAGACGACGTATTTTTTTTTTGGCGTCTGTATGTCTGTGTATCTGTGTGGCTGGATGTCCGAATCAGTGCGTGACTGCATGTGGTATGCGTGCACACACGCACACACATTTACATACTAAAAGGGCCTCGCTTTGGCAGCGAGATATTTTCACAAAACACAATCAAAGTAAAATGTAGAAGACAGCTTTAAAGATGTAACACTTATTTTTAGAATTGCCACTAGAAACTAAATATATTTATATAATAAGTTACAGACTTCAGAAATTAAGTTTTGAAAAGAACCAGTAGAAGATAATACTTTGTTTAATCGTAATTTAAAATTTATAACAGTGATGTTTGCTAATGATTTTTGAACATATGAAAAACAAATTATTTAAAATTATTTTTACTGCTTTTATATCAAATCATAGCGAAGTTTCTTTTATCTATATATATGTGTGTGTGTGTGTCTGTGTGTGTGTGTGTGTTTGTGTGTATGTTTGTGTGTATATTTGTGTGTGTATGTCTGTGTGTGTGTGTGTGTGTGTGTCTGTACTGGGGAGACTCAACTGAACGGACTAATAACAAAGACAAACACAAACACACACACACACAAACATACACACACACGCACATATATACACTGGTAATTTGACTCCTGAGTTTAGTACGTTCCGTGACCAAGCTCGTAACTCAAATTACTCTGCATTTCTTCGAAAACAATAATAAGTAAGGCTTGTTATATTTTTTGTTCTCCGCAGAAATCACATACATATATATACGTATATAGACACAGACACATACATGCAACATGTCATGTCCTCCCATTACAGGTTGACTGCTTTTTCCACACCAAGTTGTGATATCAAGACGAGATGAGATCTCGCTATTTTCACAGCAAGGGACATACGCGCAGCAGAAACTGAGAACTGTGACTGTTCCTTTAATGTTTCCTCACGACTCTAATAATACAGTAATATGGCGAATCATTGTTCATTTAGTGTCATCTCGGGACATTCCAACATGGAAATTATATCAAATGAAAAATAAATAAATGAATTAAAAAAAGTAAGGTTTGTTCTAGTTATTATTATTTTTTTTTTCTTTTCTCCGCAGAAATCAGTTGGGGTTTACTGAGAATTGCTGTGGTTCAAATGTTAAACATTTGATATCTGACATTATCAGTGTATATCGTAACCTCAGTTTATTAAACATCTTTAAACAAACATAATTTAATACTAAATCAGTACAACTCTCTCTCTCTCTCTCTCTCTCTCTCTCTCTCTCTCTCTCTCTCTCTCTCTCTCTCTCTCTCTCTCTCTCTCTCTCTCTCTCTCTCTCTGTCTCTCTCTCTCTCTCTCTCTCTCTCTCTCTCTCTCTCTCTCTCTCTCTCTCTCTGTGTCTCTCTCTCTCTCCTCCCCTCTCTCTCTCTCTCTCTCTCTCTCTGTCTCTCTCTCTCTTCCTCTCTCTCTCTCTCTCTTCCTCTCTCTCTCTCTCCCCTCTCTCTCTCTCTCTCTCCCCCTCCCTCCCCCCCCCTCTCTCTCTCTCTCTCTCTCTGTCTCTCTCTCTCTATCGCCATGATATTTATATGAGAATAGGTTGCTGGATTATACCTTGCAAGATTAGCTAGGTTCAACTGAGAAAAGAGTTTTCACGATATCGCTGTCACCTAGATGTACTGCGATATCCTGTTTGAATGGACGTAACTAACAAACCACCAAGAAACACGTGTCACAGTTTAATGTTTGCTCTTTTTTTGTTTATCTGTTACAGCTGGTATGTGAAATAAAAGACGTCCATAACTATTTCACTGTTTCATACATATATTGAATAAGATGAATAATCTCTCTCTCTCTCTCTCTCTCTCTCTCTCTCTCTCTCTCTCTCTCTCTCTCTCTCTCTCTCTCTCTCCGTCTCTCTCTCTCTCTCTCTCTCTCTCTCTCTCTCTCTCTCTCTCTCTCTCTCTCTCTCTCTCTATTTCTTTCTTGCTCTTTCTCCTTGACATTGATATGACAATATTTTCTAGATTATACCTTGCAAGGTTATCTACGGTCAATCGATACAACATTTTTCAAGATATCTCTGTCATCTCCTGCGATATCTTGTTTCAGTCGACATAAATGTTAATCTCTTCAAGACATTAGTTGACAGAGACTCGTAAATACATGTCAGAGTTTATTCTTATCTTTATAACTTGTCTTTTGTTTGTTAGTCTGCCCAAACTGACAAAATTTAGTCATCACCTTCTTAACTATTGTTTAAATCATTGTGACTGTTACAGTGTGTATGTACATTTCTTTCTTTCTTTATCTATTTATTCATTTCACTACTTCATACATATACTGTATATGCATAATCTCTCTCTCTTTATAGAAATAAAATTAAAGAGAATGTAAAGGAAAAAATTGGTATTATATAGTGTACAGGGTAAGGGTTTCTACACCTTTTTTATGGACAGAGGTCCTCAGCTTACAAATTATGATAACAACTTTGGCTGGAGTCATAGCCTTCATCGACTGCTTCTGCTTCAGTATGGTACATATCTTAAAAGTACTACACTCGTACTGCCTAGCCATGTTGACTACACGCACACCTCACTCTTGTTTTTCTATGATTTCATGCTTTAATTCAATGGACATAGTCCGCTTTTTCTTCTCAGCACTTTCCTTTGCACCCACTTTCTTTGGATCCATGGAAATCTGGCAAAATACTCGACATAACGCGACTAAAATACAACAGAGATGTTTCCACGGCGAAGTGATCTGGTGAAGCAAATGAGTGAGATGCGGGATTCTGGGTGGATGTTGTGTTGTTCGTAGCGCCAACTACCGGCAGCGTGTCTGAAGCTCGCTCGTAACTCGGATTTTGTCTCGCAATTAAAAGCAAAAAATCGCGCAGACTCGTAAGTTGGAGCACTCGTATCACTAGGCACTACTGTATTAGAAAAATTATTTATTTGTTAGTGCCAGCTATCGGTTTAATACTCAGTCTTTTAGGACAATTTGCTATTACTACATCTTCTTTTGAACCACATTGTCTGCAGATCGTAGAGTTATTTCCCCTTGTGCTCAAGCGTGTCAACGTTTCTTTACTGAGCATGTAGCCAGCTTCTTGAAAAACTGACGTGTTTTTAGTGGACAGGAAGTAACGTAAGTTCTCTACGATGACGTAAGTATCGTCGTCTGCTTTCGTGAACCAGTCGGCGTCGTTTAAGTGGTGTTTGTAGATGTACTGACAGAGAGATAAAAGACAACAAAAAGTGTCACACGCACTAATGCGTGTGAAAAGTAGAAAGGTAGAAAGAAAAAGAAAAAACGAAATGAAATGTTCAAGTTATTAGTTCATTTATGCGTCGATTAATTATTATTATTTTTTTATTGTTATTAAGAATATTATTATTTTCTGTTTAGATGAATTTTTGTGTTTATTATTGTTGTTGACGTCGTAGCCGTTGTTGTTGTAGTAGTAAATACAGCAACAATAGTGAGCCGGATGATTCGCTTGATGTGTTTTCACTTTTGACAGGCTTGATTTATAGATGTTTATATATTATTAATTAATTAAAAATCACAAAACTTAACAACAACAACAACAAAACAACAGTAATAATAATAATAATAATAATAATAATAATCATAATAATAATAATATTAATATTAATAATAATCATGATAACGATGATGATGGTGATGACAATAATAATAATCTTGATGATGATGATGATAATAATAATAATATTAATAATCATGATGATGATAATAATAATAATAATAATAATAATAATAATAATAATTGCGATGAATTTAAATACATATAATGACAACACTATGCCACATATTGAACAGATAAATAAACTGTTAGTGAATGTCATTTGAGCATTCTTAATACACGTATAATCCAGTTTGATTTAAACAAACGTAACAATTATCAATACGATTTCAATTTCTGTCCTGTTTACGACAAGGGAAGTAACTCTGTTATCAAACGTTAAGCAAAAGAAAAAGACTGGTTATCCCGCCTGATCTCTTTCCAAACCGGTTTAATATATAACTGAAGCAATATTTAAGGAGAATAATACAATTATAATAACGATTTCAGTATCATCGCTATTTGAAAAAATACTGCAAAGTCAACTACATAATAATACATTTATTATAATGGTTTTAAAATATGTGTCTGTACATACATACATACATTCATACATACATACATACATACATACATACATACAGACATACATACATACATGTGTCTATACATACATACATAATACATACATACATACATACATACATAGATACATATCTATATATATATATAGGCATATTTATAGTGGATAATATGTTATAATTATTTTCTACACTCGTATTTTAATAATTTATTATAAATGAGGGTTGGTAACAATGTTACGATGCTGGTAAAGGGGTAAACACACTAGTTTATCAATTTTAATCATCTTATTGTAATAATAATTATATATTAATATAGAGTTAATATGTATTAGTTTGAGTGAACGTCCCTTTATATTTATTACGAGTAATTTGTTGTCTCACACTACCCGAGCATGGCACCCGTTTGAGAACTTTATTTTAATCTATAAATAGAATGGTTCATTTGAATCGCCAAGTGACACGCATGACCTAGCACGCATGACACAGATAATTTACATTTCAAACACAGACTTTAAGCACGTTCTCCTCTTATTTAATATCAAAGGGGCAGATATTCTATAGTGTTCTATTCTTATTTATTTATTTATTTAACATACTTAATATATGCTTGAAGAAACAATAAAAGAAAAAACATAAAAGATTATTTTTACCAACGTAGTTAACAATTTAGAACTTTTCAAAAGATACTGTGTCGTTTTCTTATTTCCTTGTGGGTCTCTGTGTGTCTGTGTGCGTGTGTATGTGTCTATGTGTCTGTGTGTATGTGTGCCTGTGTGTCTGTGTGTCTTTGTCTGTGTGTCTGTGTTTTTTTCTATGTGACTGTATGTGTGAATCAGTGCATGATTACATATGGGATGAATAGGTACTGGTGCGTGTACGAGATATTTTCACAAAACATTATGAAAGCAAAATGGAGAATACAGGTTTATAAGAACGAATAAATGAATGAAAGACAACATCACAAACATAGAAAGTAGTACAGACAAAACAAATGACCATTTTGTTTCGTTATCACAATTAAGGTTTACAAGAACAACAATTATTTCTCAAAGTATTTAATCTACAAGCTAATTAGACTTAATAATCGAAAATAAATATAAGTAATAACTAATAATAGAAAGCAAATAAAAAACTAATAATCGAAAATAAATAAAAATAATAACTAATAATAAAAAACAAATAAAACAAGTACTAATAATAGAAAAAAATAAAATAATAGCTAATAAAAGAAAATAAATAGAAATAATAACCAATCATAGAAAAAAGAAATAATGAAAACTTTCTTTTTTTTGTCTTTTTTTCTTTTTGACGAATTGCTTTTAGATAGTTGTAGTGTTGTCTTCAACTGGTTGTGTTGTTTGATATTCTGCCTGACAGCAATAGAGCTATTTCTCATTCCTAATGCGCACGTTATATTGAAGATCGCACGTTGACTCACATACTCACACAATCACCTACATACTTGTACAACGCCTACTAAGTAATTGTAACTCAAAGAACCAAATACATCAACTTGTTGCGGCAGACCGAGTAATTAAGAACACAATTAAAACTATTGTTCTCTCGATACAAGATTTTTCAAGATATCGCTGTCATACGTCACCTAGCTAACCTTTGATACATTGTTTCAGTCGTTACGTCATTCACTGAGGGAGACTGTAAATATACGTCAGAGTTTAACCTCATCCTTATTAGTTGTTTGTTATACCACGACCTCTGCTGGCTTCAAGTCTTCCGCTTTACAGAGGTGAATTAACAATTATTCCTACGGGGAGTTGACGTAGTCGTTTTCTAACATTGACTACAGTTTTGATCAGTAATCACTCGAAATAAAGAGGTAATACCAGCGCATTTGAAATCTGTATAAAAAAAATATACAGAAAAAAGAAGGGTATAGAAATATATAGTTATATTAGAAAAAAGTTTTAAAGTGAAAAAATAAATAAATCAATAAATCAATAAATCAATAATAATAATAATAATAATAATAATAGTAATAAGGATTAAATAAATATATATTTTTTATTAATTCTGAGAGCAGAAGTAATAGAAGAATGAACAATTTTACAATTCTTTTATAGTAATAAAATTTGTTATTCAATATATATATATATTTCTGTGTGTGTATATCCAATATATATGTTATGTATCTCACTGATACGTATGTAAAAAAGACGTTTTCTTTACTCAATATTCTTCTTATTTTCTTTAAAAAGTTTACTGAAAAAAATAAGATCAGTGTCATAATACTATTAAATAGTTTTTGTCTACTATAATAAACAAACAAAAAGAACAATAATAATAACAGTGTTTATTTATTTATTTATTTATGTATTTGTTTATGTATTTATTTTTTTATTTTTTATTTATCGCCCTCTGTTATTATTTCGTATACACACTAACAAATAATAGTCTGATTATTATTGTATTTTGAATTTGCGTTAGTCTTTAAAAATAGCAGATCTTTTCAAAACGTGATTCAATACTAAATTTGAAACCTCACTGCAGATCTGCAGATACGTCTGTTAAATCCGGGTTTTAGAGATCGTGTTTCTTCTTTTCTTTATTGTGCATGTTGTAGCTAGTTTGACAAAGGGAAGTGATCAACAATAATCACAGAGGAGGGTGACAGGGCCGATACTGAGATTTGTAGACAATTAATCGTGATTTAACTTTTTGTTTGAGTTTCATAAATATAGAAGGATAATTAGAGAGACAGATACTTCGATAGAAATCTAACTGTAACACTGAAATCCTTATAATGGTAAAATGTCGTGATAATATATCAGATCAGTTATTAAAATAACAAATATCAAACTTTTTTTTACTTTTTAATGATTGCATGGAATGACGTCACATAAGGTTAAAGTTTTCAAATGAAACAGAAGACTTACAAAATGTAAAGTGTCATAATTAATTAATTACTTAACGAACTTAATATGATACTACCACTACTACTACTACTACTACTACTATTACTACTACTACTACTACTACTATTACTAGTTCTACTACTACTACTAAAACAGCTACTACTACTATCATCAGTATTTAATTTACTGATTAATCAGTGGTCATTTATTTCTATAATATTGGAAAACGTATTTGTTGATTTACTTATTTATTTATTTCTTAGAAAGAGCTAAAGTTGAATCTGTAGGTAGTAAATATAAAACTGCACTCCTGAGAAAACAAATTACTGCGTTAATTATACGCGAGCTGACTAAATAAAAATAAATTAAACAAATGATAATGTCAGTATAAAAGAAAGAAAATATGGTTTATAAAGAATTTCATATACAAGACAATGATATTAGTAGTGGAGTAAAGCTGTAGCAGCAACAGTAGCATTAGCAGTCGTAGTAATTGCAGTGTTAGTAGTAGTAGTAGTAGTAGTAGTAGTAGTAGTAGTAGTACAGATAAGTAAATTTATTAATGCCATACCCCACCCGTTAAATAAGCAAAACCCGACCTGGCTGTTTTATTTAACTGATATATATCAATATCAGTTTACTAAATAAGGCCGTGGTTTCAAATTGACACCTGACTTTTTTCTCTATCACGAAAGAGTCAAAGTTCACATCAAGCGGGTATATTAGATCACGTGTTTGAATGCTTGCCTCATTGAACTGAAACCTGGATTACACAGCAACACAGCCTGATTGTCATCTCTTTGTTATGAAATATACAACTGGCAAGAACACCATTTTGGTTTATTTAAGTTGCATTCTCTCTCTCTCTCTCTCTCTCTCTCTCTCTTTCTCTCTCTCTCTCTCTCTCTCTCTCTCTCTCTCTCTCTCTCTCTCTCTCTCTCTCTCTCTCTCTCTCTTAGCAGGACGTTGACGTGACAGTTAGTTGATAACGTCACTACTGTGTTACCTCTGCTTGGAATTACACAATGTATATATATACATAGACGTACGTGACAGTCAGTTGGTAACATCACTCACAGTGTTGACCTCAGATACCCCGCTATTGTCACACACTGTTTTAGAGATAATAATTAGAGATTAATTTGTTCAGTCTGATCTCACACAAACAACTTATCTCCAAAATAATGGTTATACTACTTCAATACATACATACATACATACACACATACTAACACACAGACACACATAGATACATACATACCTACATACATACATACATGCATACCAACACACACACAAATACATGCGTACACACATATATACATACACACATATAAATATATATATATATATATATATATATATATATATATATATATATATATATAGACGTACGTAACCTACTAGTTACTCACTACATAAAATCACGTGTCTAAGGAATAAAGAAACAAGACGAGGTTTCAAATTAAAGGGATTTAATATTAGTAAATTCCTGATATAGCAATGTTAACATTAACAACATAGTAACTTAGGCCTCTCCAAGGAGGACAAACTGACCACGTCAACAAAACAAATCATACATTTTTTTTATCAAAACAAAGCAACAGAAAACAATTGATGGTTACTTTAAAAAAAAGTCAAAAACGTAATACATGTATTAATATACGGTTCATTAGAAAAATAACTGAAGATAAGTCAATTACATGCATATAGATATTAATATCAACTGTTAAAGTTCATTTACTGATAAAATTGTAATCTTTAACAAAAACAATTAACTTCTCTTTTGTAGAAAAACATGAACCTCTTGATTACACGAGAGTAACAGGTGTGATTTCGTGTTTATCTATTTCTGATTCCTGGACACCTGAAATACTAACATTACTACCCTGCTAATCTGTTTGTAATCATTTCTACCACAGTTAACCAGAACTAATAACATTTTATGTAAATCTCTATATAAACAATGTATGCATATATGAGACATTAGTAATAATTAAACCATAAACTTTTAAAATACATATAGACATATAATTATTTCAATTGCTAAACTCGCATATAATAACAGATCGTAGTTTGAATGAAATGGAAAAGCTATTGCGCATGTGCCCGTTGCTGAGTAAATCACGAGTGCTGGACATCGATTGTTACTGAAAAAAAAGGGCAAAACACCATATAACAGATTGTATACGATAATATCATAGAAGTCTCTGGAAAAATCCTGTACGGATATATAAGACATTAATAATAATTAAATCATAAACCTTTTAAATACAAATATGCATGACATTCCTTCAGTTGCTAAACTCACATATTAAACAGAAGATTCATTGTCTGCAGACAAACAGCTTATATAATACATAATTGTTAAATATTAAAAAGAGATTCTTTGTCTGGGTCACACATAGTTTATATAATACTTGATTGTCACATATTAAAGAGACATTATTTGCCACGATCATCATTTTCGTCATTAGTAACAGCACTATTATTATTATTATTACTACTACTACTACTACTACTACTACTACTTAAACTACTACTACTACTATTAGTACTTTTATTATTATTTTAGAACAAAATATGCAAGAAATAAAATAATTACTTTAATAATTTTTGTAATATTAGTAGTACTAGTAGAAGTAGAAGTAGTAATAATAATAACATTAAGTTTACAAAACTGATTCTCATCAAACTTTTGTTAGTGAAAGTTATGTCTGCTTTGTAAGTTTGTGTTTCGTGTTTAATCATTTTCTTTTACTAAATCAGGACATCTCCACTTGTTAGTTATAGAAAATTACTGAAAGCAATAAATTCCGAAGTTGTGTTCGTTGATGTCCTTTTCAAGATGTTTAAAGTTCTGCACGCGCAGTTCAATACTGTCGTCTGCTTTCAGTTCAAACAAAGCGCCTTGGTAAGTGGGAGTAAACTCTGCTGTCGCTGATGACGTCACCACACACTGAGACTGGAAAAGTTCGAGTAATTTCTCTTCGTGTTTCCCGCCATTTCTAAGCCAGATGGAATGAACAGAAGTGGCGACATCTTGTGTTTGGTCGTTCACGAAAACAAGATGAGCGTAAATAAAACACGTGCCAGGCGTTTTTACTTGAATGCGGCCATCTTTGTACATCATCTTCTTCCCAATGATCGAAGAGTCTTGTTTCCAGTGCAGTATATTTTGTCCTTCTGAATAATAATAATAATAATAATAATAATAATAATAATAATAATAATAATAATAACAATAATAACAATAATAATTATCAACAATTGTTTAGCAAACTCTGTTTCTCTCTCTATCTCATACATAGCTACAAATCCACATTAAAGCTAGAACTTCTAATAAACAGACTGATAAATTATTATTATTATTATTATTATTATTATTATTATTTTATAATAAATATTTAATATGGTAACATAATGAACACATCTGTTTTTTAAAAATGATATCTAATATTTGAATATCTCATTACTGTTTAGTTTTTAATGAACTTTGACCTCACCTGACCTCGCCAAGTCAATTCCGCGTAGATATGCTGAGCGGTCATTCTCCCCATCAAAATGTGATTCAGAATCTAAAAAAACAAATGACATGTATATATACATATATTTCGACGTTAATGTTTTTAAATCTCTCGGTCGATTCCGGTCAGTCGGAACACCTCGTCACATTCCGCTACGCTCATATTTCAAAGAAATGTACGAAATGTTCCGAATGTATAACGAGGTACGGAATCGACCGAGTTTTAACGAATCCCGCCTCTACAAAAATTTCAGTATTAGTCAGCGGTTAGCACGAAGTCGGGATTGTTTAGTTATTCACTGTCCACTGCGCGCAACACGTCTATTTATAGAACCTGGGATTTCCGCTCTGATGAATAGAAATAGAATATATTAATGTTTATAGGATCACTGATAGCAAATCAATTCACAGTTCATACATTATTAACACGACCAGTCGGGCTAGTTAGAAACAGTTGTGATTAGACTGAACCAGTCGTTTACTAGACAAAGTCGTTCAGACGTGCCTTACTGTCGAAGCCTGAATATATAGTTTAACACATACCTGTGTGTTTCCTGGGTGGTTTTTTTGTTATATGTGCATGTGTGTGTGTTTGTGTGTTTGTGTGTGTGTTTGTGTGTTTCTGTGTTTGTGTGTGAGTGTTCACACACAGTCAGAAAAAGAAACAGACAGACAGACAGACAGTGGCAGATAAGACACACAAAGAAAAAGAAATGATTTTTAGATTTTTGAAATCTTCTCGTGTCACAAATGTCAGTTTTTAGTTTTGAATGTATTAAGAACATTAATGTATATTAAGAATGATTTACTACTCACGTTTGGCTCTCTCTTGCTGGTACTGTGTTTCTACAAACTGCGAATAAATAGAATTGTAGAAAAGAATCAACATATTTTGGTCCATATGTAAGAACATACATACAAACATACATACATACAACATCAACAACAGAAACAACAAACATAACAATAATAATAATAATAATAATAATAATAATAATAATAATAATAATAATAATAATAATGATAATAATAATAATAATAACAACAATAATAATAATAATAATAATAATAATAATAAAAACCTTTGTTACGATGTCGATCAGGTTTCGGTCACGACCAGCACAGCAGATATTTCCATCTTCTCGAACGTCGAAGTCGTAGATGTTGTCAGTTTTGTCGTTGTCGGTGAGATAAACGTCTTTGCACGGAAAGCAGACGTCGTCGTCCCATTGCACAACGGTTTGACGTTGTGACTGCACCCGTGGTGTAGTGAATGTTAGAAATACAACGATCACCAGAAAGATGTCGATGAAAAGAAAAAGGACACTGACCTCTGTCCAGAATTTGTTTTTCTCTTTTTCTGTGACTTTCTCTTTGTTACATTTTTCTCGCACTTTTTCTCTTGGCATAAATTTTGTGTCAGGATTGAGAAAACTTTCAAAATTTTCTTCTCCATTTGGTTTGATGAGTGGCTCGTCACTGCTACCTGGATTATGCCTTTCTCTCTGTCTCTCTTCTTTGTTTTGTAACAAACTTTCGTTGTTATGATCCATTTCTTTTTTATCTCAGAAAACGTGTATGTGGCTCAGATACAAACTGCGAACTGTGATTGTCCGTTAGATGTGTCTTTTAAAATGTTTTCTGTTGAAATGTTTAAGCACGATATGGTCTATCCAATCAGTGGATCGGATCAGATATACAACTTTGCCAATTATTTCTGAGTGACTTGACAATAAACTAAAATACCCAGTTGACTAAATTACAGTCTGCATGTGAAGCTAGACATTTGACGTAACGCTCTAGACCACGTGACACTAGGACTAGTGACCAGTGATATCAATTCAGGCAGTCAGTCAAGTGGGATAAATGTTTTGTTTGTATCTGTTTATTGTAGGGATTATTGGTTCAATTCAGTTCATTATTACTGTAATCTTTACAGCCTATTGGTACACTTTGTCAATAAAAATGCAAGAAGTACAGAGAGTGATAGAATAATTTAAAAAAAAAAAAAAAAAAAAAAATTGGAGAATATAAATAATATAGAACAACAATCCATTACTGAGATATTGGTAAAAGGGAGAATTCAGTATTTGATGCATTTTAATGATCTAGTTGTAAGAATAAACATTTAGTAAAAAAGCGTTAATATTAATTGTTTTGTTTGAACGTACCTTTAGATGTTCATTGATACGTTTGCACCTGAGCATGGTACGGTTGTGAAGAGATTGTATAGTTGAAATTAGTTACTAAACTTTAAGAATGTTCTGTACGAACACGAGTGTCACATTACCTAATATGTGAAGAGTCACAAGTCGTCTGTAACAGTAAACTCATAAAAAAAAAAATCTATAAATAGTAATAACTAAAAAATACAAGTAAAAGATTTATTTATTTATTTATTTAATTTTATTTTTATTAATTTTTATTTATTAATTTATTATTTTTAACGGTTATGGTTCATTTCATATACACTTGAAAGAACAAAAAAAAGAAGAAGATAAAACCTTATTTTTACAATTTACAAGTTCTTGAAAGAGACTTTTTTTTCTTTTTAGGCGTCTGTATGTCTGTGTATCTATGTGGTTGTATGTCAGAATCAGTGCGTGACTGCACACACGCACATACATTTACACACTAAAAGGGCCTCGCTTTGGCAGCGAGATATTTTCACAAAACAGCTTTAAAGATGTAACACTTATTTTTAGAACTGCCATTAGTGTAATAGACCAGAAACTAAATATATTTATATAATACGTTACAGACATCAGAAATTAAGTTTTGAAAAGAACCAGTAGAAGATAGTACTTATCGTATAATGTTTAATCGTAATTTAAAATTTATATCGGTGATCCTTGCTAATGATTTTTTAACACATGGAAACCAAATTATTTAAAATTATTTTTACTGTTTTTATATCAAATCATAGTGAAGTTTCTTTTAGCTGTATATATATATATATATATATATATATATATGTGTGTGTGTGTCTGTGTGTGTATATTTGTGTGTGTATGTCTGTGGGTGTTTGTCTGTATGTCTGTACTGGTGGCACTCAACTGAACGGACTAGTAACAAACACACACACACACAAACAGACACACACACACACACACACAAACACACACACACACACAAACACACACACAAACACACACACACACACACAAACACACACACAAACAAACACACACACACACACACACAAACACACACACACACAAAACACACACACACACAAACACACAAACACACACACAAACACACACACACACAAACACACACACACACACACAAACACACACACACACACACACACACACACACACACACACACACACACAAACACACACACACACACACACACACACAACACAAACACACACACACACACAAACACACACACACACACAAACACACACACACACAAACACACAGACACACACAAACACACACACAAACACACACAGACACACAGACACACACACACACAAACACACAAACACACAGACACACACAGGCACAGTGGTATTTGACTCCTGGGTTTAGCACGTTCCGTGACCAAGCTCGTAACTCAAATTACTCTGCATTTCTTCGAAAACAGTAATTAGTAAGGCTTGTTATATTTTTTGTTCTCCGCAGAAATCACATACATATATATACGTATATAGACACAGCCACATACATGCAATATGTCATTACAGTTTGATTTCAATTCCTCAGTAAACGAGCTCGTAACTCAATTTGCTCGTATATTAAATTAATTTTTCCAAATGAAATTAATTGAAATACCATTAATTCGTTCTAGGCCCTCCAAAACCACCCCAACTTTTTTGAATAATAAAAATAAATGTGTGTATAAATGACATATACCGTATAGAAATAAAATAAAAGAGAATGTAAAGAAATAAATTGGTATTATATACTGTAGAGGGTTAGGGTTTCTCCATCTTTTCATGGACAGAGGTCCTCAGCTTACAAATTATTTTAACGCCTTTGGCTGGAGTTACAAACTTTATCAACTCCTTCTGTTTCAGTATGGTAATATCTTAAAAGTACTACGCCCGTACTGCCTAGCCATGTTGACTACACGCGCACGTCGCTCTTGCTTTTCTAAGACTTCATGCTTTAATTCAATGAACATCATCCGCTTCTTCTTCTCAGCACTGTCTTTTGCACTCACTTTCTTTGGATCCATGAAAATCTGGCAAAATACTGCACAAAACGCGAGCCATCACAACAGAGATGTTTCCACAGTGAGGTAACCACGTGAAGCAAACGACGTGTTTTTAGTGGAGAGGAAGTGAAGTAAGTTTTCTACGATGACGTAAGTATCGTCGTCTGCTTCCATGAACCAGTCGGCGTCGTTTAAGTGGTGTTTGTAGATGTACTGACAGAGAGAAAAAAGACAACAAAAAGTGTCACACGCACTAATGCGTGTTAAAAGTAGAAGAAATGAAATGAAACGTTCAAGTTATTAGTTCATTTATTCGTCGATTAATTTTTTAATTTATTTATTATTATTATTATAATTTGTTTAGATTAATTCTTGGATTTATTATTGTTGGTGACGTCGTGTTGTTGTTGTAGTAGTAGTAGTAAAAACAGCAACAATAATGAAAAGGAAGATTCACCTGATATGTTTCCATTTTTGGCAGGCTCGATTTATGTATGTTTACATATAATTAATTAATTAAAAAACACAAAACAAATCAACAACACCAATAATAATAATAATAATAATAATAATAATAATAATAATAATAATAATAATAATAATAATAATTACGATGAATTCAAATACATATAATGACAACACTATGTCACATATTAAACAAATAAATAAACTGTTTGTGTGTGTCATTTGAGCTTTCTTAATACACGTATAATCCAGTTTGGTTTAAAGAAACGTAACAATTATCAATACGATTTCAATTTCTGTCGAGTTTCCGGCAAGGGAAGTAACTCTCTTATCAAACGTTAAGCAAAGGAAAAAGACTGGTTATCCCGCCTGATCTCTTTCCAAACCGGTTTAATATATAACTGAAGCAATATCCAAGGAGACTAATACAATTATAATAACGATTTCAGTATCATCGCTATTTGAAAAAATACTGCAAAGTCAACTACATAATAATACCTTTATTGTAAGGGTTTTAAAATATATGTCTGTACACACACACATACATACATACATACATATATATATATACTCTCGTATTTTAATAATTTATTATAAACGAAGGTTTAGTAACAATGTTACGATGGTGGTAAATGGGAAAATACACTAATTGATGCATTTTAATAATCTTATTGTAATAATATGTATATATTAAAAAAGAGTTAACATGTTTTATTTTGAGTGAACGTGCCTTTAGTAATTTGTTGTCTTACACTACCTGAGCGTGGTACCTGATTGAAAACTTTATTTTAATCTATAAATAGAATGTTTCATTTGAATCGCGAAGTGACACGCATGACCTAGCAGGCATGATGGAAATAATTTACATTTTAAACACAGGAGATCGTGTTTTATATACATATATGATATCACGATAATAAAAATAAAACAGACTTTACACACGTTAATCTTTTATTTAATATCAAAGGGGCAAGTATTCTATACTGTTATATTCTTTTTTTTTTTTTTTGTATTTATTTATTTATTATTTATTTATTTATTATTTCTTTGTTTAATAAATATTCATGTAAGTTACAAAAGAGTTGAAAGGAATCAACAAAATATAAAAAATGAATTAACAGCGGCTGTAAAACAGCCGAGAGATTGTCAGACAGAAGTACAGACCGGACAGATAGACTGAGAGAGACAGAAAACGAAAGACACTGAGAGAGACAGAGAAAGACAGAAAAAAGAAAGACACTAGAGAGACAAAAAAAGAAAGACACAGAGAGATACAGAAAAAGAAAGACACTGAGAGAGACAGAAAGAGAAAGACACTGAGAGTGAGAGAAAGAGAAAGACACTAGAGAGACAGAAAAAGAAAGACACAAAGAGAGACAGAAAAAGAAAGACAAAGAGAAAGAGAGAGACAGAAAAAGAAAGACACTGAGAGAGACAGAAAGAGAAAGACACTAGAGAGACAGAAAAAGAAAGACACAGAGACAGAGAAAAAGAAAGCACTCAGAGAGACAGAAGAAGAAAGACACTGAGAGACAGACAGAAGAGAGAAAGACACTAAAAGAGAGACATAAAAAGAGACAAGAAAGAGAGAGAAAAAAAAAAAGACACAGAGAGAGACAGAAAAAGAAAGACACTCAGAGAAACGGAAAAAAAGACACTCACAGACAGAAAAAAAAAGAAAGACCCAGAGAACGACAAAGAAAGAGAAAAAAGACACCAGAGAGACAGAAAAAAAAGAAAGACACAACGAGAGACAGAAAAAAAAGTCACCAGAGAAACAGAAAAGAAAAAGACTCAGAGAGACAGAATAAGAAAGACACTGAGAGAGAGAGAGAAAGAGAAAGACACAAGAGAGAGAAAAAAAAAAGACACAAGAGAGAGAGAAAAAGAAAGACACAGAGAGAGAAAGACAGAAAAAAAAAGAAAGACACAGAGAGACACAGAAAAGAAAGACACTGAGAGAGAGACAAAAAAAAGAAAGACACTAGAGAGAGACAGAAAAAAAAAGCACAGAGACAGTAAAAACAGAAAGACACACAGAGAGAGACAGAAAAAAAAGAAAAAGAAAGACACAGAGAGACAGAAAAAGAAAGACACTGAGAGAGAGAGACAGAAAAAAGAAAGACACTAGAGAGACAGAAAAAGAAAGACACTGAGAGAGACAGAAATAGAAAGAGACTGAGAGAGACAGAAAAAGAAAGACACAGAGAGAGACAGAAAAAGAAAGACACTGAGAGAGACAGAAAAAGAAAGACACAGAGAGACAGAAAAAGAAAGAGACTGAGAGAGACAGAAAAAGAAAGACAGAGAGAGACAGAAAAAGAAAGACACTGAGAGAGAGAAAGAAACAGTCAGAGAATTAAGGAGTAGTCAAAGATACTAAAGAAATAAAATGACAGAAAGAAGAAATAGCTAAGAAATATTTGTTCCTACAAGCTTATCTTTTTATATATTACTATTGGAAAAATGAAACAAAGAACGGATAAATGAACGAAAGACAAAATTACAAACACAGAAAATAGTACAGCCAAAACAAATGACCATTTTGTTTCGTTATCACAATGAAGGTTTACAAGAACAACAATTATTTCTCAAAGTATTTAATGTACGAGCTGATTATACTTAATAGTCGAAAATAAATAAAAATAATGACTAAAAATAGAAAACAAATAAAAATAATAACTACTAATAGAGAATAAATAAAAATAATAACTAATCATAGAAAAAATAAATAAAAATAATAACTTTCTTTTGTTTTGTCTTTTTTTTGACGAACTGCTTTTAGATCGTTGTAGTGTTGTTTTCAACTGGTTGTGTTGTTTGATATTCTGCCTGACATTCTGTCTGAGCTATTTCACATTCATATTGCGCACACTATATTGAAGATTGTATCTTTACTCATATACTCAGACAAACACCTGCATACTTGAACAAAGCCTACTAAGTATTTGTAACTCGAAGAACCATATACCTCCAAAAATTGCGGCAGACTGAGTCATTAAGAACATAATTGAAACTATTGTTCTCTCGATACAAGACTTTTCAAGATATCGCTGTCATACGTCACCTAGCTAACATGTGACAAATTATAATGTCATTACGTCATTCGCTGAGGGAGACTGTAAATATACGTCAGAGTTTAACCTCGTCCTTATTAGTTGTTTGTTATACCACGACCTCTGCTGGCTCCAAGTCTTCCGCTTTACAGAGGTGAATTAACAATTATTCATACGGGGAGTTGACGTAGTCGTTTTCTAACACTGACTACCGTTTTGATCAGTAATCACTCGAGATAAAAAGATACTGCCAGCTCATTTGAAATCTGTATAAAAAATATATACAGAAAAATGAAGGGTATAGAAATATATATTTATATTAGACAAATGTTTTAAAATTAAAAAAAAAAAAAATAAATAAATAATAATAATAATAATAATAATAATAATAATAGTAATAAGGATTAAATAAATATATATTTTTTATTAATTCTGAGAGCAGAAGTTATAGAAGAATGAACAATTTTACAGTTCTTTTATAGTAATAAAATTTGTTATGCAATATATATATATATATATTTCTGTGTGTGAATATCCAGTATATATGTTATGTATCTATATATCACTGATACGTATGTAAAAAAAGACGTTTTCTTTACTCAGTATTCTTCTTATTTTTCTTTAAAAAGTTTACTGAAAAAAGTAAGATCAGTGTCATAATACTATTAAATAGTTTTTGTCTACTATAATAACCAAACAAAAACAACAATAATAACAACAAGTAATAATAATAACAATATTAACTAATTCATTTATTTATGTATTTATTTATTTATTTATTTATTTATCTATTTTTTCTTTATCGCCCTCTGTTATTATTTCGTATACACACTACCAAATAATAGTCTGATTATTATTGTATATTGAATTTGCGTTAGTCTTTAAAAATAGCAGATCTTTTCAAAACGTGACTCAATTTTAAATTTGATACCTCACTGCAGATCTGCAGATACGTCTGTTAAGTCCAGGTGTTAGAGATCATGTTTCTTCTTTTCTTTATTCTGCACGTTGAAGCTAGTTTGAGAAAGGGAAGTGATCAACAATAATCACAGAGGAGGGTGACAGGGCCGGTACTGAGATTTGTAAACAATTAATGGTGATTTAATTTTTTGTTTTGGAGTTTTATAAATATAGAAGGATAATTAGACAGATAGACGCTTCGATAGAAACCTAACTGTAACACTGAAAACATTATAGTGGTAAAATGTCGTGATAATATATCAGATCAGTGATTAAAATAACAAATACAAATTTTAAACTTTTTTAATGATGCGCGGAATGACGTCACATAATGATAAAGTTTTCAAATGAAACAGAAGACCTACAAAATTAAAATATCTTAATTAATTAATTACATAATGAACTACTACTACTACTACTACTACTACTACTGTTACTACTACTGTTACTACTAAAACAGCTAGTACTACTATCATCAGTATTTAATTTACTTATTAATCAGTGGTCATTTATTTCTATAATATTGGAAAACGTATTTGTTGATTTAATTATTGATTTCTTTGTTAGAGAGAGAGAGAGAGAGAGAGAGAGAGAGAGAGAGAGAGAGAGAGAGAGAGAGAGGGGAGACAAAGAGAGACAAAAGTACAGAGGCGGACAGATAGACTGAGAGAAACAGAAAAAGAAAGACACAGAGAGAGACAGAAAAAGAAAGACACAGAGAGAGACAGAAAAAGAAAGACACTGAGAGAGAGAGAGAGAGAGAAAGAAACATTCAAAGAATTAAGGAGTAGTCAAAGATACTAAAGAAATAAAATGGCAGAAACAAGAAATAGCTAAGAAATATTTATGTTTTTATTTGTTAGTACGGGAAAAACGAAATTAAGTGAATGAAACAAAGAACGAATAAATGAACGAAAGACAACATCACAAACACAGAAAGTAGTACAGCCAAAACAAATGACCATTTTGTTTCGTTATCACATTCAAGGTTTTAGAAGAACAACAATTATTTCTCAAAGTATTTAATGTACGAGCTAATTAGACTTAGTAGTCAAAAATAAATAAAAATAATAATTAATAATAGAAAACAAATAAAATAATAGCTAATTATAGAAAATAATAAAAATTATAGATAATAATCGAAAATTAATAAAAATACTAACTAATAATAGAAAAGAAATAAAAATATTAACTAATCATAGTAAAAAAAAAGTAGAAGCAATAACTTTCTTTTGTTTTGTCTTTTTTTTTTTTTTGTCGAATTGCTTTTAGATCGTTGTAGTGTTGTCTTCAACTGGTTGTGTTGTTTGATATTCTGGCTGACAGCAACAGAGCTATTTCTCATTCCTATTGCGCACGCTATATTGAAGATTGTATCTTGACTTATATACTCATACAAACACATACATACTTGTACAAAGCCTACTAAGTATTTGTAACTCGAAGATCCAATTACCTCAACTTGTTGCGGCAGACTGAGTAATAAAGATCATAATTCAAACAATTGTTCTCTCAATACAAGATTTTTGTAGATATCGCTGTCAAACGTCACCTAGCTAACCTGTGATACATTGTTTCAATCGTTGAAAATGGCAATGTCGTTACTCATTCGCTGAGGGAGACTATAACTATACGTCAGAGTTTAATCTCGTCTTTATTAGTTGTTTGTTCATCTGCGCAATCTCACGAACTTTATTCGTCGCCTTCTTAACCCCACCTCTCTCTCTCTCTCTCTCTCTCTCTCTCTCTCTCTCTCTCTCTCTCTCTCTCTCTCTCTCTCTCTCTCTCTCTCTCTCTCTCTCTCATATGGGGGTCATTAAATATGTTTATCCCTGAATGTAACATAGGACAACACATACACAGAAACAGACATACACACATACATACATATACATATACACATTATCTTTCTACACCTAACTCAGTTTATTCTTGTTTCCATGGTTTCGTTGTTGGAGACAACATACATTGATATTAATATATAGCCAGGGTAGATAAGAAGATGACCTTAACCATGACCTTGTAATGAAAATACATAAGATTATCTAGTATTGATTTATTTTGTTTATAGTTGTTTGTTGTTGTTTTTTTAGGGTTTTTTCAGTTGTTGTTATTCTTTTGTTGTCGTGGTTGCTGAAAGGCGTACTTTAATGTTCAGTGGGAAAATGTTTGATTCAGTAAGTATAATAAGTAAGACCTGTTATTATTATATTTCAGAAATCAGTTGGGTTTTACCCACCCAGCTGAAAATAGATTACTGGGATTTCCTGTGGTTCAAATGGTATGTTGCCAAAACTGGCAGTCTCCAGACTAGGTAAGCGGTGAGGTGTTCTAATCCGTCACGTGTACCCCACGTGTACCCCACGTGTACCCGGGAACACGGCTTCCTACTTGTCAGCTTGAGGTGGAGTACTTTCTGGGACATTTTGTTTGTAAAGTGTGACTGAATGTGTTTTCTTATTGAGGACAAAATACTGTTTAACAAAAGAACATCAGTTAAGGTGACGGAATACCAGTCAGTAAGGGTGAGCAATAAAATGCCAGAAATGGAACAACTGGCGTGTCCAGTTAAGATGTGTTATAATCTCACTGCCAGATTCGGGAATAAACCGTTCAAATGTGACTGTCAAAGGTTTGATATTTTATCAGTGTATATGATAACCTCATTTTATTAAACACCTTTAAATAAAACTAATCTAATTTAATAATAAATCAGTACATCTCTCTCTCTCTCTCTCTCTCTCTCTCTCTCTCTCTCTCTCTCTCTCTCTCTCTCTCTCTCTCTCTCTCTCTCTCTCTCTTTCTCTCTCTAACTCATATTCATTCTATCATCTCTATCTCTTTATATTCCATTCTCTCTCTCTCTCTCTCTCTCTCTCTCTCTCTCTCTCTCTCTCTCTCTCTCTCTCTCTCTCTCTCTCTCTCTCTCTCTCTTATCATCTCTCTCTCTTCTATTCATTCTATCATCTCTCTCTCTCTCTTCCTCTCTCTCTCTCTCTCTCTCTCTCTCTCTCTCTCTCTCTCTCTCTCTCTCTCTCTCTCTCTCTCTCTCTCTCTCTCTATTTCTCTGTCGAAAACTATGTAACAAAGGGGAAAAACCCAAAAAATACCAATCCAAGATAAGTCAGTCTAAATTTCACACTTGACTGAATTCTTTTTTGATCACGCAATACTCGATGTTTTTTTATTTTTTTTCGTTGCGTGTCCTGCTGGTTCGTTTCAGAGAATGTTATATATACACACACATACATACATACATATACACATAAACAGTTATATACACACATACATACATATACATATACACATTATCTTTCTACACCTAACTCAATTTATTCTTGTTTCCATGGTTTCGTTGTTGGAGACAACAGACATTGATAAAAATATATAGCAAGGGTAGATAAGAAGATGACCTTAATCATGACCTTGTAAATAAAATACGTAAGATTATCTAGTATTGATTTATTTTGTTTATAGTTGTTTGTTGTTTTTTATTAGGTTTTTTCTGTTGTTGTTATTCTTTTGTTGTCATCGTTGTTGTATTTCAAATACATAATATTTGTTTTCCTTGTGTGTCCAAGAAACGCAAGCTTTAATGTTCAGTGGGAAAATGTTTGATTCAGAGAGCTGGATCAAGAATAAATAGTGCAGATGTTTTTGTAACAACGTTTAATACGTGTTTGTTTTTCTTTCTTTTTTTAATTATTATATTTTTATTTTACTTTCTAAATGTCCGTTTGTGTTTATTTCATAAATCTGTATCCCATTTATAATTCCTGTTCTTAAAAATTATTATTTAGTTTTTAAAATGTTATTAATTATTATTATTATCATGATCATGATCATTATTATTATTATTATTATTATTATTATTATTATTATTATTATTATTATTATTTTACATTTATTTATTCATTCATTTATTTTCGTACTAAAGAGCTATGTATTAAATTTATCAATCATCAGTAATATGTACTATTCTTTTATTATTATTATTATTATTTTTTTTTTTTTACCATTTATATATGTATAGATGAATAGATAGATAGAGAGAGAGATAGATCATTTGCTTATATATTTTCTTTATTTCTTAAATTAAATTAAATTTAATTAATTAATTAATTAATTTATTTTATTTATTTATTTCCTTTTTCTTTTTTGTTTGCTTATTTATTTATGTTGGCGTATTAATATTCCTATTTGCTTGTTTACCTGTGGCACTAAGACTTGACCCATTTTTTTGTTCCAGTTCATTGAAACTGCGAACTGTGAATGTTCCTTTGATATTTTGTGACGACTCTAATGACAGAGTAAAATGGCGGATCTTTTTCGATTTAGTAGGACCTCGGGACACATCAACATGGGAATTATATGAAAAATAAATAAATAAATAAATAAATACTAATCTACATTTCTTCGAAAACAATAATAATTAAGACCTGTTATTATTATTATTTTTTCGCTTCAGTTGGGTTTTACCCACCCAGGTAAAAATAGATGACTGCCAAAACTGGCAGTCTCTAGATTAGGTAAGCGGTGAGGTGTTCTAATCCGTCACGTGTACCCCACGTGTACCCCACGTGTACCTCACACGGCTTCCTACAGCTTGCGGACACGGCTTTCCTGGAACATTTTGTCAGTATTTGAATATAGTGAAAATCACGTTCTGCTTTCTGGAACAGGACGTTGACGTAACAATCAGTTCATAACAGCACTAATGTGACATGTCTCCTTGCAATTACACACAGTGTTGACACCAGATACCCCGCTATATTCACACACTGTTTTAATATCCACAGTTTCCTTTGTTCAGTCTGATCTCAGATTAACATCTATTCTCCAAAATAATGGTTATCTACTTCAATATATACATACATACATACATACATTCCTACATAGATATATACACACATACATAGATTCATGCATACATATATATATATATATATATATATATATATATATATATATAGACCTACGTAACCCACTAGTTACTCACTACATGAAATCACGTGTCTAAGGAATAAACAAACAAGACGATGTTTCAAATTAAAGAAGTTTAATATTAGTTAATTCCTGAGAGAGCAATGTTAACATTTACAATCTGGCAAACTGACGAGATTCATAAAACAAATCACAGTTGTAAAAACTAAACAAATCAAACCAATACAAAACAATTCATGGTCAGATAAAACAAAAATAACTGGAAAGAAATATATTCAACAAAGGTATAATCAAAAACAGAATAGATCTATTAATATACAGTTCATTACAATTACAGCTGAGGAGTCGATTACATCAACTGCTTGAGTTTTTCCCAAACTCTTGACCTCCTGCAGTTCACTTCTTTGACAATGCTGTTCTAAAACACTTTGTACATGAATTCCTGTACTTGATAACGTCACATAATTAAACAGAAGATTCGTTGTCATCGTCACAATGATCATTATCAGCAAAAGGAACAGCAACATTATTATTATTATTATTATTATTAGTAGTAGTAGTAGTAGTAGTAGTTAGTAGTAGAAAAATATACAAGAGATAAAGTAGTAGTAGTAGTAGTAGTAGTAGTATGATATGATAAAATATACAAGAGATATAGCAGTAGTAGTAAAAGTAATAACATTAAATTAATAAAACTGATTCTCATCAAAGTTCTGTAAGTAAAAGTTATGTCTGTGCTTTGTAAGTTTGTGTTTCGTGTTTAATCGTTTTCTTTCAGTAAATCACGACATCTCCATTTCTTCGTTACAGAAAATTACTCAAAACAATAAATTCCGAAGTTGTGTTCATTGTTGTCCTTTTCAAGATGTTTAGTGTTCTGCACGCGCAGTTCAATACTGTCGTCTGGTTTCAGTTCAAACAAGGCGCCTTGGTAAACAGGGAGTAAACACTGCTTTCTCTGATGACGTCACCACACACTGAGACTGGAAAAACTCGAGTAATTTCTCTTCGTGTTTCCCGCCATTTCTAAGCCAGATGGAATGAGCAGAAGTGGCGTCGTCTTGTGTTTGGTCGTTCACGAAAACAAGATGAGCGTAAATAAAACACGTGCCAGGCGTTTTTACTTGAATGCGGCCATCTTTGTACATCATCTTCTTCCCAATGAACGCAGAGTCTTGTTTCCAATGGAGTATATTTTGTCCTTCTGCATAATAATAATAATAATTACACTACTACTACTAATAATAATAATAATTGTTTAGCAAACTCTGTTTCTCTAATGATAATATATCCAAATATCAATAATTGTTTAGCAAACTCTGTTTCTCTCTCTCTCTCATACACAACTTCACACCCACTTTAAAGCTAGAAACTCTAATAAACAGACTGATAAATTATTATTATTATTATTATTATTATTATTATTATTTTATAATAAATAGCTAATATGGTAACAAGATGAACACATCTGTTATTTAAAAATGTTATTTAATACTTTAATAATTCATTACAGTTTAACCTTTGATGAACTTTGACCTCACCTGACCTCAACCAGTCAATTTCGCGTAGATATGCTGAGCGGTCACTCTCCCCATTAAAACGTGATTCAGAATCTAAAAAAAAAAAAAAGAAGACTTTTATATATATATCTTTCGACGTTAATGTTTTCAATTATGCGTACTACATTTAGCACACGCACACTCTATATTGAGCATCTCTCGGTCGATTCCGGTCAGTCGGAACACCTCATCACATTCCGCTACGCTCATATTTCACAGAAATGTACGAAATGTTCCGAATGTATAACGAGGTACGGAATCAACCGACTTGTAACGAATCCCGCCTCTAAAACAATTTCAATATTAGTCAGCGGTTAGCACGAAGTCGGGATTGTTTAGTTGTTCACTGCCCACTGCGCTCAACATGTCTATTTATAGAACCGGGGATTTCCGATGTGATGAATAAAAATAGAATATACTAATGTTTATACGATCACTGATAGCAAATCAATTCACAGTTCATATATTATTAACACGACCAGTCGGGCTAGTTAGAAACAGTTGTGATTAGACCGAACCAGTCGTTTACTAGACAATGTCGTTCAGACGTGCCTTACTGTCGAAGCCTGAATACATAGTTTAACACATACCTGTGTGTTTTCTGGGGTTTTTTCTTTGTTGTTGTTTGTATGTATGTGTGTATGTCAATGTTGTGTGTATATGTTGTGTGTGTGTGCGTGTGTCTAAAGTGTTTGTGTGTGTGTGTCTGTGTGTGTGTGTGTGTGTGTGTTTGTGTGTGTGTGTGTGTGTCACAAATGTCAGTTTTCAGTTGTAACTATATTTAGAATATTATTGTATATTAAGAATGATTTACTACTCACTTTTGGCTCTCTTTTCTGGTACTGTGTTTCTGCAAACTGCGAATAAATAGAAATGTAGAAAAGAATCAACATATTTTGGTTGATATGTAAGAACATACATACATACATACATACATACATCATCAACAACAACAACAACAACAAGCAACAATAATAATAATAATAATAATAATAATAATAATAATAATAATAATAATAATAATAATAATAATAATAATAAAAACCTTTGTTACGATGTCGATCAGGTTTCGCTCACGACCAGCACAGCAGATATTTCCATTTTCTCGAACGTCGAAGTCGTAGATGTTGTCAGTTTTGTCATCGTCGGTGAGATAAACATCTTTGCACGGAAAGCAGACGTCGTCGTCCCATTGCACAACGGTTTGACGTTGTGACTGCACCCGTGGTGTAGTGAAAGTTAGAAATATAACGATCACCAGAAAGATGTCGATGAAAAGAAAAAGGACAATGACCTGTGTCCAGAATTTGTTTTTCTCTTTTTCTGTGTCTTTTTCTTTGTCACATTTTTCACGCACTTTTTCTCTTGGCGTAAATTTTGTGTCAGGATTGTCAAAACTTTCTAAATTTTCTTCTCGTTTTGGTTTGATGAAAGGCTCGTTACTGTCCCAGTTAGTCCTACCTCGAATACTGCTTTTTCTGGGTTTTCTTTCTGTGTTTCGTTTGAAACCAAGGCCGTAACGATTCATTTTCTTTTTCTTTTTTATTTTTAATCACAGAAAACTTGTATGTCGCTTAGATACAAACAGCAAACAGTGAAATATTTACACACGATATCGTCTATTCAACAAGTGATTTTTAATTCTGTTATTGTATATATATATATATATGTGTGTGTGTGTAATAATTCTTCTTTGTACTATTATCCTATAGTTTATGAGAATAAACACAAAGTCACTGTGAAAGTCAATATATACACCCGGTGATTCGGGTCAGATTTCGCACTTTGCCAATTCTTTTTAGTAACAGTAGACTTAGTCCTTTCTGTAGTTATATGTTACAGACAACTTGTAAAATTAGACTTTTGGCCTAACGCCGTAGAGTACCTGACACGAGACCTAGTGAGAAAATGCAGACAGTCAAAAGGGTTTAGTGCTTTGTTTACATCTGTTCATTGTAGGGATTAGAGGTTCAGTTTAGTTTTTTATTATTGTAAGCTTTACAGCCTATTGATATACAATTTCAATAAAAATGCAAGAAATATAAATAGTGACAATATGATAAAAAGAAAAAAAAATATTTGGAGAATATAAATAATATAGCATGTAAATTATATCTTTACGACATTGAAATGCTTCAAACAAATATTTTCCCAAACTGTGATTTCTTATTTTCAATCTCAACAGTGTTACATAATCTACATATTCTTTCTGCTCTCTCAGTATTCATGTATCTCTCAGTCTCATTTGCCAGCTGATGTGCATATACCTCACTTGTTTTAAGTATCTTTTATAAATCATTGGTACAGATTTAACTAAAGGAAACTGAATTGTTACGCCATCTGTGATGTATTTATATAACTTGTCACATTTCACAGATGTATTTAACTGAATTGAAAGATTCTGACTTGCTAAGTCATGTGTCAATTTCTTAATTATGCATAAATATTTTTCAATATTTTCGTTAATCTGTGTATCCCAGTCCCAATTCATATAAAGTTTTCGTAATAAAAGTAACCTAGTTCTTTGTTTATCATATAAAATACGGTGTCAGGGCCTTCCCCCCATCGGATATTTCCCTCTGGGTATTTCCCACTGGTGATTTCCCTTCTACGTCATCTCCCCTCCCCGGTGACAATTCTCGGCCCTTCTACCTATCAAATATCCGAACTATATTATACTATATCAACTATATTATATTATGAGTATCGTTGTCTTTAATCTTCTAATTTACTGTAATTTTATATGTGATATCTTTGATATCAAATTAACTGAATAAAAAAGACCAACATCAACACTGTTGACTGCTCAGCTTAAGTAAAAAAACAAACAATGATTACTTCTACTCGAGACAAAAACATTTTGATTCATGATGATTACGTCTCTCTGTGTCACGGAATTCAGATTAAGTAACACATTTTTTTTCTCCCACACCCGCCTATTCAGTTTCAACGTAAAATAATCTCTCCATCGACTGTATACTTGATATATTTGACAAAATAAAACAGCCAATTTTATTGTACGGTTGGGAAATATGGGGTTTTACAAACATACAACTAATATAAACACTGCACATGAAATTTGGTTACGAGATGCTACAATGAAAACACCGCGAGTGCCACGTTTTCAGACACTGAACTGCAGGTCTGTCTCTCTCACGTCGCTCAGTCGTGTGCAAGCTTCTGAGTTACAAGAGCAGTAGACAACAGTTCCAGTCTTTTCTCTGTCAGCGCGCACGCTACCAGCTTTAACACGTGTGCCACCAGCTCTAACACGTGTCCCACCAGCTTTAACACGTGTGTCACCAGCTTTAACACGTGTCCCACCAGCTTTAACACGTGTGTCACCAGCTTTAACACGTGTGTCACCAGCATTAACACGTGTGTCACCAGCATTAACACGTGTGTCACCAGCTTTAACACGTGTGTCACCAGCTTATGTTACTGAGTTGTTTGAGCAAGAAGAACTAACTGAGGAACTTCAGCCTGTAACAGACTAGTTTGAAGACAAATTCATCGGACGGACTGGTCGTAGGCATCAAGTTTGTTCAGTTCAGGAAGAACTCAAACTACAGTGTCGTGATGGAGCCGTGTGTTGGACTGAATTCATTTTTAACTTTTATATATATCAATAAAATGTTTAATATACTCAATGATAATTATCATTTAAAGTGTATTAATAACAGTAAATAAATAAATAAATAAATAAATAAATAAATAAATAAATAACTTATATTATTTTATGTACATTAATATCCTAACTCAGATCAAAAAGAAAGGTTTCACGAAAATTAAAACCTCCATACATATAAACAGAACAATATCACGTCATAGTATTGTTGACGTCATCGTTACGGAAACGAACGAGCACAGTAAAGGAAAGGCAAGATCCCTTGTTGACCTCATCATTTAGTTTAAGTCTAGTAAACCCGAAATTATTCCTTACCGATCAAGATGGTAAATGTAATATTCTTAAATTTACATACTCGCTTCAGAAACGAAGTGAAATGAAACAGCATATTCACTCAAGCTTTCACAAATGATACACTTCAGTACATTAATAAATATATACTTATTTTTAAATTTATAGTAAATCGAAGTTTATGTTAAGTAACGTAAAACATTTAGGAATAAAACTACACGAGAGTAAACAAATAATAAGCAGTATGGTTACTACTGTAAACTGAATTTACGTTAGGCTTTAGAAATACACGATGTTTTGAAAAACGTAACTAGATGTGAAACTGGATATCTCCCTGGAAATCTTACACTCGAGTTTTAAGTCCAGGTGTTAGAGATCATGTTTCTTCTTGTCTTTATTGTGCATGTTGAAGTTAGTTTGAGAAAGGGAAGTGATCAACAGTAATCACAGAGGAGGGTGACAGGCCGGTACTGAGATTTTTAGACAATTAATCGTGATTTAATTTTTTGTTTGAGATAATTAGACAGACAGACACCTCGATAGAAATCTAACTGTAACACTGAAAATGTGATAATGGTAAAATGTCGTGATAATATATCACATCAGTTATTAAAATAACTTTACAAATTCTAAACTTTTAAACTTTTTTAATGATTGCACGGAATGACGTCACA
>CM022677.1:18520938-18540938 GCA_012295275.1 Chrysomallon squamiferum
CTTCGTTCAGTTACGTATTGCTCTTTACATTGAGGTTTGAATGAGAACAAAAGAAACGTCGACTGAAATACAGACACACAGACAAGTGGAGAAATGGGTAGATTGAAAAATAGAGACAGCGAGAGTTAGATAGATAGATAGATAGATAGATAGATAGATAGATAGATAGATAGATAGATAGATTGGTAGGTAGATAGAGAGAAAAGTGATAAATAGACAGTCAGGCAGATGGATAAGGTTCGAGATGGAAAATTGATTGATAAATAGATAGTTTTATTATACACAGGACTATAGATAGATAAAGACAGACAGACTGTCGCGCACACACACACACACACACACACACACACACACACATATATATATATATACTGAGAGAGAAAGAAAGAGAGAGAGAGAGAGAGAGAGAGAGAGACAGAGAGAGAGAGAGAGAGAGAAAGGTTCAGATTGTAAGATCAACATAGATAATGAGAGGCACAGAGATGTATATATGTGTGTGTGTACGTTTACGTCTGTGCGTTTGCATATATGTATAAGTGTGTGTACATTTACGTCTGTGTTGTATCTATGTAGTTTAGGATTTTGAATATTCTCTGTCTTATGTACATCTGATTAGACTCTGCACACAGACAATATTAGGGAACACACTGGCGCAGGAGGACAAAGTTCAATCACGACCTCACAAACCCGTCAGATGCCGCTGACGAGACTCGAACGATGTGTCACCCGTTCGCCACCGAATTCAAGGTGTACGTACGTACGTACGTAGGTATGTATGTATGTATGTATGTATGTATGTATGTATGTATGTATGTATGTATGTATGTAATATGTATATATTATTAGAAAGGATTACAAAACAGCGGGAATATGCACGTTATCATCTCATGAGACCACGGAAAAGCATGTAGCGGAAATTACAACACACTAATCCTTTTTATTTTCAGTTTATCAGAGAAACTGTAAGAAATTCTGTTTTAGTTTTAGCTTTGATAACTGTGATGTGAAACTGTTACATTATGTAACGTCGAACTGACGGTCGTTGAAAACCTGGCTGAAATTTCCTTTATAAGTGCAGGTATTTTGATGCTAAAGGTCTTTAGTTGTCCTACATGACAGAGACAGGGTCAGAAAGAGAAAGAGAGAGAGAGCTAGAGCTAGAGAGAGAGATAGAGAGAGAGAGAGAGAGAGAGAGAGAGAGAGAGAGAGAGAGAGAGAGAGAGAGAGAGAGTGAGGAGGAGAGAGAGAGAGAGAGAGAGAGAGAGAGAGAGAGAGAGAGAGAGAGAGAGAGAGAGAGAGAGAGAGAGAGAGAGAGAGTCGCAAAGAGAGAATCACAAAGAGATATATATAAAAAACAATGAAAGACAGAAGGTAAGACACAGAAACAGGAGACAAAAAAGTCACAGAAAGACAGAAGAAGAAATCAAAAGTGATGTACGCAAAGAGGCAAATACTAACTCGAACTGAACGTAGAGTCATCAAGCTAAACTAAAAGCTGATTAGAACAGATTCAAATCTACGAACGATAGGGGTGTGGAAAGAGCAGGTATCCATCTGTTCGTTGCCTAGCAGCAAGACGAAAATATGGCTCAGCAGACGGCAGGAACCTGAAATCACGTGCCGGAAGTCAAAAGGAGCCATTCCTTGTTTCAGTTCATCAGAAAAATGTATCATTGCTTTTATTTTTATTTCATAAAACTACGGACGGAAATTGATATCTTATTTTCCAATAGCCTTTCCCAAAGGCTTGATAATGCTCTTCCTTTTATAATAACCAATTTATTATATATTTGTAGCCTATGAGGATTTGATATAATGCAACGGTCATCGCCAATCAAACTGAACGTTTCATTTCTGAATGAGAAGCAAGCCTCATTTTCAAATCTTGTTTTATATCTTTCTTTTTGTTTGTTTCTTTGTTTCTTTTTTTTTTTGTTTCCTGGACAAACGTAATCTGCTTACATAGTTTTGAATGAGAAGAAAAGAAACGTCAGACTGAAATACAGACGCAGCAGATGACAGGAACTTGAAATCACGTGCCGGAAGTCAGAACAAACCACTTCTTGTTTCAGTTCATCAGAAAACTGTGTCATTGCTTTTATTTTTATTTCATAAAACTACGGACGGAAATTGATATCTTATTTTCCTTTAGCGTTCCAAAAGGCTTGATAATACTGTTGTATCTATAATAACCAATTTATTATATATTTGTAGCCTATGAGGATTTGATATAATGCAACGGTCATCGTCAATGAAACTGAACGTTTCATTTCTGAATGAGAAGGAACTCTCATTTGCAATTTTTGTTTTATATGTTTTTTTTGTTGTTGTTTGTTTTAGTTTCCTGCACAAGCATAATCTCCTTACAGAATTTTGAATGAGAAGAAAAGAAACGTCAGACTGAAATACAGACACACAGACAACTGGAGAAATGGATAGATTGAAAAATAGAGACAGAAAAAAAGTGATAGATAGAGAGTCAGGCAGATGAATAAGGTTCGAGATAGAAATTGACTGATAAATAGATAATTTTGTTACATAGAGGACTATAGATAGATAAAGACAGACAGACTGACACACACACACACACACACACACACACATATATACTGAGAGAGAGAGAGAGAGAGAGAGAGAGAGAGAGAGAGAGAGAGAGAGAGAGAGAGAGAGAGAGAGAGAGAGAGGTTCAGATAGTAAGATCAACATAGATAATGAGAGGCACAGATATGTATATATGTGTGTGTGTACGTTTACGTGTGTTCGTTTGCATATAAGTCTATGTGTGTGTATGTTTACCTCTGTGTGTACGTATAGATGTATAAGTGTGTGTACATTTACGTCTGTGTGGCTGTATGTGTGTGTGTACGTTTACGTCTGTGTGTATATAGTTGAGGATTTTGAATATACTCTGGCCTATGTACATCTGATTAGACTCTGCACTTAGACAATATTCAGGAACGCACTGGCGCAGGAGGACAAAGTCCAGTCACGACCTCACAAACCCGTCAGATGCCGCTGACGAGACTCGAGCGTATGACACCCATTCACCCGGACTCAGAAGGCGGTCGATGTTACGGTTCGGCCATCGAGACACACCCTAGACACACCTAGATTACAACACACCGCTCCATGTTTTAATTTATCAGAGAAATTGTAACGAATTTTATTTTAGTTTTAGCTTTTATAACTGTCATGTGAAATTGTTACATTATTTTATATGGTTGTCAAAGTAATTAACAGTTTTATTTGTAGAAGTGGATGAAGATACTGTGACGTAAAAAGGTCATTAGTAGAAAGGTCGTACATGATAGCAGTTTTATTTTGAATAATTGTTATAAGAGAGAGGAAAGACTTCATCATTAGACCATAGGTTACTTTTCTCAGTTCGAAGCGCCTCATAGACAGAACAGTACATACCACGAGTTTTCATATCCAGCCAAACATGCAGACAAACAGATAGATATACATGCACACAGAGAATGACTGACAGAGACACTAACAGATAACCATAGAGAAATATATATATATACATACCTACATACACACACACAGTCACACACACACACACATACTCTCTCTCTCTCTCTCTCTCTCTCTCTCTCTCTCTCTCTCTCTCTCTCTCTCTCTCTCTCTCTCTTCTGAAACTCAAGTTTACTTTTGAAAGAAAGAAAATGCTCTTTCTAAAATCTTTATCAACTGACAAAACGTTTATTTATTTATTTAATGGCACGTTCCAGAAATATATCACCTTCTGTAATTTCTGACTCTAACTTAAAAATTACTTTTTGACATTATAGCGGCGATGTTGATATTTAAGGAAAACAAATTTAAAAATATTTAAAAGTACACACATACTGTCACAGTTCAAAACTGGGTGCAAGCAATAAACACAATGAAACACTCGTTTACACTTTAAAGAACAAACCAGCTCAGACAAACAAACACTGGCTAAAACGTAACAGTTAACTGAAAGAGACAATTTATAATCGGGTGTACGAAAACAATAAGCAATTCAAAATGTAATAAAAATGTCTCGAGCTTGTAAACTATAACTGAACCTCGAATGCTAAATGTCCTATTGAAACTGAATGACGGTTTAATCCTCTAAGAGAAAATAGAAAATATTTGTAATCATAACAAACTTGGAGATGAATGATCACTATATATTTCAATGTACTGATCCTAAGTTATTAAATGTGAGAAAAGGTATACCAGATGAGACATCTAAATATGATTTCATATAATAAATTGTAAAAATATATTTGTATTAAAAATGCTATGTTTGTTAATAAGAACTATATGTGAGAGAGTATGTCCTCCACGTTAAATTTCCACGCATGTGCATTTTAATTGTGTTATTATATATCTGTAATACATTCTTCTCTGTACTGTCATCTACAGGTTATGATAATAGCGTCATTGTCATAGACACAAAAGACATAGTATCAATTAAAGATATAACAAAGAAATGTTTACATAGGTGTTTACGAAACACATGAAAAGTTAAGACGAGTTGTCGTTCTTGTTGTCTATATCAACCAGTCCATGGATACCTGGCAACAATCCCCAGAATTAGGTGAAAAACAAATATCAGAAAAGAAATAACAAAAATACTCTTTAGACGTGTGTGTATATATATATATATATATATATATATATATATATATATATATATATATATATATATATATATATATATACTCACAGCAATAAACTCAATGGAATACTTATTACACTTTAAACAAGAAACCAGCTTAGATAAATAAACAAAACTTTCACTGGTTATAATACCAAATATTTATATAACATCTTTTCAAATTTGTTCTTGTCTTAGAGATTTGAACATCAAAATGGTGTACTTAGTTTTAATATGAAGACATTAATCAATAATAAAACAACACATAAAGTAATCAACAAAATACATATAAGTAAATACATGTGCTCACCAAACGTACACACGTGCTACACGAAATGAAAGTCAGACTGGTAGAGAAAATAATTACAACACCGTGATTCTCTTTTCGCTAACAGTCTGCAACTCACTGGTTATGTTGTCCTTCGCGCCATTTTATGACGTAGTTATGACCCAGCGACCGAAATCTTCGGGTACTTGACCCCTGACATTTGATTCCGGTTTATTTTGTTTTGGTTATTTTCTGCGACAGTTTTCCGATTTCATGACGTCATAACACGTGCCGGAACTTGCCACACACCATCACAGCGCGAGCATGCACGTTAACAGCTCTAAGCACACAGTTAGTTGCCTAGCAACAAGTAATAACTGACAAAGAGATCAAGGCCGTGACGTGAAAACACGTGGTGGAAATTAGAAAACGCTACTCCGTGTTTGAAACGTATTTTATTTTAGTTTCAGGTTTTATAACGGTGATGTGAAACTGTTACATTATGTTATGTGGTTGTCAAAGTTACTAACAGTTTTATTTATAGGAGTGTATGTAGATATTGTGACGTAAAAAGCTCATTAGTTGTCGTACATGATATCAATTTTATTTTTAATAATTATAATAAAAGAAAGGAAAGACATGTATGTATGCATGTATGTATGTACGTATGTATCTAATTTTGTATATGTATGTATGCATCTATGTATGTATGTATGTAAGTATGTATGTATGTATGTAGTTTCATGATTTTGAGTATTCTCTGTTTTAAGTACATCTGTCTAGACTCTGCACATAGACAATATTCGGGAACGTTTATTTGTACAGTCGGACAAAGTCCAATCACGACCTCACAAACCCGTCAGATGCCGCTGACGAGACTCGAACGTATGAACCCCATTCGCCCGCACTCAGAAGGCGGAAGATGTTACGGTTCGGCCACCGAGACACACCCAGACACACCTAGACACACTTAGATTACAGTTAGTTGCCTAGCAACAAGCAAAAGCTAAAACAAACAAACACTGGCTAAAGAATAACAGTTAACAGAAAGAAACCATTTATAATCGGGTGTACGAAAACAATAAGCAATTCAAAATGTAATAAAAATGTCTCGAGCTTGTAAACTATAACTGAACCTCGAATGCTAAATGTCCTATTGAAACTGAATGACGGTTTAATCCTCTAAGAGAAAATAGAAAATATTTGTAATCATAACAAACTTGGAGATGAATGATCACTATATATTTCAATGTACTGATCCTAAGTTATTAAATGTGAGAAAAGGTATAGCAGATAAATACATGAGGCATCCAAATATGATTTCATATAATAAATTGTAAAAATATATTTGTATTAAAAATGCTATGTTTGTTAATAAGAACTATATGTGATAGTACGTCTTGCACGTTAAACTTCTACAGATGTTCATTTTAGTTTAGTTATTATATATCTGTAATACATTCTTCTCTGTACTGTCATCTACAGGTTATCAGAATAGCCTCACTGTCAGAGACACAAAGACATAGTAGCAATTAAAGATATAACAAAGAAATGTCCACATAGGTGTTTACGTAACCGATTTAAAAGAGTTTTAATAAGAAGCTCAGTAACACAGACGGTAAGACGTTCCGCATTGAAAAGTTAAGACGAGTTGTCGTTCTTGTTGTCTATATCAACCCGTCCCTGGATACCTGGCAACATTCCCCAGAATTAGGTGAAAAACAAATATCAGAAAAGAAATAACAAAAATACTCTTTAGACGGGTATATATATATATACTCTCACAGGAATAAACTCAATGGAATACTTATTACACTTTAAACAACAAACCAGCTTAGATAAATAAACAAAACTTTCACTGGTTATAATACCAATATTTAGATAAGTTCTTTTGAAATTTGTACTTGTCTTAGAGAGTTTATCATCAAAATGGTGTACTTAGTTTTAACATGAAGACATTAATCAATAATAAAACAACACATAAAGTAATCAACAAAATACATATAAGTAAATACATGTGCTCAGCAAACGTACACACGTGCTACACGAAATGAACGTCAGACTGGTAGAGAAAATAATTACAACACCGTGATTCTCTTTTCGCTAACAGTCTGCAACTCACTGGTTATGTTGTCCTTGGCGCCATTTTATGACGTAGTTATGACCCAGCGACCGAAATCTTCGGGTACTTGATCCCTGACATTTGATTCCGGTTTTTTTTGTTTTGGTTATTTTCTGCGACAGTTTTACTATTGCATGACGTCATAACACGTGCCGGAACTTGCCACACAGTACCACAGCGCGAGCATGCATGTTAGCAGCTCTAAGCACACAGTTAGTTGCGTAGCAACAAGTAATAACTGACAAAGAGATCAAGGCCGTGACGTGAAAACACGTGGTGGAAATTAAAACACACCACTCCGTGTTTGTAAAGAATTTTATTTTAGTTTTAGCTTTTATAACTGTGATGTGAAACTGTCACATTATGTTATGTGGTTGTCAAAGTAACTAACAGTTTTATTTGTAGGAGTGGATGTAAATATTCTAATGTAAAAAGGTCATTAGTTGTCGTACATGATATCAATTTTATTTTTAATAATTATAATAATAAAAAGGAAAGACATGTATTCATGTATGTATGCATGTATGTATGTACGTGTGTATCTACTTTTGTATATGTATGTATGCATCTATGTATGTATGTATGTATGTATGTATGCATCTATGTATGTATGTATGTATGTATGTATGCATCTATGTATGTATGTATGTAGTTTCATGATTTAGAGTATTCTCTCTTTTAAGTACATCTGTCTAGACTCTGCACATAGACAATATTCGGGAACGTTTATTTGTACAGTCGGACAAAGTCCAATCGCGACCTCACAAACCCGTCAGATGCCGCTGACGAGACTCGAACGTATGACCCCCATTCGCCCGCACTCAGAAGGCGGAAGATGTTACGGTTCGGCCACCGAGACACACCCAGACACACCTAGACACACTTAGATTACAAGAGTATTCACGTTACCAGTTCTAAACACACAGTTAGTTGCCTAGCAACAAGTAATAACTGACAAAGAGATCAAGGCCGTGACGTGAAAACACGTGGTGGAAATTAAAACACACCACTCCGTGTTTGTAAAGAATTTTATTTTAGTTTTAGCTTTTATAACTGTGATGTGAAACTGTCACATTATGTTATGTGGTTGTCAAAGTAACTAACAGTTTTATTTGTAGGAGTGGATGTAAATATTCTAATGTAAAAAGGTCATTAGTTGTCGTACATGATATCAATTTTATTTTTAATAATTATAATAATAAAAAGGAAAGACATGTATTCATGTATGTATGCATGTATGTATGTACGTGTGTATCTACTTTTGTATATGTATGTATGCATCTATGTATGTATGTATATATGTATGTATGCATCTATGTATGTATGTATGTAGTTTCATGATTTAGAGTATTCTCTCTTTTAAGTACATCTGTCTAGACTCTGCACATAGACAATATTCGGGAACGTTTATTTGTACAGTCGGACAAAGTCCAATCGCGACCTCACAAACCCGTCAGATGCCGCTGACGAGACTCGAACGTATGACCCCCATTCGCCCGCACTCAGAAGGCGGAAGATGTTACGGTTCGGCCACCGAGACACACCCAGACACACCTAGACACACCTAGATTACAAGACAGCGGGAGTATTCACGTTACCAGTTCTAAACACACAGTTAGTTGCCTAGCAACAAGCAAAAGCTAAAACAAACAAACACTGGCTAAAGAATAACAGTTAACAGAAAGAGACCATTTATAATCGGGTGTACGAAAACAATAAGCAATTCAAAATGTAATAAAAATGTCTCGAGCTTGTAAACTATAACTGAACCTCGAATGCTAAATGTCCTATTGAAACTGAATGACGGTTTAATCCTCTAAGAGAAAATAGAAAATATTTGTAATCATAACAAACTTGGAGATGAATGATCACTATATATTTCAATGTACTGATCCTAAGTTATTAAATGTGAGAAAAGATATACCAGATGAGACATCTAAATATGATTTCATATAATAAATTGTAAAAAATATATTTGTATTAAAAATGCTATGTTTAAATCACGTTTATTCAAATTTGTTCTTGACTTATAGGTTTTAACATATAGATGATGTATTTAGCTTTAATATGAAGACATTAATCAACAACATACTTATAAATAAATACATCTGCTCACCAGTTTGTTATTCAGAGTGCAAATTTAGGAGTCAAAATTACGCACGTGTATTTGGTAAAAAAAAAACGACGACACAGTGATTTTGTTTTTTACGAGAGATTTCAAACGACATCGTAACAAGAAGCAGACGACATCGTAACAAGAAGCAGACGACACTTTTGGCTAACAGTCTTTAACTCACTGGTTATGTTGTTACTTTTTTTTTCTTATTAGGATCGCCTCGTGGACAGAACAGTACATACCACGATTTTTTATATCCAGCCATACATACAGACAAACAGACTGACAGACGCAGAGAATAACTGACAGATACACAAACTAGATCTCTCTCTCTGTTTATGTATCTATATCTACCTCGATGTTTATATCTACCTAGGGAGATAGATCGTTTATTAGACAGACACATATAGATAGATACATAGATATATAAATATACAAATAGATGATAGCTAGATAGATAGACAGACAGACGGACAGGTTTTTGTATCAGTTTTGTAGCTATTTAGATTTTAAATTAACTTAAAATTTAAGTAAATAAATAAATAAATAAATAAACTTCCACTACCTATTATCGCCTTTTTGATCATAAGTTCAAATTTCGTTCACTCTTTTTCAAATTTCATTTATTTATTCATTTATGACGATATAAATCTTCTCTGAAATAAAATATTCTCATAACTTAAGTGCAAAACAATTTCTCTGTCAGTCTACTCGATCAGGAATTAATAAAATTAGAACATAACTCTTCTTCTGACGGCAAACCAAACAAATGTGATATATGCAATAACGAATAGAAATGTTAATTCTAATACGCTTTTTTATTGCTCAAACAAATTTCACTTATTGATCAAAATATAAATTTCCACTTGAGACGTTACTGGGTGGACATTTAGATTATCAACCAGGGATTGAGTAGGGTGGGGGAGGGTTTCTTAATTTAAGGGTGATCAATCAGTCACGTGATTAAGCGTCATTGATTAGAGCTATTTCCTTTATTTTATCACCTACTAAATTAAATGCTAATGAAATTCTTTAACAACAACAACAACAACAATAATAAGATAATAATAATAATAATAATAAAAAGAAGAAGTAGAAAAAGAAGAAGAAGAAGAAGATCAAGAAGAAGAGGAAATAATAATAATAATAATAATAATAATAATAATAATAATAATAATAATAATTAATAAATGAATAAATAAATAAAAATAAAAAGAACGAAAAATTGTAGTTACCATACATAGAAACAAATAACAGAAAATCCTTTCACTAATTCATTTGAAAGTATTTTGACGTCACAAACTTATTGACGTAGGAATACTGTTGACGTCAAATTCTGGTCATTAACATTGCAGACATTTAATGCTCCGTGAATTTCGTTTTTAAATCAGGTTAAAGCACAATTCATTTTTAAATTAGGTTAAGACACTATACATTTTTAAATGATATGTTTCTTCTTCTTCTTCTTCTTCTTCTTCTTCTTCTTCCCCGAGGGGGATGTTTTGGTAATTCGCACGATGTAATCAATCGGTCACGTGATTCTGAAATTCATTTTAGTGTACTTTTTTTTTTTTTTTTTTTTTCTTTCTTCTGTCAATGAACTATTGCAGTTACATTTTTAGGTAATTAGAGATTGGTAGACATATAGAAAAACATATAGAGAGAAAGAGAGAGAGAGAAGAGAGAGAGAGAGAGAGAGAGAGAGAGAGAGAGAGAGAGAGAGAGAGAGAGAGAGAGAGAGAGAGAGAGAGAGAGAGAGAGATTTCAGATCCATGAAATATCTGTTATCATACTTTTCGTTCGTCCTGGAAGTATGACCAATTATGTACTAGATACCAGTATGATTTGCATTTCGTATTTAATCTTTAAAAAATAATTTTAAAAATTTTAGAATAAAAGAAAAATTTTAATAATAAAATAAAACAGCGAAAGAAAGGGAGAATACTACGCATGTGTGTGTGTGTGTGTGTATTCACACAGATAAAGAAAACACATACACATATGCTTGAGTATGTGTAGTATACCTATCTATATATCTATAAATCAATTCATACACACACACACACACACACACACATATATATATATATACAGAGACACACACATATATATATATACAGACACACACACACACATATATAGACAGCCAAACAGGTATATACATATATATATATATATATATATACACACACACACACACACACACACACACACATACACACATACAGACACACACACACATATACAGACAGACAAACAGATAACTGACAGAAATACAAAGAGAGTGACAGAGAGACACAGAAAGAGAAATATGTTACTCTTTTTTTCCTCTTCTATTTGTTATCATCACCGTCACCGTTGTTCTAGCTTTTTGGTGTTTTTCGTTGTTGTTAATATCATTATCATTATTTCTTCTTCTTCTTCTTCTTTATGCTTTTTTCTTTAAGAAATAACTAAAAACTGACCATCTATAATTATACTCTGACGATGGAATCTGATAAAGTTTCCTGTCACGTGTCCTAGATATAAATCTACAGCTGCTTAGCAAGAAGAAGATACCTAGATGACGCACAAGTCTGGGACCAGAATGCACGTGCCGGAAGTGAGATCATGCGTCTGGATTTTTCAAATTCAGCTGAGAAATTGTTACAGATTTTATTTTTATTTCAGATTAACTAACTGTGAACGCATTCTGTAACGTTAATTTATGAGAGAATTGCTAAAGCCTCGTTAACACTGTGTTATTTGTTGTAACCTTTTCCTGAATAGAATCTGCGTGGACTTCGATCGAAAATAAAAATAAAAATAAAATAATAATAATAATAATAATAATAATAATAATAATAATAATAATAATAATAATAATAAAAAAAAAATAAAATATAATAATAATAATAATAATAATAATAATAATAATAATAAAATAATTATAATTATAATAATAGAGAATGAGATATCGAGAAAAACAGACAGAAAGAGACAGACATTCAGACGTACAGACTTAGAGTAGAGTAGAGGAGAGAGAGAGAGAGAGAGAGAGAGAGAGAGAGAGAGAGAGAGAGAGAGAGAGAGAGAGAGAGAGAGAGAGAGAGAGAGAGAGAGAGAGAGAGAGAGAGAGAGAGAGAGAGACCATTATAACAGCAAACCGCAGTAAAATTAAATGAAATAAAATATAATAAAAGTTTAGAATGAAAAAAAGTACGTAACTGAGCTTTAACTGTGTTTTGTGAAATGTTTTTGTAACTAAAGGTCTTAACATCATGGCCCACATGAAATTAAAAAAATTAAGTTTTAAAAGTAGTAATTTGAAACAAATTACGACACAACGAAAAAGACCATAACAAAAAAATACAAGTTGTAGTAACAATGATAATAATAAATCTGAGTAACAGTAAATGTTTTGGCAGCAGAAGCTATAACATTAATAAAAGTAAATAAAAAGATCATTCAAATAATAAATTCGAGTCACAGAAAATGTTGTGTTAGTTGTAGGAACAGAACATTTTTTTTAACAATAAATTAAAAAATAGAAATAAAATATTAGTAATAGTAAATGTTATGTTAGCTGTAGCTACAGAAAAAAAATTAAACATGAAATTATAGAAATAAAATATTAGTAATAGTAAATCTTATGGTAGTATGATTATATTGAAATAAATAAATGAACGAAATTGTACAACCGCAAATGATAGGTACTATAATAAAAGTTATGGTTGTAGAACGTAAAGAAAAAACTAAATAAACACAATCGTACAAATAAATAAATAAATAAATAACAAGAAAAAAGATAATTAAATAAATAAATAAATAAACAAACAAAAAAATGGAGAATAGCAGGAAACTTGAAATGAAAGAGATCGTGCAAGTTGGATTGTATGAACGCGCCTTTACCTACTGACGTTGTCTTAGACAATTTTGTAATCGCTTGCTGTGATGTAACAAACACCTGAGCCATTCATAAGCCAAGACAAGCCTTTAAATATTACAACCAAACTGTTAGAATGTTTTTGCTTATGTATCAAACTCTTGTCATTAGGTAGTCAGTGGCTTCATCGACAGTGGACAACTGGTTAAGAACCAGCGAGTTGTCTTTCAGTGCTAGTCTGTACGATTGAAGAAGACTGGAGAAAATCTGTCCGACGTTCTGCAGAAATGGGTAACATTTTAGGCAAAAGTGTGTATATCTGTGTGTGTAAGTGTTTGTGTGTGTGTGTGTGTGTGTGTGAGAGAGAGAGAGAGAGAGAGAGAGAGAGAGAGAGAGAGAGAGAGAGAGAGAGAGTCTGTGTGCATGAATGTGTATATGTATACTTTTTGTCTGTCTGTCTATATCTCTCTCTCTCTCTCTCTCTCTCTCTCTCTCTCTCTCTCTCTCTCTCTCTTTCTGTCTTACTTTCTGTCTTTTTCTATGTATCTATCTTTTCTGATGTCTCTCCCTTTCCCAGTTTCTCTCTGTATAACTTTCTCTCTGTCTGTCGATTTTTTCCTATTTATCCTTTTATCCGTTTGTCCGTCTGTCTTCCTCATTTTCTCTCTGTATCTGCACCTGTTTCTCTCTGTATGTGCATATATCTGTTTATTATATATCTAAAACTGTGTCTTTCTATGTATTTCCCTGTTCCTACGACTCAGTTTCTTTTTCCTTTCTCTATCTCTAATCGATGCTTTCCATCTTCGTGTGTCTTCGTGTGTGTTCGTCTATATTCGTATACATTCGTATTCCTTCGTATCTTAAGGACATTTTTGCCTTTCATTTATGCATTTTCTAAGCACATTTTCGCGTTCGTGCTTATTCTTTAGTATTTTGTTTTTCGTTCTTTCTATTCTGAATGTGTTTTACATTTTATTTATTTTGTAATTTACTTTTCTTTTCTGTTCACAGAATTACGAGATGCTTTCAGACTATTTGACAAAGATGGCGACGGTTGTATATCGACAGAATATCTCGTTTCGGCCATGGGAAGTCTCGGTCAAGTTCTGACGTCATCTGACCTTGCCCGGATGCACATTGAAAGTAAGCATACGTGTATATAATGTATGTATGTATGTATGTATGTATGTATGTATGTATGTATGAATGTATGTATGTATGTATGTATGTATGTATGTATGTATGTATGTATGTATGTATGAATGTATGAATCTATGTATGTATGTATGTATGTATGTATGTATGTATGTATGTATGTATGTATGTGTATGTATGTATGTATGTATGTATGTATGTATGTATGTATGAATGTATGAATCTATGTATGTATGTATGTATGTATGTATGTATGTATGTATGTAATATGTATGTACGTATGTATTTATTGTGAGAAATGATTACAAAACAGCGGAAATATGCACGTTATCATCTCTGGACACACAGACAGTTGCCTAGCAACAAGTAATATCTAAGAACGAGACCACGGAAAAGCATGTAACGCAAATTACAACACACCAATCCTTTTTGTTTTCAGTCTATCAGAGAAACTGTAAGAAAATCTATTTTAGTTTTAGTTTTGATAACTGTGATGTGAAACTGTTACATTATGTAACGTCGAACCGACGGTCGTTGAAACCTGGCTGAAATTTTCTTTATAGATGTAGGTATTTTTATGTTAAAGGTATTTTTATAGATGTAGGTATTTTTATGTTAAAGGTATTTTTATAGATGTAGGTATTTTTATGTTAAAGGTATTTTTATGTTAAAGGTCTTTTACTTGTCACACTATTGCTACCACTACCACTACAACCCTTCCTAATATTACTATAATTATAATAATACTACTAATAACACTATTGCAAAATAATCAAAATAATAATAATACTAATAATAATAATAATAATAATAATAATCAAAATAATAATAATAATAATAATAATAATAATAAATAAAATAATAAAAATAAAAATTTAAGATTAAGACAGTTTCGAATACATTAACATATATACACGTACGCGTGCATGTCTATGAGTCTGTGTGTGTATTTTAGATTTGAATAGTCTCCGTCTTTTGTACGCACCAATCACGATTTCACAAACCACGTGAGGTAACGCTCACGTGTGCTCGTATGTGTGTGTGTGTGTGTGTGTGTGTGTGTGTACGCGTGTTTGTGAATTGCTGGAGGGATTCTTTCAATGAGGCGTGAATTTTAAAAAAAGAATTTCTTTATTCAGAAAGCGGAACACTGATGTTTGAGGATTTCGTGGTGGTGGCGTCCACAATGGAGGAAAAAACAAACACAAACGAAGAGGAAGACGAAAAAGAACTCCAGAATGCTTTCAGAGTGAGTACAGTTTATTTACTTACTACTACCACTAAAACGTCCACGATAATTACCGTATATACTTGTGCATAAGTCGAATTTTTGGGAGACTATATTAAGGTAATATTTTTGGGGTCGACTTATACATAGGTAATGCTTTTGTAGCTGTTGCTGAAGAGTCGCCATTTTGACTATTTTTTGCTACGGGATGCATCTAAAATAATCGCGGTCTTTCAGCTTTTCAAAAATATAATTTTATCGTATAAAAAATTTGGAAAAATTAAATAACAAAACCAAATATGAATGTAAAACATGATATTCTTCCGTTTAATGACATAAAAATACATTTTAAAGCGAGAAAACCGTCAGTACGGCGTTATGCCTTACGGCGTCTTGCAATGATCCAGGAATGCAGACTTCTCTGCCAAATTGCACTAAATATCGGTCCTAATTTCATAAACAAAACTCACTTGTGTAATTGTAAAGAATTTGGTGAAATAATATTGCAATCGTCATTAATATCCACTACCGACAAATCGAAAACAAACTAAATTTCTATAAACGTTCTGCAACAAAAATCAGTTCAACTTCTCGCCATATTTATTATTCTAGTCGGTTGCCAAGTGCGCGAAGCCTCGGCCAATTGGCGCGCTAGGAATAGGATCGGGGGCGTGTCTTGCAGCAGAGTTTCGATAGAAAAACATATTGCTGAGGTTCCGAAATTATCTTACTTTGAATTGCACGTGCAAGTTACAGCTCGTATAGGCGCACAATGTAGGCCTTCATGGCACTGTCACACTGGTCTAAAAATAGTGACGGTGCCTGGAATCTACAGTCGACTTATACACAAGTAATACCTAAAATTACGCAATTTTTGGTCGCCTTGTACACAAGTATATACGGTAATACTAATATCATTACTATTAATGCTACTACTACTACTTGTACTACTTCTACTACTTCTACTGCTACTACTGCTACTACCACTACTACTACTGCTACTACTACTACCGCTACTGATATTACTGCTACTACTACTACTACTAGTACCACTTCTACTACTACTACTAATATTACTACAATAACAACTAGTCCAAATATTGTTGTTAAAATTTATTATTATTATTATTATTATTATTACTATTATTACTATTATTATTAATATTACTATTATTATCATTATTATTACTATTATTATTACTATTATTATTACTTTTATTATTATTATTATTATTATTATTATTATTATTATTATTATTTCTATTATCATCATCATCATCATCATTATCATTATTATTGTTATTATTATTATTATTATCATTATTATTATTATTAATATTATTATTATTATTATTATTATTATTGCAGGTGTTTGACACGTCAAATTCAGGCTACATAACAGCCTCAGATCTCAGGGCTATTATGAACATTGTCGGAGAAGAGGCGACAGAAAATGAATGTAAGTATTATCAATGAATCACTCAGTCAATCGATCAATCAATCAATCAATTAGTCAATCAATCAGTGAATGTGAAGAAACAAAAATAAATAAATAAATAAATAAATGAAAAGAGAAATATATGAATATCTAATCACATTATATGAATCCATCCATTATATCTTTCCGTTTATTCATCCATCCATCCATCCTTCCATCCATCAATCCATCCATTCGTCGATTTTTTTGTCCGTCACTCTATTCATTCATTCATCCATCAATCCGTCTTCGTTCCATCGATGCAGCCATTCATTCATTAATACATCCATCCATCCATCCATCATTTCTTTCATTCATTCATAAGTGAATCCTACGGAGATATAAATCTAACTAACGATCGAATTAACAACTATAATTTAAATATAAAACTGACGCTATCTACTTATTCAAATACATTCTCCTTTGCGTACATACTCTAACCTATAAATAAATTCTTGCATACCACAGCACCATTCATCTACAAATTAAAAACGCACTCATATAAACGCATAGTCGCACGCGCACACACACTTACGATTCCGACCAGTATCATATATTCATAAAAATATCAATATTAAAAACATCTGTTTTATATTAATTTTATTTCGACCCATCATCATCATCATTATTACTATTATAGTTCTTACCATTATTGTTATTATTATCATTTTCATCATTATCACCATCATCATAATCATCAACATCAAATTAATGAGTAATAGTGCTTTTGTTCTTATTGTTGTTGCTGCTGCTGATGTTGTTGTTATCATTATTATTATATTAATTTTCCAGTGCAAGTTATGATTGCCGAGGTAGATACAAACGCTGACGGACGAATTGAATATAAAGGTAAATATGTTTTTATATTCCTTATATATATATATATATATATATACATTTACATACATATATATGCACACACACACACACACACACACACACACACACACACTACGTGCTTATATTCTACTATTACATAACAACACACTATGACGTAACCTCATTATGTTAAATAAGGACTCTCTGTATTGTCCATGACGTCACTGCTTCTCAGACATGACGTCATAAGATATAGTTATTCGTTGCATTGGAGCTAGTCACTGATATTGGTGTCTCTACTTTCTTCCGCTTTCAATCTTTCTTTCTCTTTTATTCATTCTCTCTGTCTCTCTCTCTCTCTCTCTCTCTCTCTCTCTCTCTCTCTCTCTCTCTCTCTCTCTCTCTGTCTGTCTGTCTCTCTGTCTCTCTCATATTCTCCCTCTCTCTGTCTGTCTGTCTGTCTGTCTCTCTCTCTCTCTCTCTCTCTCTCTCTCTCTCTCTCTCTCTCTCTCTCTCTCTCTCTCTCTCTCTCTCTCTCTCTCTCTCTCTCTCTCTCTCTCTCTTTCGCCTTATCTCTTTCTCTCATGCCATGTAAATATTTGTCTAAGCCAGACATTCTCCTTCACCTCAGCTACATAAAACATTCTCAGCTGAATTTATCAGCTATTGGTTTTGATACAGGTAAATCAGTTTTATATTTAAATTAAAGGGACACTTTTCATTAATAAATATAGTAATCGTCGGCTGAATTTCCATTTGTCATTCAGATATTTATTTAGCATACATAGGTAAATACATCCACACACACACACATACATACAAACATACATACAAGTATATACATACATATAGATACATACCCAAACATACATTACATACACACATTACATAGATACATTGCATACGTACATATATACCTAACTATCTTTTTTCTGTCTGTCTGTCTATGTGTGTCTCTTTCTCTATCTCACTGTGTGTCTGGGTGTCTGTTTGTCTGTTCATCAGTCTTACTGCACTTTCTTTCCATTTATTATTTATTTATTTAGTAACTCTATTTAGCGATTCATTCATTCGTTTATTCATTCATTTATTCATTCACTCACTAACTCATTCACAGTATACTCATTCAGTCATTATCTTATATTTTTAGACATTCATTATTCATCTTTTCCATTACAGAACTTCATTTATCTTTTGCATATTACAACCTTTCCCCCTTTTTTTTTTTTTTTTTTTTTTTCAAATGTTGATTTACTAAATGTTTCGTCTACTCATTCAGTTATTTATAATTTCAGAATTCGTGGCATGCATCAAAGTGAAACAGCGTTATCGTGAAGACGTCATCATTGAAGAAGATGAGGACCTTTCTGATTGAGTGCGTCATCTGGATTCTCTCTCTCTCTCTCTCTCTCTCTCTCTCTCTCTCTCTCTCTCTCTCTCTCTCTCTCTCTCTCTCTCTCTCTCTCTCTCTCTCTCTCTGACAGAGATATGTCAGTGGGAAGGTGCATATATAAAATACGTTATTGCTAACTGAAGATTGTGCGGAGAGCCTTTTTATTTATCAGCTTCTCTGTTTGCAAATTAATGTTGTGTATTTGATGTTGAACAAAAATTCTTAAATAAACGTAAACTGAACATTTTATTTCAGTTTGTTTTGTTTTGTTTTGTTTTTTTTTTTTTTTTTTTTGGGGGACTGTATATTTCCTTCATATAATTTTTAATGGACCAAAAAAATTGCTTCCACTGAGCAGCATCTGATGTAGAAAGAAATCATGTCTGGATTTCGTTGGATGATGTGAATTTTCACCCTCGGCCACACCCTCGGCCACACCCATCACTGGATCGGGACCTGCTTTCCTTCGTTTCAAATAATTACATCTTACGTGAAGGAATAGAGGAATATTCAGACATTCATAATATCCTTATTATGCACCCCTCTCTCTCTCTCTCTCTCTCTCTCTCTCTCTCTCTCTCTCTCTCTCTCTCTCTCTCTCTCTCTCTCTCTCTCTCTCTCTCTCTCTCTCTCTCTCTCTCTCTCCCTCCCTCCCTCCCTCTAGTACTCCTCTGTATTCCCTCTGTATATAATCGACAAATATTCAATGACGACCAACAAAATTATACACACAAAATGAAAAAAAAAAATAAAGCAGAAATAAATACTTAGATGATTATCTTTAAAATGACAGTTTTGATTGCACAACGATCTTTCTGCTACAAATCTGAACACGATTTTTTTTACCTCACGTGCACGATTTTGTTGACCTCACGTGCACAGGCGGCTGTTATTTTTAATACTATTTGATATTTTTGC
>CM022677.1:18548438-18550938 GCA_012295275.1 Chrysomallon squamiferum
AGATATACCAGGCTCCCAGTGACTATGCAATTTCCTATCATTATATCAATCCAGAGAAGATGCTTGAAATGGAGTATTTTATTTATCATTTACGACCGTACGGAATAAAATCAGGATTTCAAGATTTAAGCCAATAAAAATGATTATCGCTGAACTTAACTTTTCGAAGTTTAGTCAACTGAGAGAGAGAGAGAGAGAGAGAGAGAGAGAGAGAGAGAGAGAGAGAGAGAGAGAGAGAGAGAGAGAGAGAGAGAGAGAGGTTATCAGTTCGTGTCTCGAGACACATAGAGAGATAAATAGAAGAATAGTATGTATATATGTATATATATTTCTCTATGGTCATCAGTTAGTGTCTCTGTCTCTTTGTAGATATCAAAAAGGCATGGTATGTGCTATGAGGCATTTCAAATAAAAAAGTAACCTATGGTCTAATGATGATGTCTTTCCTTTCTCTTATCATAATTATTCAAAATAAAACTGACATCATGTACGACAACTATCGACCATTTTACGTCACAATATCTACATACATAAAAGTGTTAGTTACTTTGACAACCACGTTAAATAATGTAACAGTTTCACATCACAGTTATAAAAGCTAAAACTAAAATAAAATTCGTTACAATTTCTCTGATAAATTAAAACATGGAGCGGTGTGTTGTAACTTCCGCCATAATTTTTTTTTTTTTAGCTTTTGCTTGATGCTAGGCAACTAACTGTGTGTTTAGAATTGGTAACGTGAGTACTCCCGCTGTCTTGTAATCTAGGTGTGTCTAGGTGTGTCTCGGTGGCCGAACCGTAATATCAACCGCCTTCGGAGTGCTGGTGAATGGGTGTCATACGTTCGAGTCTCGTCAGCGGCATCTGACGGGGTTTGTGAGGTCGTGATTGGACTTTGTCCTCCTGCGCCAGTGCGTTCCCGAATATTGTCTACGTGCAGAGTCTATTCAGACGTACATAAGACAGAGAATATTCAAAATCATGAAACTACATACACACATACATTCACAAATACATATATGCATGAATACATAAATCCATAGATACATGCACACATATAATATAAACACACATACACACACTCGTAGATATTTATATATTCGAAACTCTCGATTAACTTTAATTTCGATTTTAATTTTTAAATTCTTTTCTACCCCGAATATTTACTACCAGTACTATTATTATTAGTAGTAGTTGTATTAGTAGTAGTCGGAGTATTAGTAGTAGTAGTAATAGCGCTAGCATCTACACTGTTAATAGTAGTTCTATTGATATATGAAGAGTTTATTTGGGAAAGACATTACAAACTATTTATTAAAGAATACGCAAAATAAAAGATGTAAAATCTTGAGTGACTATGTCGTTTCCTTTCGCTCCGTCTCTCCAGTGAATGTGTATATTTTAGAATATTACATTTACCATGTTCTTCCGTAAGGAGTAATTTCGCATTTACAAGATTTAAACTAAATGATGACGTCAACAATAGTTTGACGTTTGAGGTATCTTGTCTTTCATTAATAGTGTTCGTTGGTTTCAGTTACGATGACGCCAACAATACTATGACGTGATTTTGTTCTGTGTATATGTGTGGATGTTTTATCAGGACATTAATTTTCATGAAACATTTCTTTCTGATCTTAGACAGGATATTAATGTAGATAAAAAAGTGGAAGTTATTTATTGATTTATTTATTGATTTATTTACATTTTCAGTGATAATTAGAGAGAGATAGACATATATCAAACTGTATACATTATATATTTTTATATATATATCGATGTTTTGTCAACTGACAGAGAGAGAGAGAGAGAGAGAGAGAGAGAGAGAGAGAGAGAGAGAGAGAGAGAGAGAGAGAGAGAGAGAGAAGCCTGAGGAAATACAAATACTTTTAAACATACAGACAAACAGATACACAGATTGATATATGAAGAGCTTATTTGGGAAAGACATTACAAACTATTTATTAAAGAATACGCAAAATAAAAGATGTAAAAGCTTGAGTGACTATGTCGTTTCATTTCGGTCCGTCTCTCCAGTGAATGTGTATATTTTAGAATATTACATTTACCATCTTCTTCCGTAAGAAGTACTTTCTCGCTTAGAAGTCTTAAAGTAAATGATGACGTCAACAGTAGTCTGGCGTTTGAGGTATCTTGTCTTTCACTAATAGTGTTCGTTGGTTTCCGTTACGATGACGTCAGCAATAGTATGACGTGATATTGTTCTATTTGTATTTGTGGATGTTTCATTAGGACATTAATTTTCATGAATCTTTTGTTTTGATCTTAGTCAGGACATTAACGTAGATAAAAAAGTGTAAGTTATTTATTTATTTGTTTGTTTATTTATTTATTTGTTATATGTTCCAGTAATAAATAAACCAATAAATACACGCACGTAAACATCAACAAACCTCAATAGACATCAACCATATATATATGTGTGTATGTGTCTGTGTCTTTCTCTCTCTCTCTCTCTCTCTCTCTCTCTCTCTCTCTC
>CM022677.1:18560938-18563438 GCA_012295275.1 Chrysomallon squamiferum
CCCCAAAAAAGAAAAGGCAAAGGTTGTAATGTACAAATGATAAATGAAGTTCTGTAATGGAAAAGATGAATAATGAATGTCTAAAAATGTAATATAATGACTGATTTAATATACTATGAATAACTTAGTGAATGAATGAATAAATGAATGAATAAACGAACGAATGAATCGTTAAATAGAGTTACTAAATAGATAAAAAGAAAACTGGAAAGAAAGTTCAGTAAGACAGATGGACAGATAAACAGACACCAAGACAGAAAAATAGATGTATATGTATTATGTATATGTATGTAATGTATGTGTGTATTGTATGTATTGTATGTATTTACATATGTATAAATGAATGCTGTAGTAAAAGGCCACTTACATTTAGGGTCGCACTGCTTTAAGGAACATGAAATCATTGCATCAGATACCTTTTTGAAATCGGGAAAAGCAAATGTGCGGCTTCTAGTAGTGTCCTTGATCTAGTCTTCTGATCTCTTATATAAAAATTGTACTTTTCTGCCTTATCATCATCATCATTATCTTCATCTTCAATCTTAATTTATTTTTATTTCTTCTCTTTTTTTACACACACACACACACACACACATATTGTATATATAAATACATACATACATTTATACATACATACATACATATATATATATATATATATATATATATATATATATATATATAAAAATACATACATATGTAAATACATACAATACATACAATACACACATACATTTCATACATATACATAATACATATATATCTGATCCGAATCACTGGGTGCATACAATGACTTTGCACAATTATTTGGCAATGACTTTGGCAATGACATCAAGTTTATTCTCATAGACTACAGGATTACACTACAGAGAAGAATGTATTACAGATAATAACAAAACTGAAAACAACTGGTTGGATAGACGATATCGTGTGTAAATATTTCACATAGGGAAGAAAAATGATATATATTTATATATAATTGGGAGGGAGAGAGAGAGAAAGAGAGAGAGAGACACATACATATATACATACATACACACATACATACATACATACATACATGACTGTATGTCATTAGGTGTGCCCACCCATTGAAATAAATATATTAATTGTTAACTTTATTTACTGGTTATAATAAAATGTTCACTCTGTAATTGCCTTCAGCTGTTTCTTTAGAAAAATAATTAAATAATAAACAGATTATACATAACAAGAAAATTAAAATAAAATATTCGGTCTAATCACAACTGTTTCTAACTAGCCCGACTGGTCGTGTTAATAATGTATGAACTGTGAATTGATTAGCTATCAGTGATCCTATAAACTTTAATATATTCTATTTTTATTCATCACAGCGGAAATCCCAGGTTCTATAATTAGACGTGTTGAGCGCAGTGGGCAGTGAATAACTAAACAATCCCGACTTCGTCCTAACTGCTGAGTAATATCGAAATATTTCTGGAGGCGGGATTCGTTACAACTCGGTAGATTCCGTACCTCGTTGTACATTCGGAACATTTCGTACATTTCTTTGAAATATAAGCGTAGCGGAATGTGACGAGGTGTTCCGACTGAACGGAATCGACCGAGATATGCTCAATATAGAGTGTGCGTGTGTTAAATGTAGTACGCATACTTAAAAACATTAACGTCGAAATATATATATGTATATGTCATATTTCTTTAGATTCTGAATTACGTGTTGATGGGGAGAATGACCGCTCAGCTTATCTATACAAAATTGACTGGGTGAGGTCAGGTGAGGTCAAAGTTAATTAAAAACTAAACAGTAATGAGTTGTTAAAGTATTAAATATTATTGTTAAAGAACAGATTTGTTCATTATTTACCATATTAGCTATTTGTTATAAAATAATAATAATAATAATAATAATAATAATAATAATAATAATAATAATATTAGATTGCCCAGCTTTAATGTGGATATGCAGTTGTATATGACAGAGCGATAGAGAAAGAGGGTTTTATTATTATTATTATTATTATTATTATTATTATTATTATTATTATTACTATTATTATTATTATTAATTTTTCTTTGTTTTGTATGTTTTTATTTTGATAATTTATATAATTGTTGTTGTTTTTTTTTTTTCTTCTGTTTTTTTTTTTTTTTGCTCTCTCGGACTATACATTTCTGGGTATTTCTTTCTCTATTCACAAACGTAAAGGGGATGAACCAGGAAGTTATGTGTGCGGCGGTTCGTGACGGGATCTAAGGTAAATCTCCATTGTTACTGTTTCAGTTTGTAATACTCAGTACTCGGTTTTATCTCCTCTTTCAAAAACGACAATAACATAACACTGATATATTATTAACAGTAGTTGTAGTAGTAGTAGTAGTAGTAGTAGAAGTAGTAGTAGTAGTTGTTGTTGTTGTAGTAGCAGTAGCAGTAGTAAGAGTAGTAGCAATTGTTGTTGTTGATGTCGTTGTAGCAGTAGCAGAAATGTTATTATTATTAGTAGTAGTAGTAGTTGTA
>CM022677.1:18568438-18595002 GCA_012295275.1 Chrysomallon squamiferum
CGATCTCGACACCATTTTACGTCATCTGTAACAATGCGAAACGTAACTTTACCGATTCGTGACGTCATATATTTCATGGCTTTGCTGAGATAATATAAGTGGTCTTTGTCCTACTTCACTTTATTCATTATTCTCAGGGACAGAGAGATACAGAGAGAGAAAGAAACAGAGATAAAGACAGAGACAGAATGGGACAAAGAGAGAGAGAAAGATAGAGAATGGGAGAGAGAGACAGAGAGACAGACAAACAGAGATAGACAGACACAGTGACAGAGACAGAACGCGAAAAAGAGAGACAGATAGAGACAAGAAGAGAAACGGAGAGAGACGGAGACAGCAGAGAGAGAAAGAATGGGAAATAGAGAGAGAGACAGATACATACAGAAAGATAATCAGAGAGACAGACACAGAGACAGAGAAGTAATGGGTCAAAGAAAGACAGAGAAATGGGAGAGACAGAGACAGAGTTTGTCCTCCTTGGAGACGCTAGAATTACCATGTTGTAAATGTTAACATGGCTATATCAGGAATTAACTAATAATATTAAACCCCTTTAGTTTGAAACCTCGTCTTGTTTCTTTATTGTTTAGACATCTGATTTTATGTAGTAACTAGTGGGTTACGTAGGTCTATATATATATTTGTATGTATGTATGTATGTGTGTATGCATGTATGTATGCATGTTTGTATGCATCTGATTATGTATGTATGTATGTATGTATGAATGTGTGTATGTATGTATGTATTGAAGTATTATAGCCATTGTTTTGGAGATAGGTTGTTAGTCTGAGATCAGACTGAAAAATTAATCTCTAGATATTATGTATAAAACAGTGGTAGATAATAGCGGGGTATCTGAGGTGAACACTATGAGTGATTGCAAGCAGAGGTAACACAGTAGTGACGCTATCAACTGTCTGTCACGTCAACGTCATGCTAATCAGTACATTATTTCACATAATTGCATATTCAAATACTTACTGAGATGTGCTATTTTACCTTCAGTGATAAACATATTTAATGTCCCCCGTATGTTCACTTATGTAGTGAGGGGAAGTTTGTGGCATAAAACTGTTTGTAAATAACTACTATTAGATCACATGATAGTGGACTGGTAGCATTACTGATGTTTAGAGATTCTTAATTCCTTGTCATATGACAACAACATTGTACTGGTTTAGTATTAAATTATGTTAGTTTTATTTAAAGGTGTTTAATAAGCTTCGTCACGGAACGTATTAAACTCAGGAGTCAAATTACCAGTGTGCGTGTGTTTGTATGTGTGTATGTGTGTGTGCGTGTATCTTTGTTACTAGTCCGGTCAGTTGAGTGTCACCAGTACAGACATACACGCAAACACACACACACAGACATACACACACAATCACACACGGAAACACACATAGACACATGTATATATACACCTAAAAGAAACTTCGCTATGATTTGATAGAAAAACAGGATAAATAATTTTAAATAATTAGGTTTTGATATGTTCAAAAATCATTAGCAAGGATCACTCATTTTTGAAAATGTCATTACAGTGCCTAAAAATTACTGCGTAAATAAATTTTATTTACTCGTGATATAAATTTAAAACATACACACACGGAAACACACACATAAACACATATATATATATATACAGCTAAAAGAAACTTCGCTATGATTTGATATAAAAACAGTAAAAATAATTTTAAATAATTTGGTTTTCATATGTTCAAAAAGTATTAGAAAGGATCACTGATATAAATTTTAAATTACGATTAAACATTATACGATAAGTATTATCTTCTACTGGTTCTTTTCAAAACTTAATTTCTGAAGTCTGTAACTTATTATATAAATATATTTAGTTTCTAGTCTATTACACTAATGGCAGTTCTAAAAATAAGTGTTACATCTTTAAAGAGAGAGAGGGATAATTGGGAGATATAGGAAGAGAGAGAGAGAGAGAGAGAGAGAGAGAGAGAGAGAGAGAGAGAGAGAGAGAGAGAGAGAGAGAGAGAGAGAGAGAGAGAGAGATAAAAGAGACAGACACATAGATACATACATACCTATATACATACATGACTGTATGTCATTAGGTATGCCCAAGAAAATAAATATATCAACTGCTAACTTTATTAAGTGGTTTTTATAAAATGTTCTCTCTGTAATTGCCTTCAGCTGTTTCTTTAGAAAAACAATTGAGTAATAAACAGATTATAAATAACAAGAAAATTAAAATAAAATAATGTAAAGAGCATAAATAAAAATATAAATAAATAAATTCAACTATTGAAATAAAAATGATACTGGAATTGTTATAAAATTGTATAGATAATTGTTATTTGCTTAAATAAAACTGGGTTATACATGTCTTAAGAATACACGTATAACACACATAAACTGTTTATTTATTTATTTAGTATTTGGCGCAGAGTTGTCATTATAAATTTAAGTTCATTGTCATTATTATTGTTATTGTTGTCGTTGTTATCGTTGTTGTTGCTGCTGTTGTTGCTATTGTTGTTCTTTTTATTAGTTAATTATATATAAATGGAATCTGTCAAAACTGAAAGGACCTCTGCTGAATCATACTTTTTGATACTTGTCGTTTATACTACTACTACTACCACGACGACGACGAAAACAACAACAACAACTACTACAACACCAAAAACTAAACTAAATAAAAAAAATTGATTCAGTATCTGAAATCGAAATAATTGCCAAAAAATCAGAATCACAGGGTGAATACAGTGACGTAGACAGTGACTTAGAAATGACAGTGTAGGGTTGCAGTACAAAGAAAAATGTATTACAGGTAACTAAAAATCACAGGTTGTGTATAAAAAAGTATAAAAAATTTTAACCGACAATGATTATCAGATTGAGTTTAAGTTATTTGGCTAAGTGACGAGTTTGAAATACTAAATGTGGATCGCATGAACATTGGTATGACTGTCATTGATAACTGGCAAAACGCCATGTCTCACCCTGTTCACGATCTTATGTCTCACCCCATTCACAAAACGATCATATATTCACGGTGTTTCAAAAACGTTTAATCATCTCATTAGTCACAAAACGTCTTAAAACGTCTTAAAAGAAACATCAAACAAACATTTCTCAGTTCGCAGTTTGTATCTGAGCGATATACAAGTTTTCTGAGATAAAAAAGAAATGGATCATAACAACGAAAGTTTGTTACAAAACACAGAAGCGAAACAGAGAGAAAGATGTAATCCAGGTAGCAGTGACGAGCCACTCATCAAACCAAATGGAGAAGAAAATTTAGACAAAGATAAACACGGAGAAAAAGAGAAAAATAAATTCTGGACACAGGTCATTGTCCTTTTTCTTTTCATCGACATCTTTCTGGTGATCGTTATATCTCTAACTTTCACTACACCACGGGTGCAGTCACAACGTCAAACCGTTGTGCAATGGGACGACGACGTCTGCTTTCCGTGCAAAGATGTTTATCTCACCGACGATGACAAAACTGACAACATCTACGACTTCGACGTTCGAGAAGATGGAAATATTTGCTGTGCTGGTCGTGAGCGAAACCTGATCGACATCGTAACAAAGGTTTTTATAATTATTATTATTATTATTATTATTATTATTATTATCATCATTATTATTAGTAGTAGTAGTAGTATTGGTCGTAGTTTTTATTTTATTATTACTTATTATTATTATTATTGTTGTTTATGTTGTTGCTGTTGTTCATGTATGTATGTATGTATTCTATAATGTTCTTAATCAAATAAAATTTGTTGATTCTTTTCTACAATTCTATTTATTTGCAGTTTGTAGAAACACAGTACCAGCAAGACAGAGCCAAAAGTGAGTGGTAAATCATTCTTAATCTACAATAATATTCTTAATAAATTTAAAACTAAAACTGTCATTTGTGACACACACACACACACACACATACACATACAAACACACATACACACATACACACATACACATACACAAACATACATTCAGATACACACATAAATTCCGCGAAAATTTGAAAAATCAAAAAACTGATCTCTTCTTCTCTGTGTCTATCTGCCCCTGTCTGTCTGTCTGTCTGTCTGTCTGTCTGTCTGTTTCTCTGTCTGATTGTGTCACTCATTAATACGAGAATAAACACACACACCGACACAGATACACACAAACACACACACACAAAACATATATATACCTACAATATATAACAAAAAAACCCACCAGAAAACACACAGGTATGTTTTAAACTACATATTCAGGCTTCGACAGTAAGGCACGTCTGAACGACATTGTCTAGTAAACGACTGGTTCGGTCTAATCACAACTGTTTCTAACTAGCCCGACTGGTCGTGTTAATAATGTATGAACTGTGAATTAATTTGCCATCCAGTGATCGTATAAACATTAGTATATTCTGTTTTTATTCATCCGAGGATTGAGGAAATATAAAACTATCGACGTGGAAATCCCCGGTTCTATAAATAGACATGTTATGGGCAGTGTGCAGTGAATACACTAAACAATCCCAACTTCGTGCTAACCGCTGACTAATACTGAAATTTTTGTAGAGGCGGGATTCGTTAAAACTCGGTCGATTCCGTACCTCGTTATACATTCGGAACATTTCGTACATTTCTTTGAAATATAAGCGTAGCGAAATGTGACGAGGTGTTCCGACTGACCGGAATCGACCGAGAGATTTAAAAACATTAACGTCGAAATATATGTATATATACATGTCATTTGTTTTTTTAGATTCTGAATCACATTTTGATGGGGAGAATGACCGCTCAGCATATCTACGCGGAATTGACTTGGCGAGGTCAGGTGAGGTCAAAGTTCATTAAAAACTAAACAGTAATGAGATATTCAAATATTAGATATCATTTTTAAAAAACAGATGTGTTCATTATGTTACCATATTAAATATTTATTATAAAATAATAATAATAATAATAATAATAATAATAATAATAATTTATCAGTCTGTTTATTAGAAGTTCTAGCTTTAATGTGGATTTGTAGCTATGTATGAGATAGAGAGAGAGAAACAGAGTTTGCTAAACAATTGTTGATAATTATTATTGTTATTATTATTATTATTATTATTATTATTATTATTCAGAAGGACAAAATATACTGCACTGGAACCAAACCTCTTCGTTCATTGGGAAGAAGATGATGTACAAAGATGGCCGCATTCAAGTAAAAACGCCTGGCACGTGTTTTATTTACGCTCATCTTGATTTCGTGAACAACCAAACACAAGACGTCGCCACTTCTGTTCATTCCATCTGGCTTAGAAATGGCGGGAAACACGAAGAGAAATTACTCGAACTTTTCCAGTCTCAGTGTGTGGTGACGTCATCAGCGACAGCAGGGTTTACTCCCACTTACCAAGGCGCTTTGTTTGAACTGAAAGCAGACGACAGTATTGAACTGCGCGTGCAGAACTTTAAACATCTTGAAAAGGACATCAACGAACACAACTTCGGAATTTATTGCTTTCAGTAATTTTCTATAACTAACAAGTGGAGATGTCCTGATTTAGTAAAAGAAAATGATTAAACACGAAACACAAACTTACAAAGCAGACATAACTTTCACTAACAAAAGTTTGATGAGAATCAGTTTTGTAAACTTAATGCTATTATTATTACTACTTCTACCTCTACTAGTGCTACTAATATTACAAAAATTATTACAGTAATTATTTTATTTCTTGCATATTTTGTTCTAAAATAATAATAAAAGTACTAATAGTAGTAGTAGTAGTTTAAGTAGTAGTAGTAGTAGTAGTAGTAGTAATAATAATAATAATTATAGTGCTGTTACTAATGACGAAAATGATGATCGTGGCAAATAATGTCTCTTTAATATGTGACAATCAAGTATTATATAAACTATGTGTGACCCAGACAAAGAATCTCTTTTTAATATTTAACAATTATGTATTATATAAGCTGTTTGTGTGCAGACAATGAATCTTCTGTTTAATATGTGAGTTTAGCAACTGAAGGAATGTCATGCATATTTGTATTTAAAAGGTTTATGATTTAATTATTATTAATGTCTTATATATCCATACAGGATTTTTCCAGAGACTTCTATGATATTATCGTATACAATCTGTTATATGGTGTTTTGCCCTTTTTTTTCAGTAACAATCGATGTCCAGCACTCGTGATTTACTCAGCAACGGGCACATGCGCAGTAGCTTTTCCATTTCATTGAAACTACGATCTGTTATTATATGCGAGTTTAGCAATTGAAATAATTATATGTCTATATGTATTTTAAAAGTTTATGGTTTAATTATTACTAATGTCTCATATATGCATACATTGTTTATATAGAGATTTACATAAAATGTTATTAGTTCTGGTTAACTGTGGTAGAAATGATTACAAACAGATTAGCAGGGTAGTAATGTTAGTATTTCAGGTGTCCAGGAATCAGAAATAGATAAACACGAAATCACACCTGTTACTCTCGTGTAATCAAGAGGTTCATGTTTTTCTACAAAAGAGAACAGAGCCTCTGCTGAAGTTAATTGTTTTTGTTAAAGATTACAATTTTATCAGTAAATGAACTTTAACTGTTGATATTAATATCTATATGCATGTAATTGACTTACCTTCAGTTATTTTTCTAATGAACCGTATATTAATACAGGTATTACGTTTTTGACTTTTTTTTAAAGTAACCATCAATTGTTTTCTGTTGCTTTCATAAAAAAATTTATGATTTGTTTTGTTGACGTGGTCAGTTTGTCCTCCTTGGAGAGGCCTAAGTTACTATGTTGTTAATGTTAACATTGCTATATCAGGAATTTACTAATATTAAATCCCTTTAATTTGAAACCTCGTCTTGTTTCTTTATTCCTTAGACACGTGATTTTATGTAGTGAGTAACTAGTAGGTTACGTACGTCTATATATATATATATATATATATATATATATATATATATATATATTTTATATGTGTGTATGTATATATGTGTGTATGTATGTATGTATTGAATTATTATAACCATTATTTTGGAGATAGGTTGTTTGTGTGAGATCAGACTGAACAAAGTATTCTCTAGTTATTATCTCTAAAACAGTGTGTGACAATAGCGGGGTATCTGAGGTCAACACTGTGAGTGATGTTATCAACTGACTGTCACGTACGTCTATGTATATATATATACATTGTGTAATTCCAAGCAGAGGTAACACAGTAGTGACGTTATCAACTAACTGTCACGTCAACGTCCTGCTAAGAGAGTGAGAGAGAGAGAGAGAGAGAGAGAGAGAGAGAGAGAGAGAGAGAGAGAGAGAGAGAGAGAGAGAGAGAGAGAGAGAGAGAGAGAGAGAGAGAGAGAGAGAGAGAGAGAGTAAATGCAACTTAAGTAAAACAAAATGCTGTTCTTACCAGGTTCTGTATTTCCTAACAAAGAGATGACAATCAGGCTGTGTTGCTGTGGAATCCGGGTTTAATTTCTATGAGACAAACATTCAAACACGTGATCTAATATACCCGCTTGATCAGAACGTTGACTATTTCGTGATGGAGAAAAAAATCAGGTGTCAATTTCAGACCACGGCCTTATTTAGTAAACTGATATTTATATATATCAGTTAAATAAAACAGCCAGGTCGGGTTTTGCTTATATAACGGGTGGGGTATGTCATTAATACATTTACTTATCTGTAGGTACTACTACTACTACTACTACTACTACTACTACTACAACTACTACTACTACTACTACTAACACTGCAATTACTACGACAGCTAATGCTACTGTTGCTGCTACAGCTTTACTCCACTACTAATATCATTGTCTTGTATATGAAATTCTTTATAAACCATATTTTCTTTCCTTTATACTGACATTATCATTTGTTTAATTTATTTTTATTTAGTCAGCTCGCGTATAATTAACGCAGTAATTTGTTTTCTCAGGAGTGCAGTTTTATATTTACTACCTACAGATTCAACCTTAGCTCTTTCTAAGAAATAAATAAATAAGTAAATCAACAAATACGTTTTCCAATATTATAGAAATAAATGACCACTGATTAATCAGTAAATTAAATACTGATGATAGTAGTAGTAGCTGTTTTAGTAGAAGTAGTAGTAGTAGTAGTAGTAGTAGTAGTAGTAGTAGTAGTAGTAGTAGTAGTAATAGTAGTAGTAGTAGTAGTAGTGGTAGTATCATATTAAGTTCGTTAAGTAATTAATTAATTATGACACTTTACATTTTGTAAGTCTTCTGTTTCATTTGAAAACTTTAACCTTATGTGACGTCATTCCATGCAATCATTAAAAAGTAAAAAAAAGTTTGATATTTGTTATTTTAATAACTGATCTGATATATTATCACGACATTTTACCGTTATAAGGATTTCAGTGTTACAGTTAGATTTCTATCGATGTGTCTATCTCTCTAATTATCCTTCTATATTTTTGTATCTCAAACAAAAAATTAAATCACCATTAACTGTTTACAAATCTCAGTACCGGCCCTGTCACCCTCCTCTGTGATTATTGTTGATCACTTCCCTTTGTCAAACTAGCTTCAACGTGCACAATAAAGAAAAGAAGAAACACGATCTCTAAAACCTGATTTAAAAGACGTATCTGCTGATCTGCAGTGAGGTATCAAATTTAATATTGAGTCACGTTTTGAAAAGATCCGCCATTTTCAAAGACTAACGCAAATTCAAAATACAATAATAATCAGACTATTATTTGTTAGTGTGTATACGACTGAATTACAGAGGGCAATAAAGAAAAAATAAATAAATAAATACATAAATAAATAAATAAATAAATACTGTTATTATTATTGTTCTTTTTGTTTGTTTATTAAAGCAGACAAAAACAATTTAATAGTATTAAGACACTATTCTTGTTTTTTTGAGTAAACGTTTTAAAGAAAAATAAGTAATACTGAGTAAAGAAAACGTCTTTATTACATACGTGTCAGTGATATATGCATAGATAACATATATATTGGATATACACACACAGACATATATATATCAGTGATATATATACATACATAACATATATATTGGATATACACACACAGAAATGTGTGTATATATATATATATATATATTGAATAACAAATTTTATTACTATAAAAGAACTGTAAAATTGTTCATTCTTATTACTACTGCTCTCAGAATTAATAAAAAATATATATTTATTTAATCCTTATTACTATTATTATTATTATTATTATTATTATTATTATTATTATTATTATTATTATTATTATTATTGATTTATTGATTTATTATTTCATTTTAAAACATTTGTCTAATATAAATATACATTTCTATACCCTTCATTTTTCTGTATATATTTTTTATACAGATTATCTCTTTATTTCGAGTGATTACTGATCAAAACTGTAGTCAATGTTAGAAAACGATTACGTCAACTCCCCGTATGAATAATTGTTAATTCACCTCTGTAAAGCGGAAGACTTGGAGCCAGCACAGGTCGTTGTATAACAAACTAATAAGGACGAGGTTAAACTCTGACGTATGTTTTCAGTCTCCCTCAGCGAATGACTTAATGACATTGACATTTTCGTCGACTGAAACAATGTATCACAGGTTAGCTAGGTGACGTATGACAGCGATATCTTGAAAAATCTTGTATCGAGAGAACACTAGTTTCAGTTATGTTCTTAATTACTCAGTCTGCCGTAACAAGTTGAGGTATTTGGTTCTTCGAGTTACAAATACTTGTAGGCTTTGTTCATGTATGCAGGTGTTTGTGTGAGTATATCAGTAAAGATACAATCTTCAATATAGCGTGCGCATTAGGAATGAGAAATATCTCTATTGCTGTCTGGCAGAATATCAAACAACACAACCTTTTGAAGACAACACTACAACGATCTAAAAGCAATTCGTCAAAAAAAGAAAAGAAGACAAAACAAAATAAAATTTTCATTTTTTTTCTGTGATTGGTTATTATTTCTATTTATTTTCTTTTATTAGCTATTATTTTATTTCTTTTCTATTATTAGATAATATTTTTACATTTTATTTTTTTAACCTATTATTTTTATTTATTTTCTATTATTAGTAATTGTTTTATTTGTTTTTTATTATTAGTTATTACTTTTATTTATTTTGGACTATTAAATATAATTAGCTTGTAGATTAAATACTTTGACAAATAATTATTGTTCTGGTAAACTTTTTTTGTGATAACTAAACAAAATGGCCATTTGTTTTGGCTGTTCTACTTTCTGTGTTTGTGATATTGTCTTTCGTTCATTTATTCGTTCGTCTAAAGCTGTATTCTCCTCTTTACTGTGACAATGTTTTGTGAAAATATCTCGTACACGCACCAGCATCTATACATCCCATATGTAATCACGCACTGATTCGCACATACAGGCACATGGACACACAGACACAGAGACACAGACACAGAGACACACAGACACACAGACACACAGACACCCACAAGGAAATAAGAAAACGACACAGTATCTTTTGAAAAGTTCTAAATTTGTATCTACATTGGTAAAAATAATCCTTTTTCCTTTATTGTTTCTTCAAGCATATATTAAGTATAATAAATAAATAAATCAATAAGAATAGAACAGTATATAATATTTGCCCCTTTGATATTAAATAAAAGGATAACGTGTTTAAAGTCTGTTATATTTTTATTATCGTGTGTTTGAAATGTAAATTATCTGTGTCATGCGTGTCACTTCGCGATTAAAAATCCCCATTCTATTTATAGATTGAAATAAAGTTTTCAAACAGGTACCATGCTCGGGTAATCTGAGACAACAAATTACTCGTAATAAATCTAAAGGGACATTGACTCAAAATAATAGATATTAACTCTATATTAATATATATATTTATTATTACAATAAGATGACTAAAATGCATAAACTAGTGTGTTTTCCCCTTTACCAGCATCGTAACATTGTTACTAACCCTCATTTATAATAAATTATTAAAATACGAGAGTATAAAATAATTATAATATATTATCCACTATAAATATGCCTATATATATATATATATATATATATATATGTGTGTGTATGTATGTATGTATGTATGTCCAGACACATATTTTAAAACCATTATAATAAATGTATTATTATGTAGTTGAATTTACAGTATTTTTTCAAATGTTGATATGAAATAGCGATGATACTGAAATCGTTATTATAATTGTATTATCATCCTTGAATATTGCTTCAGTTATATATTAAACCGGTTTGAAAAGAGATCAGGCGGGATAACCAGTCTTTTTCCTTTCCTTAACGTTTGAGGCCTAGTGTCACGTGATCTTGGGCAAACGTCTAGTTTCGCATCTTGAATGTAATATAATAACTACAGGAAGTATTACTGTTACTAAAAATAACTGGCAAAGTGCGAAATCTGATACGAATCACTGGGTGCATACAGTGACTTTGCACAATTACTTTGCACAATTACTTTGCACAATAACTTGGCAATAACTTTCAAAATAACTTTGCAATGACTTTATATGACGTTGCAATATTTTTGAGAATAACATTGAGTTTATGCTCATAGACTACATGCTTAGACTACAGAGAAGAATGTATTATAGATAATAACAAAACTGATAGAGAGAGAGAGAGAGAGAGAGAGAGAGAGAGAGAGAGAGAGAGAGAGAGAGAGAGAGAGAGAGAGATAAACAGAGAGAGAGAGAGAGAGAGATAAACAGAGAGAGAAAGGGAGGGAGTGAGTTAGGAAGGCGAAGAGTAAAGTTCGTGAGATTGCGCAGATGAACAAACAACTAATAAAGACGAGATTAAACTCTGCCGTATATTTACGTGATCGAATGACATAAAGACTGAAACAAGATATCACAAGTTAGCTGGGTGACGGATTGTAACGAATGCTGCAAGTAATTGAGGTTTTGGTCTGTCGAGTTACAAATACTTAGTAGGCTTGTGCATGTATGTAGGTGGTTTTGAGAGTGTATTTGTACAAGTGCGTAGGTGTTTGTATGATTATATGAGTAAAGAGACAATGTTCAATATAACATGCGCATTAGCAATGAGAAATAGCTCTATTGTTGTCAGGCAGTATATTTAGACTCCGTCAGCGAATGACGTAATGACATTTTCGTCGACTGGAACAATGTATCACAGGTTAGCTAGGTGACGTATGACAGCGATATCTTGAAAAATCTTGTATCGAGAGAACAGTAGTTTCAATTATGTTCTTAATTACTTAGTCGGCCGGAACAAGAGATATTTTGTTCTTCGAGTTATAAATACTTCGTTGGTTTTGTACAAGTATGCAGGTATTTGTGTGAGTATGTGACTAAAGATACAATCTTCAGTATTGCGTGCGCATTAGGAATAAGAAATATCTCTATTGCTGTCAGGCAGAATATCAAACAACACAACCAGTTGAGGACAACACTACAACGATCTAAAAGCAATTCTTAAAAAGAACGACAAACCAAAAGAAAATTATTACTTCTATTTTTTTTTTACTATGATTAGTTAATATTTTTATTTCTTTTCTATTATTAGTTAGTATTTTTCTTAATTCTCGATTATTATCTATAATTTTTATTATTTTCTATAATTAGCTATTATTTTATTTGTTTTCTATTATTAATTAGCATTTTTATTTATTTTTGACTACTAAGTCTAATTAGCTCGTACATTAAATACTTTCAGAAATAATTGTTGTTGTTCTAAAACGTTCATTGTGATAACGAAACAAAATGGTCATTTGTTTTGGCTGTACTACTTTCTGTGTTTGTTATCTTGTCTTTCGTTCATTTATTCATTCTTTGTTTCATTCACTTAATTTCGTTTTTCCCGTACTAACAAATAAAAACATAAATATTTCTTAGCTATTTCTTGTTTCTGTCATTTTATTTCTTTAGTATCTTTGACTACTCCTTAATTCTCTGAATGTTTCTTTCTCTCTCTCTGTACTTTCTTTTTCTTCGATTTGTTTTGACTCTCTTAATTGTCTATAATGCTTTATTCTTGTGTTTTTTTAATGCTGTATTCGCATTTTGTTTGACAATGTTTTGTGAAATATCTCAAAACGCACCAATATCTATACATCCCATATGTAATCACGCACTGATTCGTACATACAGACACACACACACAGACACAATATATACACAAACATTCAGACACACAGACACACATATACACAAACATTCAGACACACAGACACACAGAAACACAGAAACACAGACACACAGACACACAAACATACAGACACAGACACACATACACACAGAAACGCAGACACACAGACACACAGACATATAGACACACAGACATACAGACACATATACAAACAGACACACAGACACACAGACACATATACACATATACACACAGACACACAGACACACAGGCACACACAAGGAAAGAAGAAAAGGACACAGTGTGTTTTGAAAAGTTCTAAATCGTTAACTACATTGGTAAAAATAATCTTTTATATTTTTTTCTCTTATTGTTTCTTCAAGCGTGTGAAATTAAGCATAATCACTAAAAATAATACAGAATAAATAAATAAGAATAGAACACTATAGAATATTTGCCCCTTTGAGATTAAATAAAGGGTTTGTCCTCCTTGGAGACGCTAGAATTACTATGTTGTAAATGTTAACATTGCTATATCAGGAATTAACTAATATTATTAAACCCCTTTAATTTGAAACCTTGTGTTGTTTCTTTATTCTTTAGACACCTGATTTTATGTAGTAAGTAACTAGTGAGTTACGTAGGTCTATATATATATATTTGTATGTATGTATGTGTGTGTGTATGCATGTATGTATGCATGTTTGTATGTATCTGATTATGTATGTATGTATGTATGTATGAATGTGTGGGGGGAGGTTAGTATGTGTGTATGTATGTATGTATTGAAGTAGTATAACCATTATCTTGGAGAGAAGTTGTTAGTCTGAGGTCAGACTGAACAATGTAATATCAATTATTATCTCTAAAACAGTGTGTGACAACTACTGTCACCTCAACGTCCTGCTAATCAGTACATTATTTCACATGCTTGTATATTCAAATACTTACTGAGGTGTGCTATTTTACCTTCAGGGATAAACATATTTAATGTCCCCATATGTTCATTTATGTAGTGAGGGGAAGTTTGTGGCATAAAATTGTTTGTAAATATCTACTATTAGATCACATGATAGTGGACTGGTAGCATTATTGATGTTTATAGATTCTTAATTCCTTGTCATATGACAACAGCATGTAAACTGTTGATAAAAACATCGCAGATGTAACACACACACACACACACATATACATATGTACCAAGAAACAACATAGAGAGAGAGAGAGAGAGAGAGAGAGAGAGAGAGAGAGAGAGAGAGAGAGAGAGAGAGAGAGAGAGAGAGAGAGAGAGAGGGGGAGAGGGTTGAGAAAGCGACGAATAAAGTTCGTGAGATTGCGCAGATGAACAAACAACTAATAAAGACGAGATTAAACTCTGACGTATATTTACGTGATCGAATGACATAACGACTGAAACAAGATATCACAGGTTAGCTGGGTGACGGCGTGCTGCAACTAGTTGAGGTTTTGGTCTGTCGAGTTACAAATACTTAGTAGGCTTGTGCATGTATGTAGGTGGTTTTGAGAGTGTATTTGTACAAGTGCGTACGTGTTTGTATGATTATATGAGTAAAGAGACAATGTCAGGCAGTATATTTACAGTCTCCCTCAGCGAATGACGTAACGACATTTCCATTTCCGTAGATTGAAACAATGTATCACATGTTAGCTAGGTGACGTATGACAGCGATATCTTGAAAAGTCTTGTATCGAGAGAACAATAGTTTGAATTGTGTTCTTAATAACTCAGTCTGCCGCAACTTTTTGAGGTATTTGGTTTTTTCGAGTTACAAATACTTAGTAGGCTTTGTACAAATATGTAGGTGTTTGTGTGAGTATATAAGTCAAGATACAATCTTCAATATAGCGTGCGCAATTGGAATGAGAAATAGCTGTATTGGTTTCAGGCAGAATATCAAACAACACAAACAGTTGAAGACAACAGTACAACGATCTAACAGCAATTCGTATAAAGAAGGACACACCAAAAGAAAATTTTAATTTCTATTTATTTTCTATTATTAGTTATTATTTCTATTATTTTTCGATTATTAGCTATTATTTTTATTTATTTTCTTTTATTACCTATTATTTTTATTTATTTTCTTTTATTAGCTATTATTTTATTTGTTTTCTATTATTAGTTAATATTTTTATTTATATTGTATTATTAGTTATTATTTTTATTTGCTTTCTATTGTTAGTTATTATTTTTATTTATTTTCTATTATTAGTTAATATTTGTCTTTGCTTTCTATTGTTAGTTTTTATTTTTATTTATTTTCGACTACTAAGTATAATCAGTTCGTAGATTAAATACTTTGAGAAATAATTGTTCTTGTAAACATTGTGATAACGAAACAAAATGGTCATTTGTTTTGGCTGTACTACTTTCTGTGTTTGTTATCTTGTCTTTCGTTCATTTATTCGTTCTTTGTTTCATTTACTTAATTTCATTTTTCCTAATACTAATATAAAAAAGATAAGCTAGTAGGAAAAAATATTTCTTAGCTATTTCTTGTTTCTGTCATTTTATTTCTTCAGTATCTTTGACTACTGCTTAATTCTCTGAATGTTTCTTTCTCTCTCTCTGTGTCTTTCTTTTTCTGTCTCTCTCAGTCTATCTGTCCGCCTCTGTACTTTCTGTTTTTCTTCGATTTGTTTGACTCTCTTAATTGTCTATTGCTTTCTTTCATTCTTCTTTCTTTCTTTCCTTTCTTCGTCCTTTCCGAGCCTGTCTCACATTTTGCTGTGACTATATATAAATACGTCAAGCATAGTAAATAATTTGTGATTTTAAAAACAATTAAAATATATTACGATGTCTAAACATTACAGTGTAAATACATTTTACTTATTCTGTCTCGATATAATTCTACAGCTGCTGTTAAATCAAGTTTTATCTTTTGTTGATTCTTTTCAACACTTTCTATTCAGATGTCTGTCCCTTATTAAATATATATAATTTATTTCTCGTCTAATATATAATAGCAGCTCTAAAAATAAGTGAGTGTGTGTTTTTTTTTAATGCTGTATTCAGCATTTTACTTTGACAATGTTTTGTGAAATATCTCGCAAACGCACCAATATCTATACATCCCATATGTAATCACGCACTGATTCGCACATACAGACACACAGGCACACAGACACACATATACACAAACATTCAGACACACAGACACACATATACACAAACATTCAGACACACAGACACACAGAAACACAGAAACACAGACACACAGACACACAAACATACAGACACAGACACACATACACACAGAAACGCAGACACACAGACACACAGACATATAGACACACAGACATACAGACACATATACAAACAGACACACAGACACACAGACACATATACACATATACACACAGACACACAGACACACAGGCACACACAAGGAAAGAAGAAAAGGACACAGTGTGTTTTGAAAAGTTCTAAATCGTTAACTACATTGGTAAAAATAATCTTTTATATTTTTTTCTCTTATTGTTTCTTCAAGCGTGTGAAATTAAGCATAATCACTAAAAATAATACAGAATAAATAAATAAGAATAGAACACTATAGAATATTTGCCCCTTTGAGATTAAATAAAGGGTTTGTCCTCCTTGGAGACGCTAGAATTACTATGTTGTAAATGTTAACATTGCTATATCAGGAATTAACTAATATTATTAAACCCCTTTAATTTGAAACCTTGTGTTGTTTCTTTATTCTTTAGACACCTGATTTTATGTAGTAAGTAACTAGTGAGTTACGTAGGTCTATATATATATATTTGTATGTATGTATGTGTGTGTGTATGCATGTATGTATGCATGTTTGTATGTATCTGATTATGTATGTATGTATGTATGTATGAATGTGTGTGGGGGGAGGTTAGTATGTGTGTATGTATGTATGTATTGAAGTAGTATAACCATTATCTTGGAGAGAAGTTGTTAGTCTGAGGTCAGACTGAACAATGTAATATCAATTATTATCTCTAAAACAGTGTGTGACAACTACTGTCACCTCAACGTCCTGCTAATCAGTACATTATTTCACATGCTTGTATATTCAAATACTTACTGAGGTGTGCTATTTTACCTTCAGGGATAAACATATTTAATGTCCCCCATATGTTCATTTATGTAGTGAGGGGAAGTTTGTGGCATAAAATTGTTTGTAAATATCTACTATTAGATCACATGATAGTGGACTGGTAGCATTATTGATGTTTATAGATTCTTAATTCCTTGTCATATGACAACAGCATGTAAACTGTTGATAAAAACATCGCAGATGTAACACACACACACACACACATATACATATGTACCAAGAAACAACATAGAGAGAGAGAGAGAGAGAGAGAGAGAGAGAGAGAGAGAGAGAGAGAGAGAGAGAGAGAGAGAGAGAGAGAGAGAGAGAGAGAGAGAGAGAGAGAGAGAGAGAGAGAGAGAGAGAGAGAGAGAGAGAGGGGGAGAGGGTTGAGAAAGCGACGAATAAAGTTCGTGAGATTGCGCAGATGAACAAACAACTAATAAAGACGAGATTAAACTCTGACGTATATTTACGTGATCGAATGACATAACGACTGAAACAAGATATCACAGGTTAGCTGGGTGACGGCGTGCTGCAACTAGTTGAGGTTTTGGTCTGTCGAGTTACAAATACTTAGTAGGCTTGTGCATGTATGTAGGTGGTTTTGAGAGTGTATTTGTACAAGTGCGTACGTGTTTGTATGATTATATGAGTAAAGAGACAATGTCAGGCAGTATATTTACAGTCTCCCTCAGCGAATGACGTAACGACATTTCCATTTCCGTAGATTGAAACAATGTATCACATGTTAGCTAGGTGACGTATGACAGCGATATCTTGAAAAGTCTTGTATCGAGAGAACAATAGTTTGAATTGTGTTCTTAATAACTCAGTCTGCCGCAACTTTTTGAGGTATTTGGTTTTTCGAGTTACAAATACTTAGTAGGCTTTGTACAAATATGTAGGTGTTTGTGTGAGTATATAAGTCAAGATACAATCTTCAATATAGCGTGCGCAATTGGAATGAGAAATAGCTGTATTGGTTTCAGGCAGAATATCAAACAACACAAACAGTTGAAGACAACAGTACAACGATCTAACAGCAATTCGTATAAAGAAGGACACACCAAAAGAAAATTTTAATTTCTATTTATTTTCTATTATTAGTTATTATTTCTATTATTTTTCGATTATTAGCTATTATTTTTATTTATTTTCTTTTATTACCTATTATTTTTATTTATTTTCTTTTATTAGCTATTATTTTATTTGTTTTCTATTATTAGTTAATATTTTTATTTATATTGTATTATTAGTTATTATTTTTATTTGCTTTCTATTGTTAGTTATTATTTTTATTTATTTTCTATTATTAGTTAATATTTGTCTTTGCTTTCTATTGTTAGTTTTTTTTTTTTTATTTATTTTCGACTACTAAGTATAATCAGTTCGTAGATTAAATACTTTGAGAAATAATTGTTCTTGTAAACATTGTGATAACGAAACAAAATGGTCATTTGTTTTGGCTGTACTACTTTCTGTGTTTGTTATCTTGTCTTTCGTTCATTTATTCGTTCTTTGTTTCATTTACTTAATTTCATTTTTCCTAATACTAATATAAAAAAGATAAGCTAGTAGGAAAAAATATTTCTTAGCTATTTCTTGTTTCTGTCATTTTATTTCTTCAGTATCTTTGACTACTGCTTAATTCTCTGAATGTTTCTTTCTCTCTCTCTGTGTTTTCTTTTTTGTCTCTCTCAGTCTATCTGTCCGCCTCTGTACTTTCTGTTTTTCTTCGATTTGTTTGACTCTCTTAATTGTCTATTGCTTTCTTTCATTCTTCTTTCTTTCTTTCCTTTCTTCGTCCTTTCCGAGCCTGTCTCACATTTTGCTGTGACTATATATAAATACGTCAAGCATAGTAAATAATTTGTGATTTTAAAAACAATTAAAATATATTACGATGTCTAAACATTACAGTGTAAATACATTTTACTTATTCTGTCTCGATATAATTCTACAGCTGCTGTTAAATCAAGTTTTATCTTTTGTTGATTCTTTTCAACACTTTCTATTCAGATGTCTGTCCCTTATTAAATATATATAATTTATTTCTCGTCTAATATATAATAGCAGCTCTAAAAAAATAAGTGAGTGTGTGTTTTTTTTAATGCTGTATTCAGCATTTTACTTTGACAATGTTTTGTGAAATATCTCGCAAACGCACCAATATCTATACATCCCATATGTAATCACGCACTGATTCGCACATACAGACACACAGGCACACAGACACACATATACACAAACATTCAGACACACAGACACACATATACACAAACATTCAGACACACAGACACACAGAAACACAGAAACACAGACACACAGACACACAAACATACAGACACAGACACACATACACACAGAAACGCAGACACACAGACACACAGACATATAGACACACAGACATACAGACACATATACAAACAGACACACAGACACACAGACACATATACACATATACACACAGACACACAGACACACAGGCACACACAAGGAAAGAAGAAAAGGACACAGTGTGTTTTGAAAAGTTCTAAATCGTTAACTACATTGGTAAAAATAATCTTTTATATTTTTTCTCTTATTGTTTCTTCAAGCGTGTGAAATTAAGCATAATCACTAAAAATAATACAGAATAAATAAATAAGAATAGAACACTATAGAATATTTGCCCCTTTGAGATTAAATAAAGGGTTTGTCCTCCTTGGAGACGCTAGAATTACTATGTTGTAAATGTTAACATTGCTATATCAGGAATTAACTAATATTATTAAACCCCTTTAATTTGAAACCTTGTGTTGTTTCTTTATTCTTTAGACACCTGATTTTATGTAGTAAGTAACTAGTGAGTTACGTAGGTCTATATATATATATTTGTATGTATGTATGTGTGTGTGTATGCATGTATGTATGCATGTTTGTATGTATCTGATTATGTATGTATGTATGTATGTATGAATGTGTGTGGGGGGAGGTTAGTATGTGTGTATGTATGTATGTATTGAAGTAGTATAACCATTATCTTGGAGAGAAGTTGTTAGTCTGAGGTCAGACTGAACAATGTAATATCAATTATTATCTCTAAAACAGTGTGTGACAACTACTGTCACCTCAACGTCCTGCTAATCAGTACATTATTTCACATGCTTGTATATTCAAATACTTACTGAGGTGTGCTATTTTACCTTCAGGGATAAACATATTTAATGTCCCCCATATGTTCATTTATGTAGTGAGGGGAAGTTTGTGGCATAAAATTGTTTGTAAATATCTACTATTAGATCACATGATAGTGGACTGGTAGCATTATTGATGTTTATAGATTCTTAATTCCTTGTCATATGACAACAGCATGTAAACTGTTGATAAAAACATCGCAGATGTAACACACACACACACACACATATACATATGTACCAAGAAACAACATAGAGAGAGAGAGAGAGAGAGAGAGAGAGAGAGAGAGAGAGAGAGAGAGAGAGAGAGAGAGAGAGAGAGAGAGAGAGAGAGAGAGAGAGAGAGAGAGAGAGAGAGAGAGAGAGTTGTACTGATTTAGTATTAAATGTTAGTTTTATTTAAAGGTGTTTAATAAGCTGAGGTTATGAAATCTTCGACAGCCATTTTGAACCACAGCTTCGCTGACTAATCCCAACTGATTTCTGCGGAGAAAAAAAAAATTAAAACGAGCAGAGTAATTTGAGTTACGAGCTTGGTCACGGAACGTATTATACTCAGGAGTCAAATGACCAGTGTATATATGTGCGAATGTCTGTATGTGTATATGTGTGCGTGTGTTTGTTTCGGTGTGTGTCTTTGTTACTAGTCCGTTCAGCTGAGTGTCACTAGAACAGACATAAACGCAAATACACACACACAGACATACATACACAAACACACACGCAAACACACACAGACACACATATATATACAGCTAAAATGACCTTCGCTATGATTTAATAGAAAAACAGGATAAATAATTTTAAATAATTAGGATTAATATGTTCAAAAATCATTAGCAAGTACCACTTATTTTTCAAAATGTTATTACAGTGCCTAAACATTATTTTGTATATAAATTTTATTTATTGTGACTCGTGATATAAATTTAAAATTACGATTAAACAAACTATTATCTTCTACTGCTTCTTTTCAAAAGTTTAATTTCTGATGTCTGTAACTTATTAGATAAATATATTTAGTTTCTGGTCCGTTACACTAATGGCAGTTCTAAAAATAAGTGTTACATCTTTAAAGCTGTCTTCTCCATTTTACTTTGATAATGTTTTGTGAAAATATCTCGCTGCCAAAGCGAGGCCCTTTTAGTATGTAAATGTGTGTGCGTGTGTACACGCATACCACATGCAGTCACGCACTGATTCGGACATACAACCACACAGATACACAGACATACAGACGCCAAAAAAAGAAGAAAAAAAAAGTCTCTTTTAAGAACTTGTAAATTGTAAAAATAATGTTTTATCTTTTTTCATTTTTTTGTTCTTTCAAGTGTATGTGAAATGAACCATAACCGTTAAAAATAATAAATTAATAAATAAAAATAATAAAAATAATAAAAATAAAATAAATAAATAAATAAATAAATCTTTTACTTGTATTTTTTACTTATTAATATTTATAGATTTTGTATGAGTTTACTGTTACAGATGACTTGTGACTCTTCACATATTATGTAATGTGACACTCGTGTTTGTACAGAACATTCTAAAAGTTTAGTAACTAATTTCAACTATACAATCTCTTCACAACCGCACCATGCTCGGGTGCAGACGTATCAATGAACGCCTCGTAATAAATCTAAAGGTACATTCACACAAAACATTTCATATTAACGCGTTTTTACTATATGTTTATTATTACAACAAGATCATTAAAATGCATCAACTACTGTATTCTCCGTTTTACCAATATCTCAGTAACGGATTTTTGTTCTATATTATTCATATTCTCCAAATGTTCTTTCTGTTATACTGTCACTCTCTGTACTTCTTGCATTTTTTGTTGACAATGTATACCAATAGGCTGTAAAGATTACAGTGATAAAGAATGAATTGGTCCACATATCTCTACAATAAACAGATATAAACCAAACATTAAACCCATTTGACTGACTGCCTGAATTGATATCATTTTGTCATTACGCCTAGAGCGTCACGGTCTTGGGCATTACGTCAAATGTCTAGCTGCATGTGTTGACTATAAAAATTACTGTTACTAAAAATAATTGGCAAAGTGCGAAATCTGGTTGCATACAATGACTTTGACAATTACTTTGCAATGACTTTGACAATGACTTTGACAAAGACATTCAAAATAACTTTGCAATTACCTTATATGACGTTGCAATGTCTTTGAAAATGACATTGAGTTTATTCTCATAGACTACATGATTACAGTACAGAGAAGATTGTATTATAGATAATAACAAAACTGAAAACCACTGGTTGGACAGACGATATCGTGTATAAACATTTCACATAGGGAAGAAAAATGAGAGAGAAAGAGAGAGAGAGAGAGAGAGAGAGAGAGAGAGAGAGAGAGAGAGAGAGAGAGAGAGAGAGAGAGAGAGAGAGAGAGAGAGAGAGAGATACAATTGGGAGAGAGAGAGAAAGAGAGAAAAAAGAGAGATATACATACATACATACATACATACATACATACATACATGCATGACTGTATGTCATTAGGTGTGCCCATAGAAATAAATATATTAATTGTCAACTTTGTTAAGTGGTTACAATAAAATCTTCATGAATTATAAATAACAGGAAAATTAAAATAAAATAATGAAAAGATGATAAATAAAAATATAAACAAATAAATAAATAAATCCGTTTTTAGATATGTTTTCAACTATTGAAATAAAAATGATACTAGAATTGTTACAAAATCGTATAGATAATTGTTATTTGTTTAAATAAAACTGGATTATACATGTCTTGTGAATACATGTATAACACACATAAAACGTGTATTTATTTATATAGTATTTGGCGCAGTGTTGTCATTATAAATTTAAGTTCATCGTCATTACTATTATTATTATTGTTGTCGTTGTTGTCGTTGTTGTTGCTGCTGTTGTTGCTATTGTTGTTCTTTTTATTAGTTAATTATATATAAATGGAGTCTATCAAAACTGAAAGGACCTCTGCTGAATCATCCATTTTGATACTTGTTGTTTATACTACTACTACTACCACGACGACGACGAAAACAACAACAACAATAACAACCCATAAACTAAACTAAACAAAAAAACTCAAGTAATCGATGAATGAATGAACTAATGAGTTCAACATTTCATTTCATTTTTTCTTATTCTTCTTTTCTCTATTGTAATTGTTGCATCTTTTTTATTGACATTGCATATCAATAAGCTGTAAAGGTAACGATCATAAAGAACTGAAATGAAACACTAATCACTACAACGAACACTGCCTGAATAATAAACCCATTTGACTGACCAACTGAATCCAAAACAGTTGCCAAAGAATCAGAATCACAGGGTGTATACAGTGACGTTGACAGTGACTTTGCAATGACTCTGTAGGATTACAGTACAAAGAAGAATGTATTACGATAATTAAAAATTCCAGGTTGTGTACAAACAGTTCCTACGTCACAGGTCGGAGTTTGTACCTAAGCAACAATGATTATCAGATCGCGTTTAAGGCAAAACGCCCTGTCACACCCTATTCACAGATCATATAGGACGGTGTTTCAAATTTAAACATCTCATTAGTCGCAACACGTCTTAAAAGAAACATCAAACAAACATTTCTCAGTTCGCAGTTTTTATCTGAGCAATATACAAGTTTTCTGAGATAGAAAAGAAATGGATCACAACAACGAAAGTTTGTTACAAAACAAAGAAGTGAAACAGAGAGAAAGGTGTAATCCAGGTAGCAGTGACGAGCCACTCATCAAACCAAATGGAGAAGAAAATTTAGACAAAGAAAAAGACACAGAAAAAGAGAAAAAGAAATTCTGGACACAGGTCATTGTCCTTTTTCTTTTCATCGACATCTTTCTGGTGATCGTTATATCTCTAACTTTCACTACACCACGGGTGCAGTCACAACGTCAAACCGTTGTGCAATGGGACGATGACGTCTGCTTTCCGTGCAAAGATGTTTATCTCACCGACGACGACAAAACTGACAACATCTACGACTTCGACGTTCGAGAACATGGAAATATCTGCTGTGCTGGTCATGAGCGAAACCTGATCGACATCGTAACAAAGGTTTTTATTATTATTATTATTATTGTTATTATTATTGTTATTATTATTATTATTATTATTTCTATTATTCCTATTATTATTATTGTTATGCTTGTTGTTGCTGTTGTTGATGATGTATGTATGTATGTATATGTATGTATGTTCTTACATAACAACCAAAATATGTTGATTCTTTTCTACAATTCTATTTATTCGCAGTTTGCAGAAACACAGTACCAGCAAGAGAGAGCGAAAAGTGAGTAGTAAATCATTCTTAATATACAATAACATTCTTAATACATTTACAACTAAAAACTGACATTTGTCAGAAACACACACGCACACACGCACACACACACACACACGCACACAACATTTATACACATACACATTTAACAAAAAACAAAACCCCCCAGAAAGCACACAGGTATGTGTTAAACTATAGATTCAGGCTTCGACAGTAAGGCACGTCTGAACGACATTGTCTAGTAAACGACTGGTTCGGTCTAATCACAACTGTCTCTAACTAGCCCGACTGGTCGTGTTAATAATGTATGAACGGTGAATTGATTTGCCATCCAGTGATCGTATAAACATTAATATATTCTATTTTTATTCATCAGAGCAGAAATCCCAGGTTCTATAATTAGACGTGTTGTGCGCAGTGGGCAGTGAATAACTAAACAATCCCGACTTCGTGCTAACTGCTGAGTAATATTGAATTTTTTTTAGAGGCGGGATTCGTTACAACTCGGTCGATTCCGTACCTCGTTATACAGTCGGAACATTTCGTACATTTCTTTGAAATATAAGTGTAGCGGAATGTGACGAGGTGTTCCGACTGACCGGAATCGACCGAGAGATGCTCAATATAGAGTGTGCGTGTGTTAAATGTATCATACTTAAAAACATTAACATCGAAATATATATATATATATATATATTTTTTTTTTAGATTCTGAATCACGTTTTGATGGGGAGAGTGACCGCTCAGCATATCTACGCGAAATTGACTGGGTGAGGTCAGGTGAGGTCAAAGTTCGTTAAACGTTAAACAGTAATGAACTATTAAAGTATTAAAAATCATTTTTAAATAACAGATGTCTTCATTATGTTACCATATTAGCTATTTATTATAAAATAATAATAATAATGATAATAATAATAATAATAGTAATTGTTCAGTCTCTTTATTAGATTGACTAGCTTTAATGTGGATATGTAGGTGTAAATGAGAGAAGGCTAGAGAAAGAGATTTTGCTAAACAATTATGATTATTATTGTTATTATTGTTATTATTTTTATTATTATTATTATTATTATTATTATTATTATTATTATTATTATTATTATTATTATTATTATTATGCAGAAGGACAAACTATTCTCCAATGGAAACAAGACTCTGCGATCATTGGGAAGAAGATGATGTACAAAGATGGCCGCATTCAAGTGAAAACGCCTGGAACGTGTTTTGTTTACGCTCATCTTGATTTCGTGAACAACCAAACACAAGACGACGCCACTTCTGTTCATTCCATCTGGCTTAGAAATGGCGGGAAACACGAAGAGAAATTACTCGAACTTTTCCAGTCTCAGTGTGTGGTGACGTCATTAGCGACAGCATGGTTTACTCCCACTTACCAAGGCGCGTTGTTTGAACTGAAAGCAGACGACAGTATTGAACTGCGCATGCAGAACATTGACAATCTTAAAAAGGAGAACAACAAACACAACTTCGGAATTTATTGCTTTCAGTAATTTTCTATAACTAACAAGTGGAGATGTGATTTAGTGAAAGCAAATGATTAAACACGAAACACAAACTTACAAATCACAGACGTAACTTTTACTTACAGAACTGTGATGAGAATCAGTTTTGTGAATTTAATATTATTACTACTACTACTACAACTTGTACTACTACTACTGTATCTCTTGTATATTTTTCTATCATAAGAATAATAATAATAATAATGATGATGATGATGATGATGATAATAATAATAATAATAATAATATTGCTGTTCCTTTTGCTGATAATGATCATTGAGACGGGGACAACGAAACTTCTCTTTAATTA
>CM022677.1:18595202-18645202 GCA_012295275.1 Chrysomallon squamiferum
AATGTATTATTATTTAGTTGAATTTACAGTATTTTTTCAAATCGTTATTATAATTATATAATTCTCCTTGAATATTGCTTGAGTTATATATTAAACCGGTTTGGAAAAAGATCAGGTGGGATAACCAGTCTTTTTCTTTTGCTTAACGTTTGATAACAGAGTTACTTCCCTTGCCGAAAACTCGACAGAAATTGAAATCGTATTGATAATTCTTACGTTTCTTTAAACCAAACTGGATTATACGTTTATTAAGAAAGCTCAAATAACACACATAAACAGTTTATTTATTTGTTTAATATGTGACATAGTGTTGTCATTATATATATTTAAATTCATCGTTATTATTATTATTATTATTATTATTATTATTATTATTATTATTATTATGCAGAAGGACAAACTATACTCCACTGGAAACAAGACTCTTCGTTCATTGGGAAGAAGATGATGTACAAAGATGGCCGCATTCAAGTAAAAACGCCTGGCACGTGTTTTATTTACGCTCATCTTGTTTTCGTGAACAACCAAACACAAGACGACGTCAATTCTGTTCATTCCATCTGGCTTAGAAATGGCGGGAAACACGAAGAGAAATTACTCCAACTTTTCCAGTCGTCTCGGTGTGTGGTGACGTCATCAGCGACAGCAGGGTTTACTCCCACTTACGAAGGCGCGCTGTTTGAACTGAAAGCAAACGACAGTATTGAACTGCGCGTGCAGATCTCTAAACATCTTGAAAAGGACATTTACAAACACAACATCGGAATTTATTGTTTTCAGTAATTTTCTATAACTAACAAGTAGAGATGTGATTTAGTAAAAGAAAATGATTAAACACGAAACAAAACTTACAAATCACAGACAGAACTTTGAGGAGAATCAGTTTCGTCATTTGTTTTTGCTTTGCTACTGTAGAATTTTTATTATGATTTGTTTCGTTGACGTTTGGTCAGTTTGTCCTCCTTGGAGACGCTGAAGTTACTATGATGTCAATGTCAACATTGATATATCAGGAATTTACTAATATTAAAACCCTTTAATTTGAAACCTCGTCTTGTTTGTTTATTCCTTAGACGCCTATTTTTATGGAGTGAGTAACTAGTGGGTTACGTACGTCTATATATTTATATATATATTTGTATGTATGTATGTGTGTATGCATGTATTTGTGTGTGTAGGTATGCATGTATGTATGTATGTGTGTATGTGTGTGTTGAAATATAACCATTATTTTGGAGAATAGTTGTTAGTCTGAGATCAGACTGAACAAATTAATCTCTAGACATTATCTCTAAAACAGTGGGTGAGAATATCGGGAAATCTTATGTCAACGCTATAAGCAGTTGCAAGCAGAAATAACACAGTAGTGTTGTTATCAACTGTCTGTCACGCCAACTAAGAAGAATGTTATTTGATATACTTGCGTATTGAAATACTTACTGAGGTGTCCTATTTTACCTTCAAGGGTAAACATATTTAATGAACCCCATATGAGAGAGAGAGAGAGAGAGAGAGAGAGAGAGAGAGAGAGAGAGAGAGAGAGAGAGAGAGAGAGACAGAGAGAGAGAGAGAGACAGACAGAGAGAGAGACAGACAGAGAGAGAGAGAGACAGACAGACAGACAGAGAGAGAGAGAGAGAGAGAGAGCGAGAGAGAGAGAGAGACAGAGAGACAGAGAGAGAGAGAGAGAGAGAGAGAGAGAGAGAGAGAGAGAGAGAGAGAGAGAGAGAGAGAGAATGAGAGAGAGAGAGAGACAGAGAGACAGAGAGAGAGAGAGAGAGACAGACAGAGAGAGAGAGACAGACAGACAGACAGACAGAGAGATAGAGAGAGAGACAGAGAGAGAGAGAGAGAGAGAATGAGAGAGAGAGAGAGAGAGACAGAGAGACAGAGAGAGAGAGAGAGACAGACAGACAGAGAGAGAGAGACAGAGAGAGAGAGAGACAGACAGAGAGAGAGAGAATGAGAGAGAGAGAGACAGACAGACAGAGAGAGAGAGAGAGAATGAGAGAGAGAGAGACAGACAGACAGAGAGAGAGATAGAGAGAGAGAGAGACAGACAGAGAGAGAGAGAATGAGAGAGAGAGAGAGAGAATGAGAGAGAGAGAGAGAGAGAGAGAGAGAGAGAGAGAGAGAGAGAGAGAGAGAGAGAGAGAGAGAGAGAGAGAGAGAGACATTTACTTATATTTACTACTACTACTGCTAACACTGCTATTACTACGACTGCTAATGCTACTGTTGCTGCTACAGCTTTACTACCACTGCTAATATCAACATCGTTACACTATTACTACGAACGTAGGTAAAAATATCATTGTCTTGTATATGAAATTTCTTATAAACCATATTTTCTTTCTTTAATCCATTTATATTTAGTCAGTAGCGTATAATTAAAGTATTACTGAAACAATGTGACACAGTAATTTGTTTTCTCAGGAGTAAAGTTTACTTAGCAGTAGTAGTAGTATCATTGCTATTAAGTTCATTGGGTAGTTAATTAATTATGACATTTTACGGTTTGTAAGTCTTGTGTTTCAATTGAAAACTTTAACATTATGTGACGTCATTCCGTGCGTTATTAAAAAGTAAAAAAGTTTAAAATTTGTAAAATTATTTTAATAACTGATGTGATATATTATCACGACATTTTACCATTATAACATTTTCAATGTTATAGTTAGATTTCTATCATGGTGTCTATCTGTCTAATTGTCCTTCTATTTTTATGAAACTCAAACAAAAAATTAAATCACCATTAATTGTCTACAAATCTCAGTACCGGCCCTGTCACCCTCCTCTGTGATTATTGTTGATCACTTCCCTTAGTCAAACTAGCTTCAACATGCACAATAAAGACAAGAAGAAACATGATCTCTAACACCTGGACTTAAAACCCGAGTCTAAGATTTCCAGGGAGATATCCAGTTTCACATCTAGTCACGTTTTTCAAAACATCGTGTATTTCTAAAGCCTAACGTAAATTCAGTTTACAGTAGTAATCATACTGCTTTTTATTTCTTTACTCGCGTTTAGTTTTATTCATAAATGTTTTACATTTCTTAACATAAACTTCGATTTACTAAAAAATTAAAAATAAGTGTATATTCATTTGTGTACTGAAATGCATCATTTGTGAAAGCTTGAGTCACTATGCCTTTTCATTTCACTTCGTTTCTCAAGTGAGTATGTAAATTTAAGAATATTACATTTACGATCTTCGTCCGTAAGGAATAATTTCGGATTTACAAGATTTAAACTAAATGATGACGTCAACAAGGTATCTTGCCTTTCCTTTATTGTGTTCGTTCGTTTCCGTAACGATGACGTCAAGAATACTATGACGTGATATTGTTCTGTTTATATGTATGGAGGTTTTAATTTTCATGAAACCTTTCTTTTTGATCTGAGTTAGGACATTAATGTACATAAAATAATATAAGTTACTTATTTATTTATTTATTTATTTATTTATTTACTGTTATTAATACACTTTAAATGATAATTATGATTGAGTATATTAAACATTTCATTGATATATATAAAAGATAAAAATGAATTCAGTCCAACACACGGCTCCATCACGACACTGTAATCTGAGTTCTTCCTGACCAGAACAAACTTGATGCCTACGACCAGTCCGTCCGATGAATTTATCTTCAAACTGGTCTGTTACAGGCTGAAGTTCCTCAGTTAGTTCGTCTTGCAGAAGCTCAAACAACTCAGTAACATCAGCGAGTGGCACACGTGTTAAAGCTGGTGACACACGTGTTAAAGCTGGTGACACACGTGTTAATGCTGGTGACACACGTGTTAAAGCTGGTGACAAACGTGTTAAAGCTGGTAGAACACGTGTTAAAGCTGGTGGCACACGTATTAAAGCTGGTGACACACGTGTTAAAGCTGGTGACAAACGTGTTAAAGCTGGTAGAACACGTGTTAAAGCTGGTGGTGACACACGTGTTAAAGCTGGTGACACACGTGTTAAAGCTGGTGGCACACGTGTTAAAGCTGGTGGTGACACACGTGTTAAAGCTGGTGACAAACGTGTTAAAGCTGGTAGAACACGTGTTAAAGCTGGTGGTGACACACGTGTTAAAGCTGGTGACACACGTGTTAATGCTGGTGACACACGTGTTAAAGCTGGTAACATGCGCGCAGACAGAGAAAAGACTGGAACTGTTGTGCAGTGCTCTTGTAACTCAGAAGCTTGCACACGACTGAGCGACGTGAGAGAGGCAGACCTGCAGTTCAGTCTCTGGAAACGTGGCACTCGCGGTGTTTTCATTGTAGCATCTCGTAACCAAATTTCATGTGCAGTGTTTATATTAGTTGTATATTTGTAAAACCCCATATTTCCCAACCATACAATAAAACTGGCTGTCTTAGTTTGTTAAATAAATCAAGTATAAATTTTATCGACTTTTAGCTATACAGTCGATGGAGTAGATTATTTTACGTTGTTGTTTTGTTATAGGCGGGTTTACAGAAAAAAAGGCGGGTGTTACTTAAAAAAAAATGTCTTACTTAATCTGAATTCCGTGACACACAGACATGATCATCATGAATCAAAATGTTTTTGCTCTAGTAGAAGTATCCATTGTTTGTTTTTTACGTAAGCTGAGTAGTCAGCAATGTTGATGTTCGTGTTTTTTATTCAGTTAATTTGACATCAAAGATATCACATATAAAATTGCAGTAAATTAGAAGATTAAAGACAACGATACTCATAGTATAGTTCGGATATTTGATAGGTAGGAAGGGCCGAGAATTGTCACCTGGGCAGGAAATGACGTAGAACCAGTGAGAAATAAAGTAGAGGGGAATCACCAGAGGGAAATACCCGATGGAGGGGGGGGAATGTCCTGACACCGTATTTTATATCATAAACAAATAACTGGATGACTTTTATTAAGAAAACTTTATATGAATTGGGACTGGGAAACACAGATTAATGAAAATATTGAAAAATATTTATGCATAACTAAGCAATTGACACATGACTTAGCAAGGCAGAATCTTTCAATTCAGATAAATACATCTGTGAAATGTAACAAGTTATGTAAATACATTACAGATGGTGTAACAATTCAGTTTGATTTAGTTAAATCTGTACCAATGATTTATAAAAGATACTTGACAAAAGTGAATCTGCACATCAGCTGACAAATGAGACTGGGAGATGCAGGAATAGTGAGAGAGCAGAAGAAAAAAAGTAGATAATGTAACAGTGGTGAGATGAGACTGAACATAAGAAATCACTGTGTAATTTGGGAAAATATTTGTTTAAAGCATTTCAATGTCATAAAGTTTAGATTTGTTAGATATAACTTACGTGCTATATTATTTATATTCTCCAAATATTTTTTTTTTCTTTTTATCATATTGTCACTATTTATATTTTTTGCATTTGTATTGAAATTTTATATCAATAGGCTGTAAAGATTATGATAATAAATAATTGAATTGAACCACTAAACCCTACAATGAACGGTTGTAAGCAAAGCATTTAACTGTCTGCCTGAATTCTTCTCATTTTCTCACTAGGCCTCGTGTCACGTGGTCTATGGCGTTAGATGAAGTATCTATTATCACATGATGACTGTAACATATAAATTACAGAAAAGACTAAATCTACTGTTACTCAAAAATAATTGGCAAAGTCCGAATCAGTGGGTGTATATATTGACTTTCCAGTGACTTTCTCAATGACAATGATTTGTACTCATCAACTATAGGATTGATCACACAGAAGAAGGTATTTCCTATCTATATAATAAAACAAATTAAAAACCAGTGACTGGATAGACGACATCGTGTATAAACATTTCATTGGTAAGAAACCATCTTAAAAGAAAAATCAAACGGACAATCACAATTCAGAATTTGTATATAAGCGTTATACATATGTTCTGAGATAAAAAATAAATGGATCATAAGAACGAAAGTTTGTTACAAAACAAAGAAGTGAAACAGAGAGAAAGGTGTAATCCAGGTAGCAGTGACGAGCCACTCATCAAACCAAATGGAGAAGAAAATTTAGACACAGAAAAAGACGCAGAAAAAGAGAAAATCAAATTCTGGACAGAGGTGATTGTCCTTTTTCTTTTCATCGACATCTTTCTGGTGATCGTTATATCTCTAACTTTCACTACACCACGGGTGCAGTCACAACGTCAAACCGTTTTGCAATGGGACGACGACGTCTGCTTTCCGTGCAAAGATGTTTATCTCACCGACGATGACAAAACTGACAACATCTACGACTTCGACGTTCGAGAAAATGGAAATATGTGCTGTGCTGGTCGTGAGCGAAACCTGATCGACATCGTAACAAAGGTTTTTATTATTATTATTATTATTATTATTATTATTATTATTATTATTATTATTATTATTATTATTATTATTATTATTATTATTATTATTATTATTATTATTATTATTATTATTATTATTATTATTATTATTATTATTATTATTATTATTATTATTATTATTATACTATTATTATTATTGTTATGTTTGTTGTATGATGTATATGTATGTATGCATATTCTTACATATCAAATCAAATATTTTGATTGTTTTGTACATTTCTATGTATTCGCAGTTTGTAGAAACACAGTACCAGCAAGAGAGAGCGAAACGTGAGTAGTAAATCATTCTTAATATACAACAATATTCTTAATAAATTTGAAACTAAAAACTGACACATACACACACACACACACACACACACACACACACATGCACAACACACATACCCATACATATATATATACACATATAATACAAACAAAGACATACATATATACAATATTTATATTGATACACATATAACAAACAAAGAAAAAACCCAGAAAACACACAGGTATGTGTTAAACTATATATTCAGGCTTCGACAGTAAGGCACGTCTGAACGACATTGTCTAGTAAACGACTGGTTCGGTCTAATCACAACTCTTTCTAACTAGCCCGACTGGTCGTGTTAATAATGTATGAACTGTGAATTAATTTGCTATCAGTGATCCTATAAACATTAATATATTCTATTTTTATTCATCAGAGCGGAAATCCCAGGTTCTATAATTAGACGTGTTATGCGCCATGGGCAGTGAATAACTAATCAATCCCGACTTCGTCCTAACCGCTGACTAATATTGACATTTTTTTAGAGGCGGGATTCGTTACAAATCGGTCGATATTCCGTAACTCGTTGTACATTCGGAACATTTCGTACATTTCTTTGAAATATGAGCGTAGCGGAATGTGACGAGGTGTTCCGACTGACCGGAATCGACCGAGATATGCTCAATATAGAGTGTGCGTGTGCTAAATGTAGTACACATGCTTAAAAACATTAACGTCTGTATATAAATATATACATATGTCATTTTTTTAGATTCTGAATTACGTGTTGATTGGGAGAATGACCGCTCAGCATATCTACACGAAATTGACTGGGTGAGGTCAGGTGAGGTCAAAGGTCATCAAAGGTTAAACAGTAATGAGTTATGAAATGATGAAATATCATTTTTCAAATAACAGATGTGTTCATTATGTTACCATATTAGCTATTTAATTGTAAAATAATAATAATAATAATAATAATAATAATAAATATAATAATAATTTATTAGAGGTTCTAGCTTTAATGTGGATGTAAAGGTGTGTATGACAGAAAATAGAATAATAATTTTACAGGTTCTAAACAATTAATATTATTATTATTATTATTATTATTATTATTATTATTATTATTATTATTATTCAGAAGGACAAAATATACTGCACTGGAAACAAGACTCTTCGATCATTGGGAAGAAGATGATGTACAAAGATGGCCGCATTCAAGTAAAAACGCCTGGCACGTGTTTTATTTACGCTCATCTTGTTTTCGTGAAAAAACAAACACAAGACGACGCCACTTCTGTTCATTCCATCTGGCTTAGAAATGGCGGGAAACAAGAAGAGAAATTACTCGAACTTTTCCAGTCTCAGTGTGTGGTGACGTCACCAGCGACAGCAGGCTTTACTCCCACTTACCAAGGCGCGTTGTTTGAACTGAAAGCAGACGACAGTATTGAACTGCGCGTGCAGAACGTTAAAAATCTTGAAAAATACAACAACAAACACAACTTCGGAATTTATTGTTTTCAGTAATTTTCTATAACTAAAAGGTAGAGATGTCGGGTTTTACTAAAAGAGAAAGATTAAACACGAAACCCAAACTTACAAAGCACAGACATAACTTTCACTTCTAGAACTTTGATGAGAATCACTTTTGTGAATTTAATATTATTACTGCTACTACTACAACTTCTACTGCTACTACTGTATCGTTTGTATATTTTTGATCTTATTTTATCTCTTGTATATTTTCTGTCATAATAATAATAATAATAATAATAATAATGATGATGATGATCATGATCATGATGATGATGATGATAATAATAATAATAATATTGCTGTTCCTTTTGCTGATAATGATCACTGAGATGGGGACAACGAAACTTCTCTTTAATTATGTGACCTTATCAAGTACAGGAATTCATGTACAAAGTATTTTAGAACAGCAGTGTCAAAGTAGTGAACTGCAGGAGGTCAAGAGTTTGTGAAACTGAAGCAGTTTATGTAATCGACTTCTCAGCTGTAATTGTCATGAACTGTAATAGATGTACTGCGTTTTTGATTATATCTTTGTTGAATATATTTCTTTCCAGTTATTTTTGTTTTATCTAACCATCAGGTGTTTTGTATTGGTTTGATTTGTTCAGTTTTTACAACTGTGATGTTTTATGAATCTCGTCAGTTTGCCATGTTGTAAATGTTAACATTGCTGTATCAGGAATTAACTAATATTAAACTTCTTTAATTTGAAACATGGTCTTGTTTGTTTATTCCTTAGACACCTGATTTCATGTAGTGAGTAACTAGTAGGTTACGTAGGTCTATATGCATATATATATATATATTTGTATGTATGTATGTGTGTATGCATGAATCTATGTATATGTGTATATATCTATGTAGGAATGTATGTATGTATCTGTGTATATATGTATGTATGTATGTACATATGTATGTATGTATGTGTGTATTGAAGTAGTGTAACCATTATTTTGGAGAACAGATGTTAATCTGAGATCAGACTGAACAAAGAAAACTGTGGATATTAAAACAGACATGCAAACAGACATGACACAGCAGTGATGTTATAAACTGATTGTGACGTCAACGTCCTGCTAAGCAGAACGTGATTTGCATATTCAAATACTTACACACAAAATGTTCCAGAACGCACTCCACAACAAGCTGACAATTAGGAAGTCGTGTCCCGGGTACACGTGACGTACAGGTGACGGATTAGAACACCTCACCGCTTACCTAATCTGGAGATTGCCAGTTTTGGCAGTCACCTATTTTTAGCTGGGTGGGTAAAACCCAACTGAAGCGAAAAAATAATAATAATAATAGGTCTTACTTATTATTGTTTTCGAACAAATGCAGAATGTTATTTATTTATTTATTTATTTTTCATATCATTCCCATGTTGATGTGTCCCGAGGTCCTACTAAATCAACAAAGATCCGCCATTTTACTCTCTTATTAGAGTCGTCAGAAAACATCAAAGGAACAATCACAGTTATCAGTTTTAATGAACTGGAACAAAAAAATGGGTGAATTCTTACTGCCACACATAAACAAGCAAATAGGAATATTAATACGCCAACATAAATAAATAAACAAACAAAACAGAAAAAGGCAATAAATAAATAAAATAAATAAATTAATTAATTAATTAAATTTAATTTAATTTAAGAAATAAAGAAAATATATAAGCAAATGATCTATCTCCCTCTCTCTCTCTATCTATCTATTCATCTATACATATATAAATGGTAAAAGAAAAAAAAAAAAAAAATAATAATAATCATCATAATAATAATAATTAATAAAATTTTAAAAACTAAATAATAATTTTTAAAAACAAGAATTATAAATGGGATACAGATTTATGAAATAAACAAAAACGGACTTTTAGAAAGTAAAATAAAAACATAATAATTAAAAAAAGAGAGAAAAACAAACACGTATTAAACGTTGTTACAAAACATCTGCACTGTTTATTCTTGATCCAGCTCTCTGAATCAAACATTTTCCCACTGAACATTAAAGTACACCTTTCTTCGACACACAAGGGAAAAAATATTATGTATATGAAAAACAACAACGACGACAACAAAAGAATAACATCAACAGAAAAAAACAGAAAAAACAACAACAAACAACTATAAACAAAATAAATCAGTACTAATAAATCTTACGTAAATTCATCGTAATTATTATTATTATTATTATTATTATTATTATTATTATTATTATTATTATTACTGCTTTGTATAAAATGTTCTGTTCACAGATAAGAAGGTTGTTCTTTGACCCCCTCTGTGATTAATACGTACAAACAGGAAAACATAATGATTGATATCTCAAAAACGTGACTAGATACTAAACTGGATACACAGATCTGCAGACACATGTTTTAAATCCGGGTGTTACAAATCATGTTTCGTCTTTTCTTTTCAGTGCTCGCTATCTCATTGATCCGTGCAAACAAAGAAAAGAAATGTTACACACGATCAGAGAAATGAAATATGTACTTAGTATCGTGACATATTCATTTGATGTTGATAATAAGTAAAGGAAAACATAGAAATAAATAAATCAATCGAAATTTAAATAAATAAATAAATGAATAATGAGAATGGAAGTACGAACAAGAAAATTAATAGGTAAAACATGTGAAACAAAACAAATATCCGAGATATTAAAAACGTGCTTACATGTTAAATATGATACCTCACGAGAGATCTTAGACTCGTGTTTTAAATCCTGATGTCAGAGATTATGTTTTGTCTTCTGTTTAATGTACAAGTTCAAGTTAGTTTGAAAAGGACTAATTCATGATAATCTATGAGTAGAAATTAATGGTGAGAAATAAAAGGTAATAAAAGGTAATTCGGCACACAGACAAATTGACAGAGATCTAACAGCAAACACTGAAAACATTATAATGTTAAATGTCTTGACAATTTCTTAGATCGGAAATAATATTAATGAAATAGTTATTGAAATAGCATTACTAAAAATATATATACTCTTTGATGTGCAGCGTTTTGTACATTTATGTTAAATAAGATGACTCAAATTCAGCAATTTTTAATTATAGTTTTGTGGAGCAGAATTTGTTGTAATGAACAGCTCAGATAAAATGAGAGTAAATCTCCTACCCACACTTATTATTATTATTATTATTATTATTATTATTATTATTATTATTATTATTATTATTATTATTATTATTATTATTATTATTATTATTATTATTATATATTTATTTTTATTACTACTACTAGTAGTAGTGATATAAGGTATTAAATAAATAAATAAATAAGACAACAAAAAAAAGAAAAAAAAAAGAAAGAAATAAACCACAAAACAAGGTGACTTAGACTTTGCCGTGAGTTAAAAGTAAGGCGAAGTTCAGTACAAAAAGACGAGTATTTCGTTCGGGTCGCCATCTCGCGTGCACGCTGACTGTGCAATTTCTCCGATGAAACTAGATAGCCGTTTAACAGTAACTTTTGTAATAAAACATTCAACTTTCATGTATAATCTTTATAAACCGGCCCTCTGTCTAAAACGTCAAGTGAGTCCACTATATATATATATATATGTGTGTGTGTGTGTGTGTGTGTGTGTGTGTGTGTGTGTATTATTATTATTATTATTATTATTATTATTATTATTATTATTATTATTATTATTGCCCTTGTTGTTGTTTTTTCGTTGTTGTTGTTGTGGTCCTGTTGCTGCTTTTTTTATTTTTTTATTTTTTTATTAATTAATTATATATAAACATATACAAATCGAGCCTTTCAAAAATGAAATTATTTCAGGTGGATCCTTATTTTCATTTTTGTCGCTCTTTTTACTATTGCTACAACAACGACCACGACGACGACAACAACAATAATAAATCCAAAAATTAAACTTTAGGAAAAAAGAACAAAAAAGAAAAAAGAAGAAACAACAATCGACGTATAAATGTACTAACAACTTCAACATTTAATTTTTTTTCTTTTTCTTTCTCTCTTTGTTCTTTTCACACGCATCAGTGTGTGCGTGATTTTTTTTTTTTATGAGTACTTTAACTGTTATATTTACAAATTGGTTATCATAAAATGTTCACTATGAAATTGCCTTCATATGTTTGTTTAGACAGAATTAAATAAGGAAAACATTAAAAATAATAAAATGTAAAATACAAAGATGTAAAGAATGTTATTAATTGATTAATTAATTAAATAAGTAAGTATGTGAGGACTAATGCTTCGAAAAAAAAGAATTAAAATCATTAAAATAAATGTATCATTATGTACTTGCATTTACAGTATTTCTTTAACCATTGATCTGAAATAGCAATAATACTGAAATCGTTATAATGATTACATTCTTCTTCATGAATATAGCTTCAATTTTATATATATATAAATCAGTTTGAAAAGAGATCAGGCGGTATAATCAGGGTTTTCATTTAGTTAACATTTGATAAACAGAGTTACTTCCCTTATCGGGAAATTCGGAGGTAGGAATCGAAATCTCATTGATAATGTCTACACTTGTTTAAGTAAATCTGGATTATAAATGTGTTAAAAAGACACGAATAAGTCTCATAAAAGTATTCAGCGTAGAGTTTTAGTTACATACCTAAAATCATCCTCATTATTATTATTAATATTATTATTATTATTATTATTATTATTATTATTATTATTATTATTATTATTATTATTATTTTTATTATGATTATTATCATTATTACTGTTGATGTTGATATTGTTTGTTTTCGGTTAATTAATTATATATAAACATATATAAATGGAGCCTGTCAAAAATGAAAACATATCAGGTGAATCATCCTTTTCATTACTGTTGTTGTTACTCGACGAATAAATGAAATAATAACTTTAAAAAAATTCATTTCATTTTTTTCTTTTTATTTCTCTCTTTCTGACTTTCTGTTTTGTGTATGTCTATGCTTGAGTGTGCCTGTGTGTGTGTGTATGTGTGTGCGTCCTTTTCTCTTTTCTCTCTATCATAACTTTACCGTATCGTGACGTCATATATTCCATAACTTTGCAGAGACAAACTCCGTAACCTTTATCTTTGACATCAACCGACTTTCCTTTCTTGACGTCAAACTTTTCCAGAAATTTCAAATCAAAATACTTCAGGAAACGACTATAGGAAAAAAACTGGAGGCTTCTTGTTATTCATGTATGCGATTCCTAACAATGAGACATACTCAAACATGCATCTTTCCATTTTTCTCATGTCCTGAATCTCAACTAAAGATTTGCTAGTGGTCTTCAATTTCCATCTGACATACAAGTTCAATGTTTTTCTTCGTTTGTACGCCGTGCTGTGAGTATAATTACCCAGAAGGTCAAGATTTCCGTCCAGTCACCACTTTTCTTCTGAACCAGCTGCTCTTGTGTTACTATAAGATGCCGTCGTAGTTCCAGAACTCAGAAGAACGTCTTTCCTTGTTACCAGATGTACTTTATTGTTAGAGTTATCTGCCGGTGTACGGCGTGAATGATTATGACATCTAATCCCACGCCATCTTAAACACGAACAGCCAAGTTTTCTAAAATACTTTTTCACACTGTTTTCGTCGTATAAATACATTTTAATTAGAATTACTGGAATGTCGATCACAATAAATATCCAGACAGAAATTTAAATTATCCATGTTTTAATAATCTGCTGTTGTGTTCGACGTTGAATAACGCTAAATTTGCAGTTTTAGTGTTTTGTTAACGTGGAAAACAGAGAAAGAGAGACAGTGAGAGACAGGGAGAGACAGGGACAGAGAGACAGAGAAAGAGAGTAACAGAGAGATAGACATATAGAGACAGAGACAGAATGAGACAAAGAGCTAGAGACAGAGAGAGAATGGGTAAGAGACAGAGAGACAGAAAGACAGAGACAGACAAAGTGTCAGGGACAGACAGACAGAAAGATAAACGGACAGAGACAGAGACACACACAAAGCCGAGAGACACAGAGAGAGAAATAGAAATAATGGGAAATAGAGAGGGAGAGAGAGAGAGAGAGAGAGAGAGAGAGAGAGAGAGAGAGAGAGAGAGAGAGAGAGAGAGACAGAGACAGAGACACAGACAGAGAGACAGACACCGAGACAGAGAAATAATGAGACAAAGAGGAGACACAGAGACGGAGAGACAGGTTGCAAGAAAGAGAGCAGAAAGAGAGACACATTGATAAAGAATGGGAAATAGAGAGGCATAGAGTTAGGCAGACAGAAAGACACATACAGAAAGACAATCGAAGAGGCAGACAGAGAGACAGACACAGAGAAAGACAAAGAATGGCAGAAAGAGAGAGACAGAGAGAGAAAGAATGGGAGACAGCGATAATGGGAGACTGAGACAGACAGAGAAACAGAAGAAGAGGGACTGAGAGAAAGACAGACGGACTGAAAGAGACAGAAGCACAGAAAGACAAAGAATGGCATAAAGAGAGAGACAAAGCGAGAAAGAATGCGAGACGGAGACAGACAGAGAAACAGAAAGAGAGGGACTGAAAGAAAGACAGACGGACTGACAGAGACAGACACAGAAACATAGAGAGAATGGGGCAAAGAAAGAGACAGACAGAGAGACAGAGACATAGCAATAATGGGAGAGAGGGAGAGGGAGAGAGAGATAGGAAGACAGAGAGAGACACAGAGGCATAGGGATAGAGACAACACTCTCTGAAACGAACCAGCAGGACTTAAATGAAAAAAAAAAATGAAAAGAAAAAAGAGAAAAAAATCCAATAATTGCGTGATCAATAAAGAATTCATTCAAGTGTGCAAATTTAGAGTGACTTATCTTGGCTTCGTAATTTTTATATTTTTTTCATTTGATATACACGCTGTAACAGTGACAATACAAATGAATGTAAGAGATTAGCATTTATGTCGACAAACAAGATATCGCAGGATATCACGAATATCTTGAAAAATCTTGTATCAATTGAACGTAGCATTTATGGCGAATCTGAAAAAAAAGATAAATCGCAGATTAATGAAAATATAAAAAAAAATATTTGTGCAAAATTAAGAGATATATATTAGCAGGGCTTTTTCAGTTCATCTAAAATATCAGTTATGACACACACACATACACACACACACACACACACTTATATATCTATATGTACATACGATACTGAAATGTAACAATTTATACAAATACATCAGATACAGGAAAACTGAGAGAGCACAAAGAATATGTAGATTATGTAACACTGTTGAGATTAAAAATAAGAAATCGCTGTGCAGTTTATGAAAATATTTGTTTAAAACATTTCAATATCGAAGAGTACGATAATAAATAATTGAATTGAACCACTAATCCTTGCAACGAACAGTTGTGAACAAAGCATTAAACCCATTTGACTGACTGCTTGAACTGATCTCATTTTCTCACTAGGTCTCGTGTCACGTGGTCTCGGGCGTTAGCTCAAATGTCTAGTTTCACATGTTGACTGTAAGATATAAATTACAGAAAGGACTAAGTCTACTGTTACTGAGAAATAATTGGCAAAGCGGGAAATCTGATCCGAATCACTGGGTGTATATATTGACTTTCACAAGGACTATGAGTATATTCTCATAAACTATAGGATAACAGTACAAAGAAGAATTATTTTATATATATATAATAACAGAATTAAAAATCACATCTTGGATAGACGACATCGTGTGTAAATATTTCACTGTTTGCTGTTTGTATCTAAGCGACATACAAGTTATCTGTGATTAAAAAAAAAAAAAAAAAAAATCGTTACAGCCTTGGTTTCAAACAAAACAAAGAAAGAAAACCCAGAAAAAGCAGTATTCGAGGTAGGACTAACTGGGACAGTAACGAGCCTTTCATCAAACCAAATGGAGAAGAAACTGCAGAAAGTTTTCTCAATCCTGACACTAAACGTACGTCAAGAGAAAAAGTGCGTGAAAAATTTGAAAAAGATAAACACACAGAAAAAGAGAAAAACAAATTCTGGACAGAGACCATTGTCCTTTTTCTTTTCATCGACATCTTTCTGGTGATCGTTATATTTCTAACTTTCACTACACCACGGGTGCAGTCACAACGTCAAACCGTTGTGCAATGGGACGACGACGTCTGCTTTCCGTGCAAAGATGTTTATCTCACCGACGACGACAAAACTGACAACATCTACGACTTCGACGTTCGAGAAGATGGAAATATCTGCTGTGCTGGTCGTGAGGGAAACCTGATCGACATCGTAACAAAGGTTTTTATTATTATTATTATTATTATTATTATTATTATTATTATTATTATTATTGTTATTATTATTCTATTATTATTATTATTATTATTATTATTATTATTATTGTTATTATTATTATTGTTATGCTTGTTGTTGTTGTTGTTCATGATGTATGTATGTATATATGTATGTTCTTACATGTAAAGTAAAATATGTTAATACTTTTCTACAATTCTATTTATTCCCAGTTTTCAGAAACACAGTACCAGCAAGAAAGAGCCAAAAGTGAGTAGTAAATAATTCTGAATAGACAATAATATTCTCAATACATTCAAAACTAAAAATTGACATTTGTGACCGGAGAAAATTTAAAAAGACAAAAGATCTTCTCTTTTTCTTTGTGTGTCTATTTGCCCCTGTCTGTCTTTCTGTTTCTCTGTCTGACTGTGTGTCACTCCGTAATACGTGAACACACACACACACATAGAGATACACACATCCACACAGCCACACACATACACACACAGACAAACACGCACACAACATATATATACCTACATATCTAACAAAAATGAAAAACTCAGAAAACACACAGGTATGTGTTAAACTATGTATTCAGTCTTCGACAGTAAGGCACGTCTGAACGACTTTGTCTAGTAAACGACTGGTTCGGTCTAATCACAACTGTTTCTAACTAGCCCGACTGGTCGTGTTAATAATGTATGAACTGTGAATTAATTTGCTATCAGTGATCCTATAAACATTAGTATTGAGGAAATATAAAACTATCGACGTGGAAATCCCCGGTTCTATAATTAGACATGTAAAGCGGAGTGTGCAGTAAATAACTAAACAATCCCGACTTCGTCCTAACCGCTGAGTAATATTGAAATTTTTGTAGAGGCGGGATTAGTTAGAACTCGGGTAGGTTCAGCACCTCGTTATACAGTCGGAACATTTCGTACATTTCTTTGAAATATAAGCGTAGCGGAATGTGACGAGGTGTTCCGACTGACCGGAATCGACCGAGATATGCTCAATATAGAGTGTGCGTGTGATAAATGTAGTACGCATACTTAAAAACATTAACGTCGAAATATATATATATATGTCATATTTTTTAGATTCTGAATCACGTTTTGTTGGGGAGAGAGACCGCTCAGCATATCTACACGGAATTGACTGGGCGAGGTCAGGTGAGGTCAAAGTTCATTAAAAACTAAACAGTAATGAGATATTAGAATATTAGATATCATTTTTAAAAAACAGATGTGTTCATTATTTAACCATATTAAATATTTATTATAAAATAATAATAATAATAATTTGTCAGTCTGTTTATTAGAAGTTCTAGCTTTAATGTGGATTTGTACCTGTGTATGAGATAGAGAGAGAGAAACAGAGTTTGCTAAACAATTTTTGATATTTATTATTATTATTATTATTATTATTATTATTATGCAGAAGGACAAAATATACTGCACTGGAACCAAACCTCTTCGTTCATTGGGAAGAAGATGATCTACAAAGATGGCCGCATTCAAGTAAAAACGCCTGGCACGTGTTTTATTTACGCTCATCTTGTTTTCGTGAACAACCAAACACAAGACGACGCCACTTCTGTTCATTCCATCTGGCTTAGAAATGGCGGGAAACACGAAGAGAAATTACTCGAGCTTTTCCAGTCTCAGTATCGTGTGACGTCATCAGGGACAGCAGGCTTTACTCCTACTTACCAAGGCGCGCTGTTTGAACTGAAAGCAGACGACAGTATTGAACTGCGCGTGCAGAACGTTAAAAATCTTGAAAAGGAGAACAACAAACACAACTTCGGAATTTACTGCTTTCAGTAATTTTCTATAACTAACAAGTCGTGATTTACTAAAAGAAAATAATTAACACGAAACCCAAATCACAGACATAACTTTTACTTACACAACTTTGATGAGAATCAGTTTTGTGAATTTAATATTATTACTGCTACTACTACAACTTCTACTGCTACTACTGTATCTTTTGTATATTTTTTATCTTATTTTATTTCTTGTATATTTTTCTATCATAATAATAATAATGATGATGATGATGATGATGATGATGATGATAATAATAATAATCATAATAATAATATTGCTGTTCCTTTTGCTCATAATGGTCATTGAGATGGTGACAACGAATCTTCTGTTTAATTATGTGACCTTATCAAGTACAGGAAGTTCATGTACAAAGTCTTTTAGAACAGCAGTGTCAAAGTAGTGAACTGCAGGAGGTCAAGAGTTAGTGAAACTGAAGCAGTTTATGTAATCGACTCCTCAGCTGTAATTGTCATGAACTATAATAGATGTATTGTGTTTTTGATTATATCTTTGTTGAATATATTTCTTGCTTGTCATTTTGTTTTTATCTAACCATCAGTTGTTTTGTATTGGTTTGATTTGTTTAGTTTTTGCAACTGTGTTTTGTTTTATGAATCTTGTCAGTTTGCCATATTGTAAATGTTAACATTTCTCTATCAGGAATTAACTAATATTAAACTTTTTTAATTTGAAACATCGTCTTCTTTGTTTATTCCTTAGACAGGTGATTTCCTGTAGTGAGTAACTAGTGGGTTACCTAGGCCTCTCTCTCTCTCTCTCTCTCTCTCTCTCTCTCTCTCTCTCTCTCTCTCTCTCTCTCTCTCTCTCTCTCTCTCTCTCTCTCTCTATATATATATATATATATATATATATATATTTGTATGTATGTATGTGTGTATGCATGAATCTATGTATATGTGTATATATCTATGTTGGAATGTATGTATGTATCTATGTATATATGTATGTATGTATGTATATATGTATGTATGTATGTATTGAAGTAGTGTAACCATTATTTTGGAGAATAGATGTTAATCTGAGATGAGACTGAACAAAGGAAACTGTGGATATTAAAACAGTGTGTGAATATATCGGGGTATCTGGTGTCAACACTGTGTGTAATTGCAAGCAGACGTGACACAGCAGTGATGTTATCAACTGACTGTCACGTCAACGTCCTGCTAAGCAGAACGTGATTTGCATATTCAAATACTTACACACAAAATGTTCCAGAAAGCACTTCACCGCAAGCTGACAAGTAGGAAGCCGTGTCCCGGGTACACGTGACGTACACGTGACGTACACGTGACGGATTAGATCACCTCACCGCTTACCTAGCAACAAACAATTATAAACAAAATAATTTTTTTTTAATAATAACAGGTCTTATTTACTATTGTTTTCGAAGAAATGCAGAATGTTATTTATTTACTTACTTATTTATTTATTTATTTATTTTTCATATAATTCCCATGTTGATGTGTCCCGTGGTCCTACTAAATCAACAAAGATCCGCCATTTTACTCTGTTATTAGAGTCGTCAGAAAATATCAAAGGAACAATCACAGTTCTCAGTTTTAATGATTTGGCACAAAAAAATGGGTCGTCTTACTGCCACATGTAAACAAGCAAACAGGATTATTAATACGCAAACATAAATAAATAAGCAAACAAAAAAAAAAAAAAAAAAAAAAAAAAAGATAAATAAAATTAATTAATTAATTAACTAAATTTAATTTAATTTAACAAATAAATAAAATATATAACCAAATGATCTATCTATTCATCTATACATATAATTCGTCAAAAAAAAATATATAAATAATAATAATAATAATAATAATAATAATAATAATAATTAATAAAATTAAAAAAAACAAATAATAATTTTTAAAAACAGGAATTATAAATGGGATTCAGATTTATGAAATAAACACAAACGGACATTTAGAAAGTAAAATAAAAACATAATAATTAAAAAAAGAAAGAAAAACAAACACGTATTAAACGTTGTTACAAAACATCTGCACTATTTATTCTTGATCCAGCTCTCTGAATCAAACATTTTCCCACTGAACATTAAAGTACGCCTTTCTTGGACACACAAGGGAAAAAAATATTATGTATATGAAATACAACAACGACGACAACAAAAGAATAACAACAACAGAAAAAACCTAATAAAAAACAACAAACAACTATATACAAAATAAATCAATACTAGATAAGCTTACGTATTTTCATGTTTACTGCGTTCTTCGTTTTCAATACAAGGTCATGGTTAAGATCATCTTCTTAACTACACTTGCTATATATTTCTATCAATGTATGTTGTCTCCAACTACGAAACCATGGAAACAAGAATAAACTGAGTCAGGTGTAGAAAGATATCTCTGAGATATATTTGTTTAAGAGGAACTGATAATTAATTACTCTCAAAGTTGTTGTTGTTGTTATTATTATAATTATTATTATTATTATTATTATTATTATTATTATTATTATTATTATTATTATTATTGAGACAGTTATGTTGGCAATGGCGATTAAGTACAGTATTAGTCTACATCATTTTATTTGTTTCCGTCCTTCTTTGTTTATGAAAATTTCAACAAAAAAAAAAAAAAAAAAAGCAAATTGATGCTATAAATATATATGAAAGACAACATTTGTATATAGATAGATAGATAATGTGTATATGTATGTGTGTCTGTTTCTGTGTATGTCTGTTTGTGTTTCCACTGACGACACTCGACTGAAGGGACTAATAACACAGAGAAAGAGAGAGAGAGAGAGAGAGAGAGAGAGAGAGAGAGAGAGAGAGAGAGAGAGAGAGAGAGAGAGAGAGAGAGAGAGAGAGAGAGAGAGAGAGAGAGAGAGAGAGAGAGAGAGAGAGAGAGAGAGAGAGAGAGAGAGAGAGAGAGAGAGAGAGAGAGAGAGAGAGAGAGAGAGAGAGAGAGAGAGAGAGAGAGGTGGTTGTTAAGAAGGCGAAGAATAAAGTTCGTGAGATTGCGCAGATGAATAAACAACTAATAAAGACGAGATTAAACTCTGACGTATATTTACAGTCTCCCTCAGCGAATGACGTAACGACTGAAACAATGTATCACATGTTAGCTAGGTGACGTATGACAGCGATATCTTGAAAAATCTTGTATCGAGAGAACAATAGTTTCAATTGTGTTCTTAATTACTCAGTCTGCCGTAACTTTTTGAGGTATTTGGTTCTTCGAGTTACAAATACTTAGTAGGCTTTGTACAAGTATGTAGATGTTTGTGTGAGTATATGAGTAAAGATACAATCTTCAATATAGCGTGTACATTAGGAATGAAAAATAGCTCTATTGCTGTCAGGCAGAATATCAAACAACACAACCAGTTGAAGACAACACTACAACGATCTAAAAGCAATTCGTCAAAAAAAAAAAAAGACAAAAGAAAAGAAAGTTTTAATTTTAATTTTTTTTCCTATTATTAGTTATTATTTGTATTTATTTTCGATTATTAGCTATTATTTTTATTTTCTTTCTATTATAAGTTATTACTTTTATTTATTTTCGATTATTTAGTATAATTAGCTCGTAGATTAAATACTTTGAGAAATAATTGTTGTTCTTGTAAACCTTCATTGTCATAAGGAAACAAAATGGTCATTTGTTTCGGCTGTACTACTTTCTGTGTTTGTTGTATTGTCTTTCGTTCATTTATTCGTTTTTTTTAAATGTATTCTCTATTTTGGTTTGATAATGTTTTGTGAAAATATCTCGTACACGCACCATCTATCTATACATCCCATATGTAATCACGCACTGATTCGCACATACAGACACATAGACACACAGACACACAAACACATAGACACAGACACACAGGCACACAGACACACAGACACATAGGCACACAGATACACAGGAACACAGACACACAGACACACACAAGGAAATAAGAAAACGACGCAGTATCTTTTGAACAATTCTAAATTGTTAATTACATTGGTAAAAATAATCTTTTATCTTTTTTCTTTTATTGTTTCTTCAAACATATATTAAGTATAAGAAATAAATAAATAAATAATAAATAAATAAACAAATCAATAAATAAATAAGAATAGAACAGTATAGAATATTTGCCCCTTTGATATTAAATAAAAGGAGAACGTGTGTAATGTCTATTTTATTTCTATTATCGTGATATCATATATGTATATAAAACACGATCTCCTGTGTTTTATTTTTATTATCGTGGTATCATATATGTGTATAAAACACGATCTCCTGTGTTTTATTTTTATTATCGTGATATCATATATGTATATAAAACACGATCTCCTGTGTTTGAAAGGTAAATTATCTCTGTCATGCGTCTGACTTCGCGATTAAAAGGAAACATTCTATTTATAGATTGAAATAAATTTTTCAAACGGGTACCATGCTCGGGTAATGTGAGACAACAAATTACACGTAATAAATCATTTGATATACACGCTACAACAGGACAATGATTTAAACAATAGTTAAGAAGGAGATGACTAAATCTTGTCAGTTTTCGCAGATTAACAAACAAAAGACAAGTTATAAAGATAAGAATAAACTCTGACATGTATTTACGAGTCTCTCTCAACGAATGTCTTGAAGAGATTAACATTTACGTCGACTGAAACAAGATATCGCAGGATATGACAGAGATATATTGAAAAATCTTAATCGATTGAACGTAGATAACCTTGCAAGGCGTAATCTAGAAAAAAATATTCTCATATAAATGTCATGGATAAACAGAGAGGAAGAGAGAGAGAGAGAGAGAGAGAGAGAGAGAGAGAGAGAGAGAGAGAGAGAGAGAGAGAGAGAGAGAGAGAGAGAGAGAGAGAGAGAGAGAGAGAGAGAGAGAGAGAGAGAGAGAGAGAGAGAGAGAGAGAGAGAGAGAGAGAGAGAGAGAGAGAGAGAGAGAGAGATGTACTGATTTAGTATTAAAAAAAATAAAAAAAAAAACCAACCTTACTTATTATTGTTTTCGAAGAAATACAGATTATTTATTTATTTATTTATTTATTTATTTATTTATTTATTTATTTTCCATATAAATCAGTAATGATCCGCCATATTACTCTATTATTAGAGTCGTCAGAAAACATCAAAGGAACAATCACAGTTCGCAGTTTCAGTGAACTGGCACGAAAAAAAATGGGTCAAGTCTTACTGCCACACGTAAACACGCGAAAATAAATAAATAAACATATATATATTTAATTGGTCAGAAAATAAAATAATCAAAACGAAAAAAAAATACGTATTAGTGATTTTTAATAAATTTTATATCTAAATCTTCAGTTCGAACCTAAATTAATGAATAAATAAATGTAAAAAAATAATAATATGAATAAATAAAATTTTAAAAATAGATAATAATTTTTAAAAACAAGAATTGTAAATGGGATACAAATTTATGAAATAAATATAAAGGCATTTTAAAAAATAAATAAATAAATAAATAAAAAAAAGGAGAAGAACAAAAAATCTGGACTATTCTTTCTTGGTTCAGCTATCTGAATCAAACATTTCCCCACTGAACATTAAAGTACGCCTTTCTTGGACACACAAGGCAACAAAATATTATGTATGTGAAATACAACAACGAGGAGAACCAAAAGAACAACAAAAAAACAACAACAAAAACCTGATACAAAAACAAAAACAAAAATAATAAAGTATAAACAAACTAAATCAATACTAGAAAATCTCACAATTTTCATGTTTACGACGCTCTTCATTTTCATTTCAAGTTCATGATTAAGGTCATTTTCTTATCTACCCGTCACACACATTTTTATCTATGTATGTTGTCTGCAACAACGAAACCATGGAAACAAGAATAAACTGGGTCAGGTGTAGAAAGATATCTCTGAGATATATTTGTTAAAGTGTATCTTAAAATTAATTATTATCAATGTTATTACTCCCACTTACCAAGGCGCGTTGTTTGAACTGAAAGCAGACGACAGTATTGAACTGCGCATGCACAACATTAAAAATCTTCAAAATAACAAGAACAAACAGAACTTCGGAATGTATTGCTTTCAGTAATTTTCTATAACTAACAAGAGGAAATATCGTGATTTAATAAAAGAAAAAGATTAAACACGAAACACAAACTTACAGATCACAGACATAACTTTCATTTACAGAACTGTGATCTCTTGTACATTTTTTCTATAATAATAATAGTAGCAGTAGTAGTAGTAGTAGTAGTTGTAATAACAATGTAATTAGTTCTAGTTAACAGAAATGATACAAATAATTACAGACAGATTAGAAAGGGATTAGTGTGCCAGTGGTCCAAGTTGAGAAATAGATACACATCAATTCACACCTCTTAATCTGGTGTTAGCTACAGGTTCATGTTTTTCTATAAAATACAACAGAACCCATGCTGAAGTTAAGTGCTGAAGTTAATAATGTTCGTGAGACTGCGCAGATTAACAAACAACTAATAAAGACGAGATTAAACTCTGACGTATAGTTACAGTCTCCCTCAGCGAATGACGTAACGACATTATAATTTTCAACGACTGAAACAATGTATCACAGGTTAGCTAGGTGACGTATGACAGCGATATCTTCAAAAGCCTTGTATCGAGAGAACAATAGTTTTAATTGTGTTCTTAATTACTCAGTCTGCCGCAACAAGAGGTATTTCGTTCTCTGATTTACAAATACTTAGTAGGCTTTGCACAAGTATGCAGGTGTTTGTGTGATTATTACCTATTATTTTATTTATTTTCTTTTATTAGCTATTATTTTATTTGCTTTCTATTGTTAGTTATTATTTTTATTTGTTTTCTATTATTAATTATTATTTATATTTATTTTCGACTATTAAGTCTAATTAGCTCGTACATTAAAGATTTTGAGAAATAATTGTTGTTCTTCTAAAACCTTTATTGTGATAACGAAACAAAATGGTCATTTGTTTTGGCTGTACTACTTTCTGTGTTTGTAATTTTGTCTTTCGTTCATTTATTCGTTCTTTGTTTCATTTATTTAATTTCATTTTTCCAATAGTAATATATAAAAAGATAAGCTAATAGGAAAACATATTTCTTAGCTATTTCTTGTTTCTGTCATTTTCTTCAGTATCGTTGACTTCTCCTTAATTCTCTGAATGTTTCTCTCTCTCTCTGTCTCTCTGTCTGTCTGTCTCTCTGTCTCTCTCTCTCTCTCTCTCTCTCTCTCTCTCTCTCTCTCTCTCTCTCTCTCTCTTTTTCTTTTTCTGTCTCTCTCTGTCTTCTTTTTCTGTCTCTCTCAGTGTCTTTCTTTTTCTTTTCTCTCTCTCAGTGTCTTTTTTCTTCTCTCTCTTTCTTTCTTTCTCTCAGTGTCTTTCTCTCTCTCTCTCTTTCTTTCTTTTCTCTCTCTCTCAGTGTCTTTCTTTTTTCTGTCTCTCTCAGTGTCTTTCTTTTTCTGTCTCTCTCAGTGTCTTTCTTTTTCTCTCTCTCTCAGTGTCTTTCTTTTTCTCTCTCTCTCTGTCTTCTTTTTCTTTCTCTCTCTCAGTGTCTTTCTTTTTCTCTCTCTCTCTTTGTCTTTCTTTTCTCTCTCTTTTTCTTTTTCTGTCTCTCTCAGTGTCTTTCTTTTTTTCTCTCTGTGTCTTTTTCTCTCAGTGTCTTTTTTTTCTCTCTCTCTCAGTGTCTTTCTTTTCTCTCTCTGTCTTCTTTTTCTGTCTCTCTCAGTGTCTTTCTTTTCTTTTCTCTCTCTCTGTGTCTTTCTTTTTCTGTCTCTCTCAGTGTCTTTCTTTTTTTCTGTCTCTCTTTCTTTCTTTTCTTTTTCTGTCTCTCTCTCTGTCTTTTTTTTTTCTTTCTCTCTCTCTTTTCTTTCTTTTCTGTCTCTCTCAGTGTCTTTCTTTTTCTCTCTCTCTCAGTGTCTTTCTTTTTTCTTTTCTCTCTCTCTGTGTCTTTTTTTTTTCTGTCTCTCTGTGTCTTTCTTTTCTCTCTCTCTCTCTCTGTCTTTCTTTTTCTGTCTCTCTCTGTGTCTTTCTTTTTTCTCTCTCTCTCTGTCTTTTCTTTTTCTCTCTCTCTCTCTGTGTCTTTCTTTTCTGTCTCTCTCTCTGTCTTTTTCTTTTCTCTCTCTCTAGTGTCTTTCTTTTTCTGTCTCTCTCTGTGTCTTTCTTTTTCTCTTTTTTCTGTGTCTTTTTTCTGTCTCTCTGTGTCTTTCTTTTTCTCTCTCTCTCTCTCTCTTTTTTTTTCTGTCTCTTTGTCTTTCTTTTCTGTCTCTCTCTCTGTGTCTTTCTTTTTCTGTCTCTCTCTGTGTCTTTCTTTTTCTGTCTCTCTCAGTGTCTTTCTTTTTCTGTCTCTCTCTGTGTCTTTCTTTTTCTGTCTCTCTCAGTGTCTTTCTTTTTCTCTCTCTTCTCTTTCTTTTTTTCTGTCTCTCTCAGTGTCTTTCTTTTTCTGTCTCTCTCTGTGTCTTTCTTTTTCTGTCTCTCTCTGTGTCTTTCTTTTTCTGTCTCTCTCAGTGTCTTTCTTTTTCTGTCTCTCTCAGTGTCTTTCTTTTTCTGTCTCTCTCAGTGTCTTTCTTTTTCTGTCTCTCTCTGTGTCTTTTTTTTCTGTCTCTCTCAGTGTCTTTCTTTTTCTCTCTCTCTCTTTCTTTTTTCTTTCTTTTTTTTTTTTCTGTCTCTCTCAGTGTCTTTCTTTTTCTGTCTCTCTCAGTGTCTTTCTCTTTTCTGTCTCTCTCAGTCTATCTGTCCGGGTCTGTACTTCTGTCTGAAAATCTCTCGGCTGTTTTACAGCCGCTGTTAATTCATTTTTTATCATTTGCTGATTCCTTTCAACTCTTTTGTAAGTTACACGAATATTTATTATTTCTGGTCATAATACCAATCGCAGTTCCAAAAATAAGTTGTTCTTTTTGTTGTTTTTTTCAAAGCTGTATTCTCCATTTTGGTATGATAATGTTTTCTGAAAATATCTCGCATACGCACATACAGACAAATAGACACACAGACACACAGACACACAGAACACAGACACATAGCCACACAGATACACAGTAACACAGACACATAGACACACAGACATATAGACACACAGATACACAGAAACAAAGACACATAGACACACAGGCACACAGACACACAGACATACACACACACACACACATAGACGCACAGCCACCCAGACACATAGACACACAGATACAGAGATACGTAGAAACTTAGACGCACAGATACAGAGATACGTAGAAACTTAGACGCACAGATACAGAGATACGTAGAACCTCAGACGCACAGATACAGAGATACGTAGAAACTTAGACGCACAGACACACAGATACACATACACATAGACACACAGACACACATCAATCCTTATACACAGACACACAGACACATATACACACATACACAGATACACCCAGACACAGCTACACAGATACACACAGACACACATACACCCAGACACACATACAGAGACACATAGACACAGAGACACATAGACACACAGACACACAGCCACCCAGATACACAGACACATACACACACAGACACATAGACACATAGACACACATACACATAGACAGAGACACACACACACATAGACACACATACACATAGACAGAGATACACAGTAGCACAGACACATAGACACACAGACACATAGATACGTAGATACACAGATACACAGACACATAGACACACAGACACATAGGGACATAGATACACAGACGCATAGACTCACAGATACACAGACACATAGACACACAGGCACACAAATACGTAGACACACAGACACACAGACCCATGGAAACACAGGCACACAGACAAACACAGACACACACATGGCACACAAACACATAGACACATAGACACATAGACAAACACATACACACACAGACACACAGACACACGGATACACGTAGACACACGGAAACACAGGCACACAGAGACACAGAGATATACATAGACACATAGACATACAGATACAGAGATACGCACATAGACACACAGGATATACAGGCACACATAGACACATAGGCACATAGACACAGAGATATACAGTCGCATAGACACATAGACACACAGATACAGAGATACGTAGATACAGACACACGGAAACACAGACACACGGAAACACAGGCACATAGACACATAGGCACATAGACACAGAGATATACAGCCGCATAGACACATAGACACATAGATACACAGAAACACAGACACACAGACACACGGATACAGTGATACGTAGATACAGACACACGGAAACACAGGCACATAGACACATAGGCACATAGACACAGAGATATACAGCCGCATAGACACATAGACACACAGATACAGAGATACGTAGATACAGACACACGGAAACACAGGCACACAGACACATAGAAACACAGGCACATAGACACATAGGCACATAGATACAGAGATATAGATACAGACACACGGAAACATAGGCACACACATAGGCACATAGACACACATATACACAGACACACAGACACACACAGATACAGAGATACGTAGATACAGACACACGGAAACACAGATACACGGAAACACAGGCACATAGACACATAGGCACATAGACACAGAGATATACAGCCGGATAGACACATAGACACACAGATACAGAGATACGTAGATACAGACACACGGAAACACAGGCACACAGACACATAGGCACATAGACACAGAGATATACAGCCGCATAGACACATAGACACACAGATATAGCGATACGTAGATACAGATACACAGAAACACAGACACACAGACACCCACAAGAAAATAAGAAAACGACACAGTATCTTTTGAACAATTCTAAATTGTTAACTACATTGGTGAAAATAATCTTTTATCTTTTTTCATTTATTGTTTCTTCAAGCATATATTAAATATAATAAATAAATAAATAAATAAATAAATAAATAAATAAATAAATAAATAAATAAATAAATAAACAAATAAATAAATAAATAATAAATAAACAAATAGATAAAAAATACAAAATAAATAAGAATATAACAGTATAGAATACTTGCCACTTTGATATTAAATAAAAGGAGAACGTGTTTAAAGTCTGTTTTATTTTTATTATCTTATTATCATATATGTGTATAAAACACGATCTCCTGTGTTTGAAATGTAAATTATCAGTGTCATGCGTGTCACTTCGAGATTCAAAAAAAAATTCTATTTATAGATTAAAATAAAGTTTTCAAACGGGTACCATGCTCGGGTAATGTGAGACAACAAATTACTAAAGATACGTTCACTCAAAATAATACATATTAACTCTTTTTTAATATATATTTATTATTACAATAAGATGATTAAAATGCATAAACTAGTGTGTTTTCCCCTTTACCAGCATCGTAACATTGTTACCAATCTTCATTTATTAAATAAATTATTAAAATACGAGAGTATAAAATAATTATAATATATTATCCACTATAAATATGCCTATATATATATATATATATATATATATATATATATATATATATTATTATATAGTTGACTTTGCAGTATTTTTTCAAATGTTGATGTGAAATAGCGGTGATACTGAAATCGTTATTATAATTGTATTAGTCTCATTGAATATTGCTTCAGTTATATATTAAACCGGTTTGGAAAGAGATCAGGCGGGATAACCAGTCTTTTTCTTTTGCTTAACGTTTTCTAACAGAGTTACTTCCCATGCCGCAAACTCGAGAAAAAATTGAAATAGTGTTGACAATTGTTACGTTTGTTTAAAAAATACTGGATTATACGTACATTAAAAATACACGTACAACACACAGAAACAGTTTATTTATTTGTTTAGTATTTGACACAGAGTTGTTATTATATACATAAATCTTAATTATTATCATTATTATTATTATTATTATTATTATTATTATTATTGTTGTTGTTGTTGTTGTTGTTGTTGTTATTTTTTTATTAATTATATGTAAACATATATAAATCAAGCGTGTCAAAAATGAAAACATATCAGGTGAATAATCCTTTTCATTAATGTTGCTGTTACTCGACGAACAAATGAAATAATAACTTTAAAAAAATTAATTTCATTTTTTCTTTTTATTTCTCTCTTTCTGACTTTCTGTTTTGTGTGTGTCTGTGCTTGAGTGTGCCTGTGTGTGTGTTCGCTATCGCGCGCGCGTATGTGTGTGTATGTGTGTGCATCTTTTTCCCTTTTCTCTCTATCCTAACTTAACCGTATCGTGACGTCATATATTCCATAACTTTGCTGAGACAAACTCCGGAACCTTTATCTTTAACATCAACCGACTTTCCTTTCTTGACGTCAAACTTTTCCACAAATGTCAAATCAAAATACTTGAGTAAACGACTATGGGAAAAAAACTGGAGGCTTCTTGTTATTCATCTGTGCGATTCCTAACAATCCCACATACTCAAACATGCATCTTTCCATTCTTCTCTTGTCCTGAATCTTAACTTTTCAGTTTCCATCTAACGTACAAGTTAAATGTTTTTCTTCGTTTGTACGCCGCGTTGTAAGTATAATTACCCAGAAGGTCAAGATTTCCGTCCACTCGCCAGTTTTCAACTGAACTGGCTTCTCTTGTGTTACTATAAGATGCAGTCGTAGTTGCAGAACTCAGAATAACGTCTTTTCTTGTTACCAGATGTACTTTATTGTTAGAGTTATCTGCCGCTGTACGACTTGAATGATGATGATAAGTCATTCCACGCCATCTTAAACACGAACAGCTAAGTTTTCTAAAATACGTTTTCACACTGTTTTCGTCGTATAAATACATTTTAATTAGAATTACTGGAATGGCGATCAGAATAAATATCCAGACAGAAATTTTATTTATCCATATTTTAATAATGTGCTGTTGTGTTCGACGTTGATTAACGCTAAATTTGCAGTTGCAGTGTTTTTTTTAACGTGGAAAAGAGAGAGAGAGAGAGAGAGAGAGAGAGAGAGAGAGAGAGAGAGAGAGAGAGAGAGAGAGAGAGAGAGAGAGAGAGAGAGAGAGAGAGAGAGATGCTGATTTTGTATTAATAATCTGAGTTTATCAAATACACTGATAAGATATCAAACCTTTGACAGACACACTTGAACCACAGCAAATCTCAGTAATCTATTTTTAGCAGCGTAAGCAAACTGATATCTGGGGGGGAATTAATAATAATAAACCCTACTTATTATTACACATTTTTTTATTTCTTGATTTTATTTTATTTTATTTTATTTTATTTTATTGTATTTTACTTTTATTTTTATTTTCATTTTCATTTGATATAATTCCCACGTTGACGTGTCCCAAGGTCTCACTAAATGAACAGTGATCCGCCATTTTACTCTGTTACAGGAATCACACCAACACGTGCACCAGGTCGCCTCCAAGAACCACATGAGTCGCCCGCAGAGCTGTTCCTGAAACATTTAAACAACTACTGAGATAAACAGAATCAGAGTTTGAATACTGATCTTATCTGTATCCGACTTTGTTATTCTGAAACATTTAAACAACTACTGAGAGAAACAGAATCAAAGTTTGAATACTGATCTTATCTGTATCCGACTTTGTTATTCTGAAACATTTAAACCACTACTGAGATAAACAGAATCAAAGTTTGAATACTGATCTTATCTGTATCTGACTTTGTTATTCTGAAACATTTAAACAACTACTGAGATAAACAGAATCAAAGTTTGAATACTGATCTTATCTGTATCTGACTTTGTTATTCTGAAACATTTAAACAACTACTGAGATAAACAGAATAAAAGTTTGAATACTGATCTTATCTGTATCAGACTTTGTTATTCTGAAACATTTAAACAACTACTGAGATAAACAGAATCAAAGTTTGAATACTGATCTTATCTGTGTCCTACTTTGTTATTCTGAAACATTTAAACAACTACTGAGATAAACAGAATCAAAGTTTGATTACTGATGTTATCTGTATCCCACTTTGTTATCCTGAAACATTTAAACAACTACTGAGATAAACAGAATCAAAGTTTGAATACTGATCTTATCTGTATCCGACTTTGTTATTCTGAAACATTTAAACAACTACTGAGATAAACAGAATCAAAGTTTGAATACTGATCTTATCTGTATCCGACTTTGTTATTCTGAAACATTTAAACAACTACTGAGATAAACAGAATCAAAGTTTGAATACTGATGTTATCTGTATCTGACCTTGTTATTCAAAAAAATCCTAAACGTAATCAAAGTCATCACATAGATGGGTATTTTTAATAATAATATACAACGAAAGATAAACTGAGCAAAGTTTTTTATTTCAGAAGAGTGTAACAAACTGATAGCCCTTAACTCTGTACCTGTCAAGTAGCTCCCATGTTGAAAAGGCTTGGTGACCCTGATCTATTATTAGTCACACAGGAAATCCCCAGCAGGAAAGAAAAGAAAAAAGTAATAAAAATGATTTCATTTGTACGACTTTCTATTAGTCAGAAAACAGTCGCAAGGAAAAAGCAAAGCAATAATCACAGTTCGTAGTTTCAAAGAAATGAAAAAGTCAACAGAGGTATTTCACATTCCACTGCGCATGTGCCAGTTGCTTGGATAAGTCGAGAGATCTCGCCGAAACAGTCCTACTTGTAAACTGATAGGCAAAAGCAGCCATGACAGGCTGGATAACAGCTTTTATTTACATATATACATATATATATTATTCTTGTATATATATATATATATATATATATATATATAAATACACAAAGAGAAAAGAATTAGATATACACGTATACACTTATGCACACACACACATATACAGACACACATACACACACGCAGATATATATATATATATATTATTGTTATGTATATGTATATATACTGAAAACTGTGCGCTGAAATTTACGGCGGAATGGTTCAAATTAAAAAGCAGTGCAACAAGTTGGACAAAGTCTCTGCGACTCGTACGCGAGTGTTTTGATGACGTCAGATTAAAAGACTGTTTTGTAAAAAAGAACAAACAAAACATTTGACAGGGATTCCACACCACCGTTTAAAAATTTGAAAAGTTACAAATATTTCTCTGATGGATGTATATAATTTGTTTACTGGAAACACCTGCATGCATATATATATATATATATATATAGTAAATACCCCCCACCCACGAATATGGGGGTGTATGTGTGGGTCTCAGTATATTATGTAAATATGTGTGTCTGTGTGTGTGTCTCTCTCTCTGTTTATCTAATTCGAAAGATATACAACTTATATACAAAGTTTAAAGTCTCCTACAAAATTATTCATGTCGCACACAATAATCTGTCAGACATGCCTCTCTGTTTGTAAATAGACTAGTTTCAGTCCAGTTTGACAAAAGACGTTGCTCTTCGCTCGAAAGTGAAAAACCTCTATCAGTAATTACAGGCAATATTAAGTCTTTTGTGTCCTGGCACCGTATTTTATATTACAGAAAAATTATTGGATGAGTTTTGTTAGGAAAACTTGATATGAACTGGGATTTGGATACATATCGATAGAACAGAATCAGATTAATGAAAATAAAAAAAATTATTTATGCATAATTATGTAAAGAATATATGACGAAGCAAGGACGAATTTTTCATTTCAGTTAAATACATCTGTGAAATGTGACACACACTCACACACACACATACACACAGACACACATACACACTGACACACACACACAGACATACACGTAAATACGGTATTGAAATGTGATAAATTATATAAATACATCACAGATGGCGTAACAATTCAGTTTCCTTTAGTTAAATTTACACCAATGATTTATAAAAGATACTTAACAAAAGTGACAAATGAGCTTGGGAGATATAGGAATATTGAGAGAGCAGAAAGAATATGTTTGCTATGTAAAAGTGGTCAGATTGAAGATGAGATTGAAAGTAAGAAATCACTGTGCAGTTTCGGAATATATTTGTTTAAAACATTTCAATATCGATTGTTAGATATGTGCTATATTATTTATATTCTCCAAAATTTGTTTCTTTTTTAATCATACTATCACTATTTATACTTCTTACATTTTATATTGACACTGCATACGAATAACCTGTCGAGGTTACGATAATAAAGAATTGAATTGAACCACTAATCTCTACAATGAACAGTTGTAAACAAAGCATTAAACCGACGATTGCCTGAATTGATATCATTTTGTCATTAGGCTCAGTGTCACGTGATCTTGGGCAAACGCCTAGTTTCACATCTTGAATGTAATATATAAACTACAGTAACTATTACTGTTACTAAAAATAACTGGCAAAATGCGAAATCTGATCCGATTCACAGGGTGCATACAGTGACTTTGACAATGACTTTCAAAATAACATTGCAGTGACATTATATGACGTTGCAATGTCTTTGACAATGACATTGAGTTCATTCTCATTGACTACAGGACTGCAGTACAGAGAAAAATGTATTATAGATAATAATTGAGAAAGAGAGACAGAGAGTGAGAGAGAGAGAGAGAGAGAGAGAGAGAGAGAGAGAGAGAGAGAGAGAGAGAGAGAGAGAGAGAGAGAGAGAGAGAGAGAGAGAGAGAGAGAGAGAGACATACATACATAAATACATACATGACTGTATGTCATTAGGTGTGCCCAAGGAAATAAATATATTAATTGTTAACTTTATTAAATGGTTATAATAAAATGTTCACTCTGTAATTGCCTTCAGCTGTTTCTTTAGAAAAATAATTAAATAACAAACAGATTATAAATAACAAGAAAATGAAAATAAAATAATGATAAGAGCATAAATAAAAATATAAATAAAAAATTCTTTTTTAGATATTTTTTTCAACTCTTGAAATCAAAATGATACTGGAATTGTTATAAAATCGTATAGATAATTGTTATTTGTTTAAATAAAACTGGATTATACATGTCCTAAGAATACACGTATAACACACATAAAAAGTTTATTTATTAATTTAGTGTTTGGCGCAGAGTTGTCATTATAAATTTAAGTTCATCGTCATTACTATTATTATTCTTGTTGTCGTTGTTGTCGTTGTTGTTACTGCTGTTGTTGCTGTTGTTTTACTTTTTATTAGTTAATTATATATAAATGGAGTCTGCCAAAACTGAAAGGACCTCTGCTGAATCATCCTTTTTGATACTTGTTGTTTATACTACTACTACTACCACGACGACGACGAAAACAACAACTACTACAACACCAAAAACTAAACTAAACAAAAAAATTTGACTCTGTAGGATTACATTACAAAGAAAAATGTATTGGAGATAATTAAAAATCACAGGTTGTGTATAAACAGTTCCTAAGTCGCAGTCCGCAGTTTGTATGTAAGCGACAATGATTATCAGATTGAGTTTAGATTATTTGGCCAAATGACAAGTTTGAAATATTAACTGTAGACCGCATGAAGATTAGTATGACTGTCACTGATAACTGGCAAAACGCCATGTCTCACCCCATTCACAGATCTGATAACTGGCAAAACGCCATGTCACACCCCAATCACAGATCATATAGAACGGTGTTTCAAGTATAATCATCTCATTAGTCGGAAAACATCTTAAAAGAAACATCAAACAAACATTTCTCAGTTCGCAGTTTGTATCTGAGCAATATACAAGTCTTCTGAGATAAAAAAGAAATGGATCATAACAACGAAAGTTTGATCCAGAACAAAGAAGAGAGACAGAGAGAATGGTGTAATCCAGGTAGCAGTGACGAGCCACTCATCAAATCAAATGGAGAAGAAAATTTAGAAAAAGAGAAAGACGCAGAAAAAGAGAAAAACAAATTCTGGATAGAGGTCATTGTCCTTTTTCTTTTCATCGACATCTTTCTGGTGATCGTTATATCTCTAACTTTCACTACACCACGGGTGCAGTCACAACGTCAAACCGTTGTGCAATGGGACGACGACGTCTGCTTTCCGTGCAAAGATGTTTATCTCACCGACGACGACAAAACTGACAACATCTACGACTTCGACGTTCGAGAAGATGGAAATATGTGCTGTGCTGGTCGTGAGCGAAACCTGATCGACATCGTAACAAAGGTTTTTATTATTATTACTATTATTATTATTATTATTATTGTTGTTGTTATTATTATTATTATTATTATTATTATTATTATTGTTGTTATGTTTGTTGTTTCTGTTGTACGTATGTTCTTACATAACAACCAAAATATGTTGATTCTTTTCTACATTTCTATTTATTCGCAGTTTGTAGAAACACAGTACCATCAAGAGAGAGCCAAAAGTGAGTAGTAAATCATTCTTAATATACAATAATGTTCTTAATACATTCAAAACCAAAAACTGACATTTGTGACACGAGAAAATTTGAAAAACCAAAAAGTCTTTTCTTTTTCTTTGTGTGTCTATCTGCCCCTGTTTGTCTGTCTCTGTGTCACTCCTTAATACGTAAATAAACAAACGCACATACACACACGCACAGACACACACACAGACACACACAGACACACACATACACAGACACACACACACACGCACTCAACATTTATATACATACACATTTAACAAAAAACAAAAAACAACCAGAAAACACACAGGTATGTGTTAAACTATATATTCAGGCTTCGACAGTAAGGCACGTCTGAACGACATTGTCTAGTAAACGACTGGTTCGGTCTAATCACAACTGTTTCTAACTAGCCCGACTGGTCGTGTTAATAATGTATGAACTGTGAATTAATTTGCTATCAGTGATCCTATAAACATTAATATATTCTATTTTCATTCATCAGAGCGGAAATCCCAGGTTCTATAAATAGATGTGTTATGCGCAGTGTGCAGTGAATAACTAATCAATCCCGACTTCGTGCTAACCGCTGAGTAATAAGGAAATTTGTGTAGCGGCGGGATTCGTTAGAACTCGGTCAATTCCGTACCTCGTTACACATTCGGAACATTTCGTATATTTCTTTGAAATATAAGCGTAGCGGAATGTGACGAGGTGTTCCGACTGACCGGAATCGACCGAGATATGCTCAATATAGAGTGTGCGTGAGTTAAATGTAGTACACATACTTAAAAACATTAACGTCGAAATATATATATATGTGTCATTTTTTTTCTTAGATTCTGAATCACATTTTGATGGGGAGAATGACCGCTCAGCATATCTACGCGGAATTGACTTGGAGAGGTCAGGTGAGGTCAAAGTTCATTAAAAACTAAACATTAATGAGATATTAAAATATTAGATATCATTTTTCAAAAACATATGTGTTCATTATGTTACCATATTAAATATTTATTATAAAATAATAATAATAATAATAATAATAATAATAATAATAATAATAATAATAATAATTGATCAGTCTGTTTATTAGAAGTTCTAGCTTTAATGTGGATTTGTAGCTATGTATGAGATAGAGAGAAAGAAACAGAGTTTGCTAAACGATTGTTGATATTTATTATTATTATTATTATTATTATTATTATTATTATTATTATTATGCAGAAGGACAAACTATACTGCACTGGAGCCAAACCTGTTCGTTCATTGGGAAGAAGATGATCTACAAAGATGGCCGCATTCAAGTAAAAACGCCTGGCACGTGTTTTATTTACGCTCATCTTGTTTTCGTGAACAACCAAACACAAGACGTCGCCACTTCTGCTCATTCCATCTGGCTTAGAAATGGCGGGAAACACGAAGAGAAATTACTCGAACTTTTCCAGTTGGTTACTCCCACTTACCAAGGCGCGTTGTTTGAACTGAAAGCAGACGACAGTATTGAACTGCGCGTGCAGAACGTTAAAAATCTTGAAAAATACAACAATAAACAGAACTTCGGAATTCATTGCTTTTAGTAATTTTCTATAACTAACAAGTGGAGAAGTCGTGATTTAGTAAAAGAAAATGATTAAACACGAAAGACAAGCTTACAATTCAGACATAACTTTCACTTACAGAAGTTTGATGAAAATCAGTTTTGTAAACTTAATGGCATTATTATTACTACTACTACCTCTACTAGTACTACTAATATTACAAAAATTATTATAGTAATTATTTTATTTCTTGCATATTTTGTTCTACAATAATAATAAAAGTAGTAATTGTAGTAGTAATCGTAGCAGTAGTAGTAGTGGTAGTAGTAGTAGTAGTAGTAGTAGTAGCAGTAGCAGTAGTTGTAGTAGTACTAGTAGTAGTAATAATAATAAGAGTGCTGTTACTACTGATGATACTGATGATCATGGCAAAGAATCTCTCTTTAATATGTAACCCTTAAGTATTATATAAGCTGTTTCTGTGCAGACAATGAATCCTCTGTTTAATATGTAACCCTTAAGTATTTATAAGCTGTTTGTGTGCACACAATGAATCTTCTGTTTAATATGTAACCCTTAAGTATTTATAAGCTGTTTGTGTGCAGACAATGAATCTTCTGTTTAATATGTAACCCTTAAGTATTTATAAGCTGTTTGGGTGCAGACAATGAATCTTCTGTTTAATATGTAACCCTTAAGTATTATATAAGCTGTTTGTGTGCATACAATGCATCTTCTGTTTAATATGTAACCCTTAAGTATTATATAAGCTGTTTGTGTGCATACAATGCATCTTCTGTTTAATATGTAACCCTTAAGTATTATATAAGGTGTTTGTGTGCATACAATGCATCTTCTGTTTAATATGTAACCCTTAAGTATTATATAAGGTGTTTGTGTGCACACAATGAATCTTCTGTTTAATATGTAACCCTTAAGTATTATATAAGCTGTTTGTGTGCAGACAATGAATCTTCTGTTTAATATGTGAGTTTAGTAATTGAAGGAATTTCAAAAGTTTATAATTTAATTATTATTTATGTCTTATATATATGCATACATGATTTATATAGATATGTTTATACAATGTTATTAGTTCTGGTTAACGTGTGGTAGATATGATTAGAAACAGATTATTATTAATATTAGTATGGCAGGTTTCCAAGTATCACATCAAATCACACCTGTATAATCTGGTGTTAGCTACAGGTTCATGTTTTTCTACAAAAGAGAACAGAACCCAAGCTGAAGTTAATTGTTTTTGTTAAAGATTACTTTTAACACACTGGGATGGAGAGGAACTGATATCAGTTATGAGAGAATGAACTTTAACAGTTGATATTAATATCTAAATGCATGTAATTGACTTATCTTCAGTTCTCTTTCTAATGAACCGTATATTAATACATGTATTACGTTGTTGACTTTTTTTTTAAAGTAACCATCTGTTGTTTTCTTTTGCTTTGTTTTGATATTTTTTGTTTTGCTACTGTGCAAATTTTATTATTATTTGTTTCGTGAATCTTGTCAGTTTCGCCTCCTTGGAACGCTAGAATTACCATGCTGTAAAAGTTAACATTGCTATATCAGGAATTTACTAATATTATTAAAACCCTTTAATTTGAAACCTCGTCTTGTTTCTCTATTGATTAGACACGTGATTTATGTATGTTTTGAAGTATTAAAACCATTATTTGGAGAACAGTTGTTAATCTGAGATCAGACTGAACAAAGTATTATCTAGATATTATCTCTAAAACAGTGATCGAGAATAGAAGGGAATCAGATGCTATTTTACATTCAGGAATAAACATATTTACTGTCCCCCATAAGAGAGAGAGAGAGAGAGAGAGAGAGAGAGAGAGAGAGAGAGAGAGAGAGAGAGAGAGAGAGAGAGAGAGAGAGAGAGAGAGAGAGAGAGAGAGAGAGACAGACAGAGAGAGAGAGAGAGGCAGAGAGAGAGACAGACAGAGAGAGAGATAGAGAGAGAGAGAGAGAGAGAGAGAGAGAGAGAGAGAGAGAGAGAGAGAGAGAGAGAGAGAGAGAGAGAGAGAGAGAGATTGAATGTGAGATTGGAGAGACAGAAAGAGAGACTAAGAGAGATAATGGGATATAAATAGAGAGATGAGAGAATGAATGAATGTTAGAGTCAGAGAGAGAGAGACACAGAGAGAGATGAGAGAGATAGTGAGAGAGACAGAGAGAAAGAGAGAGAATGGGATATAAAGAGAGAGAGATGATAGAGTGAATGTGAGAGATGATAGTGAGATAGAGAGAGAGAGACAGAAATATATATATATATCTATATATATAAAGATATATATATAGAAAGAGAGAGAGAGAGAAAGAGAGAGAGAGATAGAGATAGAGATAGAGAGAGATAGAGATAGAGATAGAGAGAGAGAGAGAGAGAGAGAGAGAGGGGGTGTTAGGAAGGCGACTAGTAAAGATCGTGAGATTGCGCAGATGAACAAACAACTAATAAAGACGAGATTAAACTCTGACATATATTTACGTGTCTCCGTGATCGAATGACATAACGACTGAAACAAGATATCACAGGTTAGCTGGGTGACGGCATGCTGCAAGTAGTTGAGGTTTTTGTCTGTCGAGTTACAAATACTTAGTAGACTTGTGCATGTATGTCCGTGGTTTTGAGAGCGTATTTGTACAAGTGCGTAGGTGTTTGTATGAGTATATGGGTAAAGAGATAATCTTCAATATAACATGCGCATTAGGAATGAGAAATAGCTCTATTGTTGTCAGGCAGTATATTTAGACTCCGTCAGCGAATGACGTAATGACATTTTCGTCGACTGGAACAATGTATCACATGTTAGCTAGGTGACGTATGACAGCGATATCTTGAAAAATCTTGTATCGAGAGAACAATAGTTTCAATTATGTTCTTAATTACTTAGTCGGCCGGAACAAGAGATATTTTGTTCTTCGAGTTATAAATACTTCGTTAGTTTTGTACAAGTATGCAGGTGTTTGTGTGAGTATGTGACTAAAGATACAATCTTCAGTATTGCGTGCTCAATAAGAATAAGAAATAGCTCTATTGGTGTCAGGCAGAATATCAAACAACACAACCAGTTGAAGACAACACTACAACGATCTAAAAGCATTTCGTCAGAAAAAAGACAAAACAAAAGAAAGTTATAACTTTTTTTTTTTTTTCTGTGATTAGTTATTATTTTTATTTGTTTTCTATTATTAGTTATTATTTTTATTAATTTTTGATGATTATGTATAATTTGTATTTATTTTCAATTATTAGCTATTATTTTATTTGTTTTCTATGATTAGTTAATATTTTTATTTATTTTCTGTTATTAGTTATAATTTTTATTTGTTTTCTATTGTTAGTTATTATTTTTATTTATTTCTGACTACTAAGTCTAATTAGCTCGTACATTAAATACTTTGAGAAATAATTGTTGTTGTCCTAAAACCTTCATTGTGATAACGAAACAAAATGGTCATTTGTTTTGGCTGTACTACTTTCGTTCATTTATTCGTTCTTTGTTTCATTCACTTAATTTCGTTTTTCCAGTTTTAACAAATAAAAAGATAAGCTAGAAGGAAAAACTATTTCTTAGCTATTTCTTGTTTCTGTCATTTTATTTCTTCAGTATCTTTGACTACTCCTTAATTCTCTGAATGTTTCTTTCTCTCTCTCTGTGTCTTTCTTTTTCTGTCTCTCTCAGTCTCTTTCTTTTTCAGTCCCTCTCTGTGTCTTTTTTTTCTTTCTCTCTCTCAGTGTCTTTCCTTTTCTGTCTCTCTCAATGCCTTATTTTTTCTTTCTCTCATTGTCTTTCTTTTTCTGTCTCTCTCAGTGTCTTTCTTTTTCTGTGTCTCTCTGTGTCTTTCTTTTTCTGTGTCGCTCAGTGTCTTGCTTTTCTGTCTCTCTCTCTGTGTCTTTCTTTTTCTGTGTTTCTCAGTGTCTTTCTTTTTCTGTCTCTATCAATATCTTTCTTTTTCTGTCTTTCTATGTGTCTTTCTTTTTCTGTGTCTCTCATTGTCTTTCTTTTTCTGTCTCTCTCTGTGTCTTTCTTTTTCTGTCTCTCTCAGTGTCTTCCTTTTTCTGTGTCTCTCTCTGTCTTTCTTTTTCTGTTTCTCTGAGAGTCTTTCTTTTTCTGTCTCTCGGTGTCTTTCTTTTTCTGTCTCTAACAACGTCTTTCTTTTTCTGACTTTCTCAGTGTCTTTCTTTTCCTGTCTCTCTCTGTGTCTTTCTTTTTCTGTCTCTCTCTAGTGTCTTTCTTTTTCTGTCTCTCTCTCTGTCTTTCTTTTTCTGTCTCTCTCTAGTGTCTTTCTTTTTCTGTCTCTCTAGTGTCTTTCTCTTGCTGTCTCTCTCTGTGTCTTTCTTTTTCTGTCTCTCTCAGTGTCTTCCTTTTTCTGTGTCTCTCTCTGTCTTTCTTTTTCTGTTTCTCTGAGAGTCTTTCTTTTTCTGTCTCTATCAATGTCTTTCCTTTTCTGTCTCTCTCTGTGTCTTTCTTTTTCTGTGTCTCTCATTGTCTTTCTTTTTCTGTCTCTATCTGTATCTTTCTTTTTCTGTCTCTCTCAGTGTCTTCCTTTTTCTGTGTCTCTCTGTGTCTTTTTTTTCTGTGTCTCAGAGTCTTTCTTTTTCTGTCTCTCTCTCGGTGTCTTTCTTTTTCTGTGTCTCTCGTAGTCTTTCTTTTTCTGTCTCTCTCGGTGTCTTTCTTTTTCTGTCTCTAACAATGTCTTTCTTTTTCTGACTTTCTCAGTGTCTTTCTTTTCCTGTCTCTCTCTGTGTCTTTCTTTTTCTGTCTCTCTCAGTGTCTTTCTTTTTCTGTGTCTCACTGTGTCTTTCTTTTTCTGTGTCTCTCAGTGGCTTTCTTTTCTGTCTCTCTCTCTGTGTCTTTCTTTTTCTGTGTTTCTCAGTGTCTTTCTTTTTCTGTCTCTATCAATGTCTTTCTTTTTCTGTGTCTCTCATTGTCTTTCTTTTTCTGTCTCTCTCTGTGTCTTTCTTTTTCTGTCTCTCTCAGTGTCTTCCTTTTTCTGTCTCTCTCGGTGTCTTTCTTTTTCTGTGTCTCTCATAGTCTTTCTTTTTCTGTCTCTAACAATGTCTTTCTTTTTCTGTCTTTCTCTGTGTCTTTCTTTTTCTGTGTCTCTCATTGTCTTTCTTTTTCTGTCTCTCTCTGTGTCTTTCTTTTTCTGTCTCTCTCATTGTCTTTCTTTTTCTGTGTCTCTCATTGTCTTTCTTTTTCTGTCTCTCTGATTGTCTTTCTTTTTCTGTCTCTCTCAGTGTCTTTCTTTTTCTGTCTCTCTCATTGTCTTTGTTTTTCTATGTCTCTCTGTGTCTTTCTTTTTGTGTCTCTGTCTTTGTGTCTTTCTTTTTCTATGTCTCTCTGTGTCTTTCTTTTTGTGTCTCTCTCTCTGTGTCTTTCTTTTTCGGTCTCTCTCAGTGTCTTTCTTTTTCTGTCTCTCTCAGTGTCTTTCTTTTTCTGTCTCTCTCAGTGTCTTTCTTTTTCTGTCTCTCTCAGTGTCTTTCTTTTTCTCTCTCTCTGTGTCTTTCTTTTTCTGTCTCTCTCTGTGTCTTTCTTTTTCTTCTCTCTCTCATTGTCTTTCTTTTTCTGTCTCTCTCAGTGTCTTTCTTTTTCTGTCTCTCTCAGTGTCTTTCTTTTTCTGTCTCTCAGTCTCTTTCTTTTTCTGTCTCTCTCAGTGTCTTTCTTTTTCTGTCTCTCTCAGTGTCTTTCTTTTTCTGTCTCTCTCAGTGTCTTTCTTTTTCTGTGTCTCTCTGTCTTTTTCTGTCTCTGTCTTTCTTTTTCTGTCTCTCTCAGTGTCTTTCTTTTTCTTTCTCTCTCTCAGTGTCTTTCTTTTTCCAAAAATAAGTTGTTAGGTTTTTTGTGTGTTTTTTTTAAAGCTGTATTCTCCATTTTGATATTATGTTTTGTGAAAATATTTCGCATGCGCACATACAGACACATAGACACACAGACACATAGATACACAGTAACACAGACACACATAAACATAAACACACAGACACATAGAAACACAGACACACAGACACCCAAATACACAGACACACAGACACATAGACACACAGATACACAGTAACACAGACACACATACACATAGACACACAGACACATAGAAACACAGACACACAGACACCCAAATACACAGACACACAGACACATAGACACACAGATACACAGATACACAGTAACACTGACACACAGACACATAGACACACAGACACATAGACACATAGACACACAGACACATAAGCACATAGACACACATACACATATACACATTCACACATAGACACACAGACACACAGACACATAGACACACAGACACATAGACACACAGACACATAGACACACATACACATAGACACACATACACATAGACACACAGAAACCCACAAGAAAAGAAGAAATTGACACAGTATCTTTTGAACAATTCTAAATTGTTAACTACATTGGTAAAAATAATCTTTTATCTTTTTTCTTTTATTGTTTCTTCAAGCATATATTAAATATAAGAAATAAATAAATAAACAAAAAATAATAAATAAATAAATAATAAATAAATAGATAATAAAAAAAAAAAATAAGAATATAGAATATTTGCCCCTTTGATATTAAATAAAAGGAGAACGTGTTTAAAGTCTGTTTTATTTTTATTATCGTGATATCATATATGTATATAAAACACGATCTCCTGTGTTTGAAATGTAAATTATCTGTGTCATGCGTGTCACTTCGCGATTCAAATGAAACATTCTATTTATAGATTAAAATAAAGTTTTCAAACGGGTACCATGCTCGGGTAATGTGAGACAACAAATTACTAAAGGTACGTTCACTCAAATACTACATATTAACTCTTTTTTAATATATAATTATTATTACAATAAGGTGATTAAAATGCATAAACTAGTGTGTTTTCCCCTTAACCAGCATCGTAACATTCGTCTTCATACCACATAAAATGTTACTAACCTTCAGTTATAATAAATTATAAAAAGACGAGAATATAAAATAATTATAATATATACATACATATATACATACATACATACATACATACATATATATATATATATATGTATGTATGTATGTATGTATATGTATGTATATATGTATGTATGTATATATGTATGTATGTATAGACACATATTTTAAAACCATTATAATAAATGTATTATTATGTAGTTGACTTTGCAGTATTTCTTTCAAATGTTGATGTGAAATAGCGATGATACTGAAATCGTTATTATAATTGTATTATTCTCCTTGAATATTGCTTCAGTTATATATTAAACCGGTCTGGAAAGAGATCAGGCGGGATAACCAGTCTTTTTCTTTTGCTTAACGAGTTACTTCCCATGTCGGAAATTCGAACGAAATCGAAATCGTGTTCATAATTGTTATGTTTGTTTAAAAAAAAGACTGGATTGTACCTGTATTAAAAATACACGTACAACACACGTAAAGAGTTTATTTATTTTTTACGTTTCAAGTTTCATCAACTTTTATCCAATTGTTGTCAGATTTTGCATACTATTAAGACAGACACTACGAAAGTCATCTATCGACATTTTACTATCCACTGTAATGACCTTGAACTTATTTGCATATAATGCAGACACGCACGCACCCTTCTCTTTAACACAAAAAATGAAAATAATGTATTGCTCGCGTAACATTTGAAAAGAAATATTTATATATAGTTGATCCCCACTTGATAAAGATAAATAATGTATTGTATAGAGTATAAAGTTTACTAAATATTATATTTGATTTTGATAATAAAAAGCGTAACAGTGTAAAACCAATAGACGAAGGAATTGTTTCCACCCCCAAAAAGTACAATGCAACTAACAACCCATCACCCCGAACAAATATGGAATAAGTTTACCCGGCATTTTGAAACATAACAGCGGAGCGTTCCATTATGGGTTTGGAGGGGGTTAATATTTTCATATATTACACTAAAATTTTATTAAATATCAAAATTGTTATTCATATTTAAAATAAACAGAATTAAACAAAATTAGATCTTGGATCTGTAAACCATTAGTGATTAAATAATGACAATTAATCATCTTCTGAATGATACAAGCTATTCCCACTACTGCAGACGAAAAATCCGCCATTTTAATATTTGTTCGCCGTCTTTTCGGTATATAGATTCATAAACATCGCAAGTACTACTTCAGCCCAATATTATTTTGATCTAGAACTTATGTATCCTAGTTCAGAAGAGATTTCTTTACATAATGCGAATAATAATATCAATTTAACTTCATTTTGTTGCAGGAAGATTTCGTTTTTCCTTTTTTATTGGTGTGATTACAGGTTAAAAATAACTCTGACGTTGTTTTCACTGTGATCACGTGATGCAGACAGGATTTCCCTTCAAAACGAATGCTGATTGGTTTATTTGTATGAATGGGCTGAAGACATAATCGTTTGTTGAAGTGAACGGGGGTACTTGGCCGCACAGAAAAATGGAAACGCACGTGTCGATTAACTCACTGTTTTATTTGTTTTATATATCTAGAACACAAGTATTAATAACGTAACACAATTACAGTAATATATTTTAATGACATTTAGTGAACACTTTTGATAATTTCTGTAAATAATATTAAAGCTCAGTATGTACAATTTGAATTGAAAATGATGAGCTGTTATTGGTAAAACAAAGGAATTCGCGAACGTCATCTGGGTTTAGCGAGCTCTCTACCATCAGCTAACCAGGCAATCCAAAAGCTGAACGATCCATCCTTTATAATCACGTGATCGCAATTACTCCTCACTGATACATCAACACCAGCGTCCCCCTTATCTACGACAATGACGTCACATTTATTCAGTCGATCTCGACACCATTTTACGTCATCTGTAACAATGCGAAACGTCACTTTACCCTATCGTGACGTCATATATTTCATGGCTTTGCTGAGATAATATATGTGGTCTTTGTCGTACTTCACTTTATTTTTTTATCACGTCTGACATATCTCATGAATTTGTCTTCGGCTCATTTGACAATATTTGATCTAAAATTAAGTTCCTCTCGAATTAAACTGCTAATGTTCCTAAAATATTTCCAGCTTTGCAATCAAAATACCTAAGTAAACGACTATCGGGAAAAACTGGAGGCTTCTTGTTATTCATGTATGCGATTCCTAACAATGCCACATACTCAAACATGCATCTTTCCATTCTTCTCGTGTCCTGAATCGTAACTAAAGAATTGCTAGTGGTTTTCACTTTCCATCTAACATACAAGTTAAATGTTTTTCTTCGTTTGTACGTCGCGCTGTGAGTATAATTACCCAGAAGACCAAGATTTCCGTCCAGTTCCCACGTTTCGTCTGAACCAGCTTCTCTTGTGTTACTATACGATGCCGTCGTAGTTGCAGAACTCAGAATGACGTCTTTCCTTGTTACCAGATTTACTTTATTGTTAGGTTTATCTGCCGCTGTACGACGTGAATGATGATGACATCCCATTCCACGCCATCTTAAACACGAACAGCGAAGTTTTCTAAAATACGTTTTCTCACTGTTTTCGTCGTATAAATACATTTTAATTAGAATTACTGAAATGGTGATCAGAATAAATATCCAGACAGACATTTAATTTATCCATATTTTAATAATGTGCTGTTGTGTTCGACGTTGATTAACGCTAAATTTTCAGTTTCAATGTTTTGTTAACGTGGAAAAGAGAGAGAGAGAGAGAGAGAGAGAGAGAGAGAGAGAGAGAGAGAGAGAGAGAGTTGTACTGATTTAGTATTAAATTAGATTAGTTTAATTTAAAGGTGTTTAATAAAATGAGGTTATCATATACACTGATAAAATGTCAAACGTTTGACAGACACACTTGAACCACAGCAGATCTCAGTAATCTATTTCTAGCAACGTAAGCAAACTGATATCTAGACGATAAAAGTAACAATAAGAATTATAACAAACCTTACTTATTATTGTACACTATTTTATTTCTTTATTTCTTTATTATTTTATTTTATTTTATTTTATTTTATTTTTTTTATTTTTTTTTTGTATTTTATTTCTATTTTTATTTTCATTTGATATAATACCCACGTATTGACGTGTCCCAAGGTCTCACTAAATCAACAGTGATCCGCCATTTTACTCTGTTACAGGAATCACACCAACACGTGCACCAGGTCGCCCCCAAGAACCACATGAGTCGCCCGCAGAGCTGTTCCTGAAACATTTAAACAACTACTGAGATAAACAGAATCAGAGTTTGAATACTGATCTTATCTGTGTCCTATCTTGTAATTCTGAAACATTTAAACAACTACTGAGAGAAACAGAATCAGAGTTTGAATACTGATCTTATCTGTATCAGACTTTGTTATCCTGAAACATTTAAACAACTACTGAGATAAACAGCATCAAAGTTTGAATACTGGTCTTATCTGTATCCGACTTTGTTATTCTGAAACATTTAAACAACTACTGAGAGAAACAGAATCAAAGTTTGAATACTGATCTTATCTGTGTCCTATCTTGTTATTCTGAAACATTTAAACAACTACTGAGATAAACAGAATCAAAGTTTGAATACTGGTCTTATCTGTATCCGACTTTGTTATTCTGAAACATTTAAACAACTACTGAGATAAACAGCATCAAAGTTTGAATACTGATCTTATCTGTGTCCTATCTTGTTATTCTGAAACATTTAAACAACTACTGAGATAAACAGAATCAAAGTTTGAATACTGATCTTATCTGTATCCGACTTTGTTATTCTGAAACATCATAAACCTGACTAACATCATCACATAGATGGGTATTTTTAATAATAAACAACGAAAGATAAACAGAACAAAGTTTTTTAGTTCAGAAGAGGGTAACAAACTAATAACCCTTAACTCTGTACCTGTCAAGAAGCTCTCATGTTGAAAAAGGCTTGGTGACCCCTGATCTATTATTAGTCACACAGGAAATCCCCAGCAGGAAAATGAGGGCGTATGTGTGGGTCTCAGTATATTATGTGTATGTGTGTGTGTGAAGAGGTGTGTCTGCCTATCTTTCTGTTTATCTAATTCGAAACATGTAGTTAGATATGTATACATGTTACTTGGCAAAGTTTAAAGTCTCCTAATTATATGGCACATAATAATCTGTCTGTCACGCCTCTCAGTTTGTAAATAGACTAGTTTCAGTCCAGGTTATCAAAAGACTTTGCTCTCCGCGCGAAATACCTCTATTAAAATTAGAAATTTTGAGAGAAAAAAATATTTTCGATAAATAATTAGATGACTTTTATTAGGAGAACTTTATATGAATTGGGATTTGGACACATATCGATAGATTAATGAAAATATAAAAAAAAATGGTTTTTGCATAATTAAGCAAATAATATATGACGAAGCAAGGCAGAATCTTTCAATTCACTTAAATACAACTGTGAAATGTGACAATTTCTATAAGCACATCACAGATGGTGTAACGTTTCTGTTTCATTTAGTTAAATCTGTACCAATGATTTATAAAAGATACTGAACTAAAGTGAGGCTATCTGTACATCAGCTGACAAATGAGCCTGGGAGATACAGGAATAGTGACAGAGCAGAAAGAATATGTATACTATGTAGAAGTGGTGAGACTGAAGATGTTATTAATATTGTTATTGTTGTTGTTGTTGTTGTTGTTATTATTGTTATTATTATTATTATTATTATTATTATTATTATTATTATTATTATTATTATTATTATTATTATTATTGTTAGATTTAGGATTATTATTATTATTATTAAACATTGCAAAACATTTTCTGTTCTCAGATATAAAAAATGCTCTTTGACCCCATGTCTCATTCATACGCACACAAAACAAAAGTTAATGTCTGATACAATCAAAAACGTGACTAGCTACTAAACTGGATACCTCACATGAGATCTGTAAAGACCTGTTTTAAAAGCGG
>CM022677.1:18647702-18657298 GCA_012295275.1 Chrysomallon squamiferum
TGGGGAGAGTGACCGCTCAGCATATCTACGCGAAATTGACTGGGTGAGGTCAGGTGAGGTCAAAGTTCGTTAAACGTTAAAGAATAATGAATTATTAAAGTATTAAAAATCATTTTTAAATAACATATGTCTTCATTATGTTACTATATTAGCTATTTATTGTAAAATAATAATAATAATAATAATAATAATAATAATAATAATAATAGTAATAATAATAATAATAATTATTATTATTATTATTAGTCTAATTATTAGTCTGTTTCTAGCTTTAATGTGGATTTGTAGCTGTGTATAAAAGATAGAGAGAAAACAGAGTTTCCTAAACAATTATGATTATTATTGTTATTATTATTATTACTATTATTATTATTATTATTAGTATTATTATTATGCAGAAGGACAGAATATACTCCATTGGAAACAAGACTCTTCGTTCATTGGGAAGAAGATGATGTACAAAGATGGCCGCATTCAAGTAAAAACGCCTGGCACGTGTTTTATTTACGCTCATCTTGTTTTCGTGAACAACCAAACACAAGACGACGTCACTTCTGTTCATTCCATCTGGCTTAGAAATGGCGGGAAACACGAAGAGAAATTACTCGAGTTTTTCCAGTCTCAGTATCGTGTGACGTCATCAGGGACAGCAGGGTTTACTCCCACTTACCAAGGCGCGTTGTTTGAACTGAAAGCAGACGACAGTATTGAACTGCGCGTGCAGAACGTCAAAAATCTTGAAAAGGAGAACAACAAACACGACTTTGGAATTTATTGTTTTCAGTAATTTTCTATAACTAAGAAGTGGAGATGTCGTGACTTAGTAAAAGAAAATGATTAACACGAAACCCAAACTTACACATCACAGACATAACTTTTACTAACAAAAGTTTGATGAGAATCAGTTTTGTGAATTTAATATTATTACTGCTACTACTACAACTTCTACTGCTACTACTGTATCTTTTGTATATTTTTTATCTTATTTTATTTCTTGTATATTTTTCTATCATAATAATAATAATGATGATGATGATGATGATAATAATAATAATCATAATAATAATATTGCTGTTCCTTTTGCTCATAATGGTCATTGAGATGGTGACAACGAATCTTCTGTTTAATTATGTGACCTTATCAAGTACAGGAAGTTCATGTACAAAGTCTTTTAGAACAGCAGTGTCAAAGTAGTGAACTGCAGGAGGTCAAGAGTTTGTGAAACTGAAGCAGTTTATGTAATCGACTTCTCAGCTCTAATTGTCATGTATATTAACAGATGTATTGTGTTTTTGATTATATCTTTGTTGAATATATTTCTTTCCAGTTATTTTTGTTTTATCTAACCATCAGGTGTTTTCTATTGGTTTGATTTGTTTAGTTTTTACAACTGTGATTTGTTTTGTGAATCTGATCAGTTTTCCAGAGTTACCATGTTGTAAATGTTAACATTGCTCTATCAGGAATTAACTAATATTAAACTTCTTTAATTTGAAATATCGTCTTGTTTGTTTATTCCTTAGACACGTGATTTCATGTAGTGAGTAACAAGTGGGTTACGTAGGTATATATATATATATTTGTATGTATGTATGTGTGTATGCATGAATCTATGTATGTGTGTATATATCTATGTAGGAATGTATTATGTATATATTGAAGTAGATAACCATTATTTTGGAGAATAGATGTTAATCTGAGATCAGACTGAACAAAGGAAACTGTGGATATTAAAACATCGTCTTGTTATAGCGGGGTATCTGGTGTCAACACTGTGTGTAATTGCAAGCAGACGTAACACAGCAGTGATGTTATCAACTGATTGTGACGTCAACGTCCTGCTAAGCAGAACGTGATTTCATATACTTGCATATTCAAATACTTACACACAAAATGTTTCAGAAAGCACTTCACCGCAAGCTGACAAGTAGGAAGCCGTGTCCCGGGTACACGTGGGGTACACGTGGGGTACACGTGACGGATTAGAACACCTCACCGCTTACCTAATCTAGAGACTGCCAGTTTTGGCAGTCATCTGTTTTTAGCTGGGTGGGTAAAACCCAACTGAAGCGAAAAAATAATAATAATAACAGGTCTTACTTATTATTGTTTTCGAAGAAATGCAGAATTTTATTTATTTATTTATTTATTTATTTTTCATATAATTCCCATTTTGATGTGTCCCGAGGTTCTACTAAATCAACAAAGATCCGCCATTTTACTCTGATATTAGAGTCGTCAGAAAACATCAAAGGAACAATCACAGTTCGCAGTTTTAATGAACTGGAACAAAAAAAATGGGTCTTGTCTAACTGCCACACGTAAACAAGCAAACAGGAATATTAATACGCCAACATAAATAAAAAAGCAAACAAAAAAGAAAAAGGAAATAAATAAATAAAATAAATTAATTAATTAATTAATTAAATTTAATTTAATTTAAGAAATAAAGAAAATATGTACGCAAATGATCCATATATCTCTCTCTATCTATCTATTCATCTATACATATATAAATGGTAAAAAAATAAAATAATAATAATAATAATAATAATAATAATAATAATAATAATAATAATAATAAATGTAAAATAATTAATAAGAATAATAATGATCATGATAATAATAATAATTAATAAAATTTTAAAAACTAAATAATAATTTTTAAAAACAGGAATTATAAATGGGATACAGATTTATGAAATAAACACAAACGGACATTTAGAAAGTAAAATAAAAACATAATAATTAAAAAAAGAAAGAAAAACAAACACGTATTAAACGTTGTTACAAAAGATAACTGCACTATTTATTCTTGATCCAGCTCTCTGAATCAAACAATTTCCCACTGAACATTAAAGTACGCCTTTCTTGGACACACAAGGGGAAAAAATATTATGTATATGAAATACAACAACCAGGAAAACAAAAGAATAACAACAACAGAAAAAAAAAACAAAAAAAAAAAACAACAACAAACAACTATAAACAAAATAAATCAATACTAGATAATCTTACGTATTTTTGATTACAAGGTCATGGTTAAGGTCATCTTCTTATCTACCCTTCCTATATATTTTTATCAATGTCTGTTGTCTCCAACAACGAAACCATGGAATTGAGTTACGTGTAGAAAGATAATGTGTATATGTATATGTATGTATGTGTGTGTATATATAACATTCTCTGAAACGAACCAGCAGAACACGCAACGAAAAAAAACAAAAAAACATCGAGCATAGCGTGATCAAAAACGAATTCAGTCGAGTGTGAAATTTAGACTGACTTATCTTGGCTTGGTATTTTTTTTTTTTTCCCCTTTGTTACATAGTTTTCGACAGAGAAATAGACAGAGAGAGAGAGATTGTTTTCAGTAATTTTCTAGAGAGAGAGAGACAGAGAGAGAGAGAGAGAGAGAGAGAGAGAGAGAGAAAGATTAAGAGAGAGAGAGAGAGAGATGATAGCAAAGAGATAACTTGAGTTAGAGAGAGAGTTGTACATTTTTTCTAAATAAAGAGAGAGAGACAGACAGATAGATAATAATAGCAGGAGAGAGAGAGAGAGAGAGAGAGAGAGAGAGAGAGAGAGAGAGAGAGAGAGAGAGAGAGAGAGAGAGAGAGAGAATGGGATATAAAGAGATAAATAGAGAAATGAATTGGAGACACAGAGAGAGAGATGATAGAATGAAGGTGAGTATTGATATGTGTATTAGATAGATTGTCCAAGAGAGACAGATAAAGAGAGAAATCACACCTGAGAGAGAGAGAGAGAGAGAGAGAGAGAGAGAGAGAGAGAGAGAGAGAGAGAGAGAGTTTAAGAAGACGAAGAATAAAGTTCGTGAGATTGTGCTGATGAACAAACAACTAATAAAGACGAGATTAAACTCTGACGTATATTTTCAGTCTCCCTCAGCGAATGACGTAACGACATTATCATTTTCGTATATTGAAACAATGTATCACAGGTTAGCTAGGTGACGTATGACAGCGATATCTTGAAAAGTCTTGTATCGAGAGAACAATAGTTTCAATTATGTTCTTAATTACTCAGTCTGCCGGAACTTTTTGAGGTATATGGTTCTTCGAGTTACAAATACTTAGTAGGCTTTGTCCATGTACGTAGGTGTTTGTGTGAGTATGTGAGTCAACGTGCGATCTTCAAAATAGCGTGCGCATTAGGAATGTGAAATAGCTCTATTGCTGTCAGGCAGAATATCAAACAACACAACCAGTTCAAGACAACACTACAACGATCTAAAAGCAATTCGTAAGAAAAAAGACAAAACAAAAGAAATATATTACTTATAATTTGTTTTGGCTGTACTTGTTTCTGTGTTTGTTATTTTGTCTTTCGTTCATTTATTCGTTCTTTGTTTCATTCACTTGATTTCATTTTTCCAGTACTAACAAATAAAAAGATAAGCTAGTACGAAAAACTATTTCTAAGCTATTTCTTGTTTCTCTCATTTTATTTCTTCAGTATCGTTGAATACTGCTTAATTCTCTGAATGTTTCTTTCTCTCTCTCTGTGTCACTCTTTTTCTGTCTCTCTCTCTGTGTCACTCTTTTCTGTCTCTCTCTGTGTCTTTCTTTTTATTCGTTCTTTGTTTCATTTTTTCTCTGTGTTTATATATTTCTTTTTCTTTTCTTTTCTTTCTCAGTGTCTTTCTTTTCTGTCTCTCTCAGTGTCTTTCTTTTTTCTCTCTCTTGTCTTTCTTCTTTCTCTCTCTTTCTCTTTTTCTCTTCTCTCTTTCTTTCTTTCTTTTTTTCTCTCTCTCTTTCTGTGTCTTTTTTTTTTTTTCTCTCAGTGTCTTTCTTTTCTCTCTCTCAGTCTTTCTTTTTCTGTCTCTTTCTTTTTTTTTCTCTCTCTCTCAGTCTTTCTTTCTCTGTCTTTCTTTTTTTCTGTCTCTCTCAGTGTCTTTCTTTTTCTGTCTCTCTCTGTGTCTTTCTTTTTCTGTCTCTCTCTGTGTCTTTCTTTTTTTTGTCTCTCTCAGTGTCTTTCTTTCTTTTCTGTGTCTTTCTTTTTCTCTGTCTTTCTTTTCTTTTCTTTTTTTTTCTCTCTCTCTCAGTGTCTTTCTTTTTTCTCTCTCTCTCAGTGTCTTTCTTTTTTCTGTCTCTTTCTTTTCTCTCTCTCTTCTTTTTTTCTGTCTCTCTCAGTGTCTTTCTTTTTGTCTTTCTTTTTCTGTCTCTCTCTGTGTCTTTCTTTTTCTGTCTCTCTCTGTCTTTCTTTTTTTCTCTCTGTGTCTGTCTTTTTTTCTCTCTCTCTCAGTGTCTTTCTTTTTCTGTCTCTCTCTGTGTCTTTTTTTTTTTTCTGTCTCTCTCTCTTGTCTTTCTTTTCTGTCTCTCTCTCTTTCTTTCTTTCTCTCTCTCTCTTTTCTTTTCTCTCTCTCTCTCTTTCTTCTCTCTCTGTCTTTCTTTTTTGTCTCTGTGTCTTTCTTTTTTCTCTCTCAGTCTCTTTCTTTTCTGTCTTTCAGTGTCTTTTTTTCTGTCTTCTCTGTCTTTCTCTTTGTCTCTCTCAGTGTCTTTCTTTTCTCTCTCTCTCAGTCTTTCTTTTTCTCTCTCTCTCAGTCTTTCTTTTTTTTTTCTTTTCTCTCTCTCTGTGTCTTTCTTTTTCTGTCTCTCTCAGTGTCTTTCTTTTTTCTGTCTCTCTCTGTGTCTTTCTTTTTTCTGTCTCTCTGTCTTTCTTTTCTTTTTCTGTCTTTCTTTTTCTGTCTCTCTCAGTGTCTTTTTTTTCTGTCTCTCTCAGTGTCTTTCTTTCTTCTCTCAGTGTCTTTCTTTTCTGTCTCTCTGTGTCTTTCTTTTTTCTGTCTCTCTCAGTCTTTCTTTTTTTCTGTCTTTCTTTTCTCTCTCTTGTCTTTCTTTTTCTGTCTCTCTCAGTGTCTTTCTTTTTCTGTCTCTCTCAGTGTCTTTCTTTTTCTGTCTCTCTCTCTCTTTCTTTTCTTTTTCTGTCTTCTCTCTCTGTCTTTTTTTTTCTCTCTCTTTCTTTTTTTCTCTCTCTTCTTTTTTTTCTCTCTCTCTGTCTCTTTTCTGTCTTTCTTTTTTTTGTCTCTCTCAGTGTCTTTCTTTTTTTTTTTCTCTCTCTTTCTTTTCTGTCTCTCTCTTTCTTTCTTTTTCTCTCTCTCTCAGTGTCTTTCTTTTTTCTTTTCTCTCTCAGTGTCTTTCTTTTTCTCTCTCTCAGTGTCTTTTCTTTTCTCTCTGTCTTTCTTTTCTGTCTCTCTGTCTTTCTTTTTGTCTCTCTCAGTGTCTTTTTTTTTTCTGTCTCTCTCAGTGTCTTTCTTTTTCTTTTTCTCTCTCAGTGTCTTTCTTTTTCTCTTTCTTTCTCTCTCAGTGTCTTTCTTTTTTGTCTCTCTCTTGTCTTTCTTTTTTGTCTCTCTCTCAGTGTCTTTCTTTTTCTGTCTCTCAGTGTCTTTCTTTTTTCTCTCTTCTGTCTTTTTTTTCTCTCTCTCTCTCTCTTTTTTTGTCTCTCTCAGTGTCTTTCTTTTTCTGTCTCTCTCAGTGTCTTTCTTTTTCTGTCTCTCTCTGTGTCTTTCTTTTTTTTGTCTCTCTCAGTGTCTTTCTTTTTGTCTCTCTCTTTCAGTCTCTTTTCTTTTTTCTCTCTCTCTCAGTGTTTTTCTTTTTGTCTCTCTCAGTGTCTTTCTTTTTCTCTTCTCTCTCAGTGTCTTTCTTTTTCTCTCTCTCTCTGTCTTTCTTTTTCTGTCTCTCTCAGTGTCTTTCTTTTTCTGTCTCTCTCTGAGTCTTTCTTTTTCTGTCTCTCTCAGTGTCTTTCTTTTTCTCTCTCTCTCAGTCTTTCTTTTTCTGTCTCTCTCAGTGTCTTTCTTTTTTTGTCTCTCTCAGTGTCTTTCTTTTTCTGTCTCTCTGTCTTTCTTTTTCTGTCTCTCTTTTTCTTTTTCTCTCTCTCTCAGTGTCTTTCTTTTTCTGTCTCTCTCAGTGTCTTTCTTTTCTCTCTCTTTCTTTTCTGTCTTTTTTTTTCTGTCTCTCTCTCGGTGTCTTTCTTTTTCTCTCTCAGTGTCTTTTTTTCTCTCTCTCAGTGTCTTTCTTTTTCTGTCTCTCTCTCTGTCTTTCTTTTCTGTTGTCTTTCTTTTTTCTGTCTCTCTCAGTCTTTTCTTTTTCTCTGTCTTTCTTTTTCTCTCTCTCAGTGTCTTTTTTTTCTTTTCTCTTTCTTTTTCTTTCTCTCTCTCTGTCTTTCTTTTTCTTTCTCTCTCTCAGTGTCTTTCTTTTTTTTTGTCTCTCTCTGTGTCTTTCTTTTTCTGTCTCTCTCTTTCTTTTTGTCTTTCTTTTTTTTCTGTCTCTCTCTGTGTCTTTCTTTTTCTGTCTCTCTCTGTGTCTTTCTTTTTTTTCTGTCTCTCTCAGTGTCTTTCTTTTCTCTCTCTCTCTCTTTCTTTTTGTCTTTCTTTTTCTCTCTCTTTGTCTTTCTTTTTTCTCTCTCAGTGTCTTTCTTTTTCTGTCTCTCTCAGTCTTTTTCTTTTTCTTTCTCTCTCTTTCTTTTCTCTCAGTGTCTTTCTTTTTCTGTCTTTTTTCTCTCAGTGTCTTTTTTTTTTTCTCTCTTCTCTGTCTTTTCTTTTTCTGTCTTTCTTTTCTCTCTCTCAGTGTCTTTCTTTTTCTCTCTCTCTCTGTCTTTCTTTTTCTGTCTCTCTCTGTCTTTCTTTTCTCTCTCTCTCTCAGTCTTTCTTTTTCTTTTTCTCTGTCTTTCTTTTTTGTGTCTTTTCTTTTTCTTTCTCTCTCAGTGTCTTTCTTTTTTGTCTCTCTCAGTGTCTTTCTTTTCTTTTTCTCTCTTTCTGTCTTTCTTTCTCTCTCTCTGTGTCTTTTCTTTTTTTCTTTCTCTCTCTCTTTGTCTTTCTTTTTCTTCTTTCTTTCTCTCTCTTGTCTTTCTTTTTTTTTCTCTCTCTCAGTGTCTTTCTTTTTCTGTCTCTCTCAGTCTCTTTCTTTTTCTCTCTCTCAGTTCTTCTTTTTTTCTCTCTCTTTGTCTTTCTTTTTTTTGTCTCTCTCAGTGTCTTTCTTTTTCTGTCTCTCTCAGTGTCTTTCTTTTCTCTCTCTCAGTGTCTTTCTTTTTTCTGTCTTTTCTGTCTTTCTTTTCTGTCTCTCTGTCTTTCTTTTTCTCTCTCTCTCTCTTTGTCTTTCTTTTCTCTCTCTTTTTCTGTCTCTCTCAGTGTTTTTTTCTTCTCTCTCAGTGTCTTTCTTTTTTTCTCTCTCTGTCTTTCTTTTTCTCTCTCAGTGTCTTTCTTTTTCTGTCTCTCTCAGTGTCTTTCTTTTCTCTCTCTCTTGTCTTCTTTTTCTTCTCTCTCTTGTCTTTTTTTTTTTCTCTCTCTCTGTGTCTTTCTTTTTCTGTCTCTCTCAGTGTCTTTCTTTTTCTCTCTCTCTCAGTGTCTTTCTTTTCTCTCTCTCAGTGTCTTTCTTTTTTTTCTCTCTCTTTTCTCTTTTCTTTTTCTGTCTTTCTTTTTCTCTCTCTCTGTGTCTTTCTTTTTCTGTCTCTCTCAGTGTCTTTCTTTTTCTGTCTCTCTCAGTGTCTTTCTTTTTTTTCTCTCTCTCTCAGTGTCTTTCTTTTTTCTCTCTCTCTGTTTCTTTTTTTTCTCTCTCTGTCTTTCTTTTTCTGTCTCTCTCTGTCTTTCTTTTTCTCTCTCTCTCTCTTGTCTTTCTTTTTTGTCTCTCTCTCTGTCTTTCTTTTTCTGTCTCTCTCAGTGTCTTTCTTTCTCTCTCTCTCTCTTTTTTTTTTTCTCTCTCTCTCTCTCAGTGTCTTTCTTTTTCTCTCTCTCAGTGTCTTTCTTTTTTCTGTCTCTCTCTGTGTCTTTCTTTTCTTTCTCTCTGTGTCTTTTTTTTTTGTCTCTCTCTGTGTCTTTCTTTTCTCTCTCTCTCAGTCTTTTCTTTTTCTCTCTCTCAGTGTCTTTCTTTTTTCTCTCTCTCAGTGTTTCTTTTTTTCTCTGTCTCTTTTTCTGTCTTTTTTTCTTTCTCTCTCTGTCTTTCTTTTTCTGTCTCTCTCAGTGTCTTTCTTTTTCTCTCTCTCTTTCTCTCTCAGTGTCTTTCTTTTTCTGTCTCTCTCAGTGTCTTTCTTTTCTTTCTTTCTTCTCTCTTTCTTTTTTCTGTCTCTCAGTTCTTTCTTTTTCTCTCTCTCTCGTGTCTTTTTTTTGTCTCTCTCAGTGTCTTTCTTTTTTCTCTCTCAGTGTCTTTCTTTTCTGTCTCTTTCTTTTTCTTTTTTTCTCTCTCTCAGTGTCTTTCTTTTTCTGTCTCTCTCTGTGTCTTTCTTTTTCTGTCTCTCTCAGTGTCTTTCTTTTTCTGTCTCTCTCAGTGTCTTTCTTTTTCTGTCTCTCTCAGTGTCTTTCTTTTTCTCTCTCTCTCTTTCTTTTCTGTCTCTTTCTTTTTCTCTCTTTCTCTCTCAGTGTCTTTCTTTTTTCTGTCTCTCTCTTTCTGTCTTTCTTTTTCTTTTTTTCTGTCTCTCTCAGTGTCTTTCTTTTTTCTGTCTCTCTCTGTGTCTTTCTTTTCTGTCTCTCTCAGTGTCTTTCTTTTTTTGTCTCTCTCTCAGTGTCTTTCTTTTTTGTCTCTCTCTCTCTTTCTTTTTTCTCTCTCTCAGTGTCTTTCTTTTTTCTGTCTCTCTCAGTGTCTTTC
>CM022677.1:18657498-18672498 GCA_012295275.1 Chrysomallon squamiferum
TCCTCTCAGGTCTTTTCTGTCTCTCAGTGACTTTCTTTTCTGTCTCTCTGTGTCTTTCTTTTTTCTCTGTCTCTCTGTCTGTGTCTTTCTTTTCTGCCTCTCTCTGTGTCTTTCTTTTTTCTTTTTCCTCTCAGTGTCTTTCTTTTCTGTGTCTCTAGTGTCTTTCTTTTCATCCTCTCTCTGTGTCTTTCTTTTTCTGTCTCTCTGTGTCTTTCTTTTTCTGCCTCTCTCAGTGTCTTTCTTTTTCTGTCTCTCTGTGTCTTTCTTTTTCTGTCTCTCTCCGTCTCTTTCTTTTTCTGCCTGTCTCAGTGCTTTCTCTTTCTGTCTCTCTGTGTCTTTCTTTTTCTGTCTCTCTCAGTCTTTCTTTTTCTGTCTCTCTCAGTGTCTTTCTTTTTCTGTCTCTCTCAGTGTTTTTCTTTTTCTGTCTCTCTCTGTGTCTTTCTGTTTCTGTCTCTCTCAGTGTCTTTCTCTTTTCTGTCTCTCTCTCTGTCTTTCTTTTTCTGTGTCTCTCAGTTTATCTGTCCGGGTTTGTACTTCTGTCTGACAATCTCTCGGCTGTTTTACAGCTGATGTTAAATCATTTTTTATCTTTTGCTGATTCCTTTCAACTCTTTTCTAACTTACATGACTATTTGTTATTTCTGGTCTGTTATACTACTTGCAGTTCCAAAAATAAGGGTATATTCTCCATTTTGGTTTGATAATATTTTGTGAAAATATCTCATATATAATCAGCTACTGATTCGCACACACAGACACATATACATACAGACACATAGACACACGGAGGCACATACACACAGGCACATAGACGTACAGACACACACAAGGAAAGAAGAAAAGGACACAGTGTCTTTTGAAAAGTTCTAAATCGTTAACTACATTGGTAAAAATAATCCTTTATCTTTTTTCTTTTATTGTTTCTTCAAGCGTGTGAAATTAAGCATAATCACTAAAAATAATACAAAATAAATCAATAAGAATAGAACACTATAGAATATTTGCCCCTTTGAGATTAAATAAAACGTAAACGTGTTTTAAGTCTCTGTTTTATTTTGAAATGTAGATTATCTGCATCATGCGTGTCACTTCGCGATTCAAATAAAACATTCTATTTATAGATTAAAATAAAGTTTTCAAACGGGTACCATGCTCGGGTAATGTGAGACAACAAATTACTCGTAATAAATCTAAAGGGACGTTCACTCAAAATAATACATATTAACTCTTTTTAATACATAATTATTATTACAATAAGATGATACAAATGCATAAACTAGTGTGTTTTCCCCTTTACCAGTATCGTAATATTGTTACTAACCTTCATTTATGATAAATTATTAAAATACGAGTGTATAAAATAATTATAATATATTATCCATTATAAATATGCCTATATATATATATATATATATATATATATATATGTGTGTGTATGTATCTATGTACAGACACATATTTTAAAACCATTATAATAAATGTATTATTATATAGTTGAATTTACAGTATTTTTTCAAATGTTGCTGTGAAATAGCGATGATACTAAAATCGTTATTATAATTATATTAGTCTCCTTGGATATTGCTTCAGTTATATATTAAACCGGTTTGGAAAGAGATCAGGCGGGATAACCAGTCTTTTTCTTTTGCTTAACGTTTCATAACAGAGTTACTTCCCATGTCGTAAACTCGACAAAAATTTAAATAGTGTTGACAATTGTTACGTTTGTTTAAACCAAACTGGATTATACGTGTATTAAGAAAGCTCAAATAACACTCATAAACAGTTTACTTATTTGTTTAATATGTGACATAGTGTTGTCATTATATATATTTAAATTCATCGTAATTATTATTAACATTATTATTATTATTATTATTATTATTATTATTATTATTATTATTATTATTATTATTATTATTACTGTTGTTTTGTTGTTGTTGTTGTTAAGTTTTGTGATTTTTAATTAATTAATAATATGTAAACATATATAAATCGAGCCTGTCAAAAATGAAAACATATCAAGCGAATCATCCGGTTCACTGTTGTTGCTGTATTTTCTACTACAACAACAACGGCTACGACGTCAACAAGAATAATAAATACAAAAATTCATCTAAACAGAAAATAATAATATTCATAATAACAATAAAAAAAAAAATAATAATAATTAATGGACGAATAAATGAACTAATAACTTTCTACCTTTCTACTTTTCACACGCATTAGTGCGTGTGACACTTTTTGTTGTCTTTTATCTCTCTGTCATTACATCTACAAACACCACTTAAACGACGCCGACTGGTTCATCAAAGCAGACGTCGATACTTACGTCATCGTAGAAAACTTACGTTACTTCCTCTCCACTAAAAACACGTCAGTTTTTCAAGAAGCTTGCTACGTGCTCAGTAAAGAAACACTGACACGCTTTAGCACCAGGGGAAATAACTCTACGATCTGCAGACAATGTGGTTCAAAAGAAGATGTAGTAATAGCAAATTGTCTTAAAAGACTGAGTGTTAAACCGATAGCTGGTACTAACAAATAAATAATCTTTCTAACACAGTAGTACCTAGTGATACGACTTACGAGTCTGCGCGAGTTACGAGCGAGCTTCAGATACGCTGCCGGTAGTTGGCGCTACGAACAACACAACATCCGCCCAGCATCCCGCGTCTCACTCGTTTACTTCACGTAAAATATTTGTACACACATATTTTGTTTTATTTAAATACACGTTACAAAGTGGGGAACAGGGCCGGTACTGAGGATTCAGTGTTTTTAGTATCATGAAGAGAACGATATTTGTTTTGTTTTGTTTTCTTTTGATTCTTTGTTGTTTATTTTGTTTATTTATTTCATAATTTACTTACTTTACCTGTTTTCTTTTTGGTTTCAGTTTCCTAACACCTCGTAACCTATAGCTAGCGAGATATGATGTTTCCAATGCTAAAACTAAAAACTGTGACGTCATTATTCTTATATAGTTTACAATGCAAATATCTCTGTCCTGTCTCACATCCAATGTATCATCTCTGTCTCTCTTTATATCCCTGTCTCTGTGTCCAATTCATTCTCTTATCTATATCTCTCTCTCACTCTCTCTCTTTTTCTTTCTCTCTCTCTTTCTCACTCTCTCTGTCTCTCTCTCACTATCTCTCTCTATCTATCTTCTCTTTCTCTCTCTCCTTCTCTCTCTCTTACTCTCTCTAACTCTCTATCCTGTTTCGCATCCAATATATCACCTCTCACTCTTTATATCTCAGTCTCTGTCTCCAATTCATACTCTCTCTCTCTCTCTCTCTCTCTCTCTCTCTCTCTCTCTCTCTCTCTCTCTCTCTCTCTCTCTCTCTCTCTCTCTCTCTCTCTCTCTCTCTCTCTCTCTCTCTCTCTCTCTCTAACAAAGAAATAAATAAGTAAATCAACAAATACGTTTTCCAATATTATAGAAATAAATGACCACTGATTAATAAGTAAATTAAATACTGATGATAGTAGTAGTAGCTGGTTAGTAGTACCTGTAGTAGTAGCAGTACTAGTAGTAGTACTAGTAGTATTAAGTTCATTAAGTAATTAATTAATTATGACACTTTACATTTCGTAAGTCTTCTGTTTCAGTTGAAAACTTTAACCTTATGTGACGTCATTCCGTGCAGTCATTAAAAAGTAAAAAAAAAAAAAAAAAAAAAAAAAAAAAAAAATTGTAAAGTTATTTTAGTAACTGATCTGCTATATTATCACAACATTTTACCATTATAACATTTTCAATGTTACAGGTAGATTTCTATCGAGGTGTCTATCTGTCTCATTATCCGTCTATATTTATGAAACTCAAACAAAGCATTATTTTTGTTTGTTTATTATAGTAGACAAAAGCTATTTAATACTATTATGACACTGATCTTATTTTTTTTCAGTAAACTTTTTAAAGAAAAATAAGAAGAATATTGAGTAAAGAAAACATCTTTATTACATACGTACCAGTGATATGTACATACATAACATATATATTGGATATACACACACAGAAATATATATATATGTATTGAATAACAAATTTTATTACTTCTGCTCTCAGAATTAATAAAAAATATATATTTATTTAATCCTTATTACTATTATTATTATTATTAGTAGTAGTAGTAGTAGTAGTAGTAGTAGTAGTAGTAGTATTATATAATTATTGATTTATTTATTTTTTTTTTCATTTTAAAACATTTTTCTAATATAACTATATATTTCTATACCCTTCATTTTTCTGTATATATTTTTTATACAGATTTCAAATGCGCTGGTATTATCTCTTTATTTCGAGTGATTACTGATCAAAACTGTAGTCACTGTTAGAAAAAGACTACGTCAACTCCCCGTATGAATAATTGTTAATTCACCTCTGTAAAGCAGAAGAAATGGAGCCAGCACAGGTCGTGGTATAACAAACTACTAATAAGGACGAGATTAAACTCTGACGTATATTTACAGTCTCCCTCAGCGAATGACGTAACGACATGAAACAACGTATCACATGTTAGCTAGGTGACGTATGACAGCGATATCTTGAAAAATCTTGTTTCGAGAGAACAATAGTTTTAATTATGTTCTTTATTACTCAGTCTGCCGCAACTGGTTGAGGTATTTGGCTCTTCGAGTTACAAATACTTAGTAGGCTTTGTTCAAGTATGCAGGTGTTTGTGTGAGTATATGCGTCAAGATACAATCTTCAATATAGTGTGCGCATTAGGAATGAGAAATAGCTCTATTTCTGTCAGCCAGAATATCAAACAACACAACAGAAACACAGACACACAGACTCACAGACACACAGACACATAGACACACAGAAACACAAACACATAGACAAACAGACATATAGCCGCATAGAAACACAGATACAGAGACACACAGACAGGTAGACACATAGACACAGATACACAAACACATAGACAAACAGACCCACAGAAACACAGACACACATACTCACAGACACACAGACACATAGAAACGCAGACACACAGAAACACAGACACATAGACAAACAGGCACACATACACATATACACACACAAACACATAGATGAACAGACACACAGGAACACAGACACACAGACACATAGACACACAGAAACATAGACACATAGACAGATAGACACGTAGACACATAGGAACACAGATACACAAACACATAGACAAACAGACCCACAGAAACACAGACACACAGAAACACAGACACGCAGACATTTTGGCGCATAGACACACAGACACATAGACACACAGACACATAGACACACAGACACATAGACACACAGACACACAGACACAGAGACACACTGGCACACAGAGACATAGACACACAGACACACAGACACATAGACACACAGGCACATAGACACATAGACACACAGACACATAGACACACAGACACATAGACACACAGACACACAGACACATAGACACATATACACATAGACACACAGACACATAGACACATATACACACACAAACACATAGATAAACAGACACACAGTAACACAGACACACATACACACAGACACATAGACTCACAGACACATAGACACACAGACACATAGACACACAGACACATAGAAACACAGACACAAAGACACACAGACACACAGACACATAGACACATAGACACCCAGACACACAGACACACAGACACATAGATACATAGAGTCACACACAGACACACATACACACAGATACATAGACTCACAGACACATAGACACACAGACACATAGACACACAGACACATAGACACACAGTCACATAGACACACATGCACACAGACACACAGTCACATAGACACACAGTCACACAGACACACAGGCACAGAGACACACAGGCACACAGACACATAGACACACAGACACATAGACACACAGACACACAGACACACAGACACATATATACATAGAGTCACACACAGACACACAGACACATAGATTCACAGACACATAGACACACAGACACATAGACACACAGACACATAGACACACAGTCACATAGACACACATGCACACAGACACACAGTCACATAAACACACAGTCACACAGACACACAGTCACATAGACACACAGGCACACAGACACATAGACACACAGACACATAGACACACAGACACACAGACACACAGACACACAGACACACAGACACATAGATACATAGAGTCACACACAGACACATAGACTCACAGACACATAGACACACAGACACATAGACACACAGACACATAGACACATAGACACACAGTCACATAGACACACATGCACACAGACACACAGTCACATAGACACAGAGACACACAGTCACACAGTCACATAGACACACAGTCACATAGACACACAGTCACACAAAATACAACAGGCACATAGACACACAGTCACATAGACACACAGTCACAGAGACACACAGGCACAGAGACACACATGCACACAGACACACAGACACACAGGCACACAGACACACGGACATGAAATTAAGCATAACCTTCAAAAATAATACAAAATAAATAAATAAATAAATAAGAATAGAACAGTAGAGAATATTTGCCCCTGTGATATTAAATAAAAGAAGATCGTGTTTAAAGTCTGTTTTATTTTTATTATCTTATTATCATATATATATATATATAAAACACGATCTCCTGTGTTTAAAATGTAAATTATCTGTGTCATGCGTGCTATGTCATGCGTGTCACTTGGCGATTCAAAACAAAATTTCTATTTATAGATTAAAATACATTTTTTAAACGGGTACCATGATCGGGTAATGTGAGACAACAAATTACTAAAGGCACGTTCACTCAAAATAATATATATTAACTTTTTTAATATATATTTATTATTACAACAAGATGATTAAAATGCATAAACTAGTGTATTTACCCGTTTACCAGCATCGTAACATTGGTCTTCATACCATATAAAATGTTACTAACCCTCATTTATAATAAATTATTAAAATACGAGTGTATAAAATAATTATAATATATTATCCACTTTATATATGCCTATATATATATGTGTGTGTGTGTATGTATGTATGTATGTATGTACAAATATTTTAAAAGCATTATAATAAATGTATTATTATTTAGTTGAATTTACAGTATTTTTTCAAACGTTGATGTGAAATAGCGATGATACTGAAATCGTTATTATAATTGTATTAGTCTCCTTGAATATTGCTTCAGTTATATATTAAACCGGTTTGAAAAGAGATCAGGCGGGATAACCAGTCTTTTTCTTTTGCTTAACGTTTGATCAACAGAGTTACTTCCCATGTCGGAAATTCGAACGAAATCGAAATCGTGTTCATAATTGTTATGTTTGTTTAAAAAAACAGACTGGATTGTACCTGTATTAAAAATACACGTACAACACACGTAAAGAGTTTATTTATTTTTTACGTTTCAAGTTTCATCAACTTTTATCCAATTGTTGTCAAATTTTGCGTACTATAAAAACAGACACTATGAAAGTCATCTATCAACATTTTAATTTTCACTGTAATGACCTTGAACTTATTTGCTTATAATGTAGACACGCACGCACCCTTCTCTTTAACTCATAAAATGAAAATAATGTATTGCTCGCGTAACATTTGAAAAGAAATATTTATATATAGCTGATCCCCACTTGATAAAGATAAATAATTATGTATTGTATAGAGCATAAAGTTTACTAAATATTATATTTGATTTTAATAATAAAAAGCGTAACAGTGTAAAACCAATAGACGAATGGATTGTTTCCACCCCCAAAAAGTACAATGCAACTAACAACCCATCACCCCGAACAAATACGAAATAAATTTGCCCGCCATTTTGAAACACAGCAGCGGAGCGTTCCATTATGGGTTTGGAGGGGGTTTAACATTTTCACATATTACACTAAAATTTTATTAAATATCAAAAATAGTATTCATATTTAAAATAAATAGGATTAAACCAAATTAAATTTTGGATTTGTAAACTGTCAGTAATTACGTAATGACAATTAATCGTCTTCTGAATTACACAAGCTATTTCCACTACTGCAGACGAAAAATCCGCCATTTTAATATTTGTTCGCCATTTTAATGTGTGTACGGTATATCTGTTAAAAAATATTGCAAGTACTACTTCAGCCCAATATTGTTTTGATCTAGAACTTATGTGTCCTAGTTCAGAAGAGATTTCTTTACATAATGCGAATAATAATATCAATTTAACTTCATTTTGTTGCAGGAAGATTTCGTTTTTCCTTTTTTATTGGTGTGATTACAGGTTAAAGATAACTCTGACGTTGTTTTCACTGTGACCACGTGATGTAGACGGGATTTCCCTTCAAAACGAATGCTGATTGGTTTATTTGTATGAATGGGCTGAAGACATAATCGTTTGTTGAAGTGAACGGGGGTACGTGGCCGCACAGAAAAATGGAAACGCACGTGTCGATTAACTCACTGTTTTATTTGATTTATATATCTAGAACACAAGTATTAATAACGTAACACAATTACAGTAATATATTTTAATGACATTTAGTGAACACTTTTGATAATTTCTGTAAATAATATTAAAGCTCAGTATGTACAATTTGAATTGAAAATGATGAGCTGTTATCTGTAAAACAAAGGAATTCGCGAACGTCGTCTGGGTTTAGCGAACTCTCTACCATCAGCTAACCAGGCATCCATCCTTTATAATCACGTGATCGCAATTACTCCTCACTGATACATCAACACCAGCGTCCCCCTTATCTACGACAATGACGTCACTTTTATTCAGTCGGTCTCGACACCATTTTACGTCATCTGTAACAATGCGAAACGTCACTTTACCGTATCGTGACGTCATATATTTCATGGCTTTGCTGAGATAATATATGTGGTCTTTGTCGTACTTCACTTTATTTTGTATCACGTCTGACATATCTCATGAATTTGTTCTCGACTGATTTGACAAAATTTGATCTAAAAGTAAGTTCCTCTCGAATTAAACTGCTAATGTTCCTAAAATATTTCCAGCTTTCACGTCAACCAGCAATCAAAATACTTCAGTAAACGACTATCGGAAAAAACTGGAGGCTTCTTGTTATTCATGTATAGGATTCCTAGCGATGCCGCATACTCAAACATGCATCTTTCCATTCTTCTCGTGTCCTGAATCTTAACTAAAGAATTGCTAGTGGTTTTCAGTTTTCATCTAACGTACAAGTTAAATGTTTTTCTTCTTTTGTACGTCGCGCTGTGAGTATAATTACCCAGAAGGTCAAGATTTCCGTCCAGTCACCACTTTTCGTCGTAGTTACTATAAGCTGCCGTCGTAGTTGCAGAACTCAGAATAACGTCTTTCCTTGTTACCAGATGTACTTGATTGTTGGAGTTATCTGCCGCTGTACGACGTGAATGATGATGACATCTCATTCCATGCCATCTTAAACACGAACAGCCAAGTTTTCTAAAATACGTTTTCACACTGTTTTCGTCGTATAAATACATATTAATTAGAATTACTGAAATGGTGATCAGAACAAATATCCAGACAGAAATTTAAATTATCCATATTTTAATAATCTGCTGTTGTGTTCGACGTTGAATAACGCTAAATTTGCAGTTTCAGTGTTAGACCAACGAGAGAGAGAGAGAGAGAGAGAGAGAGAGAGAGAGAGAGAGAGAGAGAGAGAGAGAGAGAGAGAGAGAGAGATGCTGATTTAGTATTAATAATCTGAGTTTATAAAATACACTGATAAGATATCAAACCTTTGACAGACACGTTTAAACAGAGCAAATCTCAGTAATCTATTTTTAGCACGTAAGTAAACTGATATCTGCGGGGAAACAGTAACAATAAGAATTATAACAAACCTTAGTTTATATTGTACATTTCTTTACTTCTTTATTTCTTTATTATTTTCTTTTATATTATTTAATTTCTTTTTTTTTTTTTTTTTTTATTTGATATAATTCCCACATTGACATTGTCCCAAGGTCTCACTAAATCAACAATGATCCGCCATTTTACTCTGTTACAGGAATCACACCAACACGTGCACCAGGTCGCCCCCAAGAACCACGTGAGTCGTCCGCAGAGCTGTTCCTGAAACATTTAAACAACTACTGAGATAAACACAATCAAAGTTTGAATACTGATCTTATCTGTATCTGACTTTGTTATTCTCAAACATTTAAACAACTACTGAGATAAACACAATCAAAGTTTGAATACTGATCTTATCTGTATCTGACTTTGTTATTCTGAAACATTTAAACAACTACTGAGAGAAACAGAATCAAAGTTTGAATACTGATCTTATCTGTATCCCACTTTGTTATTCTGAAACATTTAAACAACTACTGAGAGAAACAGAATCAAAGTTTGAATACTGATCTTATCTGTGTCTGACTTTGTTATTCTGAAACATTTAAACAACTACTGAGATAAACAGAATCAAAGTTTGAATACTGATCTTATCTGTATCAGACTTTGTTATTCTGAAACATTTAAACAACTACTGAGATAAACAGAATCAAAGTTTGAATACTGATCTTATCTGTATCCGACTTTGTTATTCTGAAACATTTAAACAACTACTGAGAGAAACAGAATCAAAGTTTGAGTACTGATCTTATCTGTATCAGACTTTGTTATTCTGAAACATTTAAACAACTACTGAGATAAACAGAATCAAAGTTTGAATACTGATCTTATCTGTATCCGACTTTGTTATTCTGAAACATTTAAACAACTACTGAGAGAAACAGAATCAAAGTTTGAATACTGATGTTATCTGTATCTGATCTTGTTATTCAAAAAAATCCTAAACGTAATCAAAGTCATCACATAGATGGGTATTTTTAATAATAATATACAACGAAAGATAAACTGAGCAAAGTTTGTTATTTCAGAAGAGGGTATCAAACTTATAACCCTTAACTCTGTACCTGTCAAGTAGCTATCATTTTTAAAAGTCATGATAACCCTGATCTATTATTAGTCACACAGGAAATCCCCAGCAGGAAAGAAAAAGAAAAAAGTAATAAAAATGATTTCATTTGATGGACTTTCTATTAGTCAGAAAAGAGTCGCAAGGAAAAAGCAAAGCAATAATCGCAGTTCGTAGTTTCAAAGAAATGAAAAAGTCAATAGAGGTATTTCACATTCCACTGCGCATGTGCCCGTTGCTTGGATAAGTCGAGAGATCTCGCCAAAACAGTCCTACTTGTAAACTGATAGGCAAAAGCAAACATGCTGTAATGGGAGGCCATGACACGCTGGATAACAGCATTTATTTATATATATATATATTATTGTTATGTATATATATACATAAATACACAAAGAGAAAAGAATTAGATATACACGTATACACTTATGCACACACACACAGACACAGACACAGACACACACACACACACACACACATATATTATTGTTATGTATATGTATATATATTGAAAACTGTGCGCTGAAATTTACGGCGGAATGGTTCAAATTAAAAAGCAGTGCAACAAGTTGGACAAAGTCTGTGTATGTCTTTGTTACTAGTCCGTTCAGTTCAGTGTCACCAGTACAGACATACACACCAACACACACACACACACGCAAACACACACAGAAACACATATACGCACAAGCACACACACAAACATACACACAAACACGCACACCCAGGAAAGAAAACTCGCTACTATTTGATATAAAAACAGGATAAATAATTTTAAATAATTAGGTTTAATATGTTCAAAAATCAGTAGCAAGGACCACTTGTTTTTCAAAATGTTATTACAGTGCCTAAAAATTATTGTTAAATAAATTTTATTTATTCTGACTCGTGATATAAATTTAAAATTACGATTCTTCTACTGCTTCTATTCAAAACTTTAATTTCTGATGTCTGTAACTTCTTAGATAAATATATTTACTTTCTGGTCTATTACACTAATGGCAGTTCTAAAAATAAGTGTTACATCTCTAAAACTGACTTCTCCATTTTACTTTGATAAAGTTTTGTGAAAATATCTCTCTGCCAAAGCGAGGCCCTTTTAGTATGTAAATGTGTGTGCGTGTGTGCACCCATACCACATGCAGTCACGCCTACTCTAGTTTCACATGTTGAATGTAATATAAAAATAACAGAAAGGACTAAGTGTACTGTTTCTAAAAATAACTGGCAAAGTGCAAAATCTGATCCGAATCACGGGGTGCATACAATAACTTTGCACAATAACTTTGAAAATGACAGTGAGTTTATTCTCATAAACTACAGGATTACAGTACAGAGAAGAATGTATTATAGATAATAAAAAAAACTGAAAACCACTGGTTGGATAGACGATATCGTGTATAAACATTTCACATAGGGAAGACAAATCAGAGAGAGAGAGAGAGAGAGAGAGAGAGAGAGAGAGAGAGAGAGAGAGAGAGAGAGAGAGAGAGAGAGAGAGAGAGAGAGAGAGAGAGAGAGAGAGAGAGAGAGAGAGAGAGAGAGATACATACATACATACATATATACATGACTGTATGTCATCAGGTGTGACCAAGGAAATAAATATATTAATTGTTAACTTTATTAAGTGGTTGTAATAAAATGTTTACTCTGTAATTGCATTCAGCTGTTTCTTTAGAAAAATAATTAAATAATAAACAGATAATAAATAACAAGAAAACTAAAATAAAATAATGATCAGAGAATAAATAAAAATATGACTAAATCAATTCGTCTTTAGATATTTTTTTCAACTACTGAAATCAAAATGATACTGGAGTTGTTATAAAATCGTATAGATATTTGTTATTTGTTTAAATAAAACTGGATTATACATGTCCTAAGAATACATGTATAACACACATAAAAAGTTTATTTATTAATTTAGTGTTTGGCACAGAGTTGTCATTATAAATTTAAGTTTATCGTCATGATTATTATTATTGTTTTTGTTGTTGTTGTCGTTGTTGTTGTTGTTGCTGCTGTTGTTGCTATTGTTGTTCTTTTGATTAGTTAATTATATATAAATGGAGTCTGTCAAAACTGAAAGGACCTCTGCTGAATCATCCTTGTTCATACTTGTTGTTTATACTACTACTACTACCACGACGACGACGAAAACAACAGCAACAACAACAACCCATAAACTAAACTAAACAAAAAAACACAAGTAATCGATGAATGAATGAACTAATGAGTTCAACATTTCATTTCATTTTTTCTTATTCTTCTTTTCTCTTTTGTACTTGTTGCATTTTATTATATTGACATTGTATATTAATAAGCTGTAAAGCTAACGATCATAAAGAACTGATATGAACCACTAATCACTACAACGAACACTGTCTGACTCGTGAACCCATTTAACTGACTACCTGAAATCAAAATAATTGCCAAACAATCTGAATCACAGGGTGAATACAGTGACGTAGACAGTGAATTTGGAATGACAGTGTAGGATTACATTACAAAGAAGAATGTATTACAGGTAACTAGATTGTATTACAGGTAACTAGAAATCACAGGTTGTGTATAAACATTTCAACTGACAACGATTGTCAGATCGCGTTTAAGGCGTGGCCAAATGACAAGTTTGAAATATTAAAATGTAGACAGCATGATGAGTTGTATGATAATTGGCAAAACGCCAAGTCTCACCCCATTCACAGATCATATAGGACGGTGTTTCAAGTTTAATCATCTCATTACTCGCAACACGTCTTAAAGGAAAAATCAAACAAACATTTCTCAGTTCGCAGTTTGTATCTGAGCGATATACAAGTTTTCTGAGACAAAAAAGAAATGGATCATAACAAAGAAAGTTTGTTACAAAGCAAAGAAGTTAAACAGAGAAAAAGGTGTAATCAAGGTAGCAGTGACGAGCCACTCATCAAACCAAATGGAGAAGAAAATTTAGACACAGAAAAAGAGAAAAAGAAATTCTGGACACAGGTCATTGTCCTTTTTCTTTTCATCGACATCTTTCTGGCGATCGTTATATCTCTAACTCTCACTACACCACGGGTGCAGTCACAACGTCAAACCGTTGTGCAATGGGACGACGACGTCTGCTTTCCGTGCAAATATGTTTATCTCACCGACGACGACAAAACTGACAACATCTACGACTTCGACGTTCGAGAAGATGGAAATCTCTGCTGTGCTGGTCGTGAGCGAAACCTGATCGACATCGTAACAAAGGTTTTTATTATTATTATTATTATTATTATTATTATTATTATTATTGTTATTGTTATTATTATTATTATTATTATTATTATTATTATTATTATTATTATTATTATTATTATAATTATTATTATTATTATTATTATTATTATTGTTATTGTTATTATTATTATTATTATTATTATTATTATTATTATTATTATTATTATTATCATTATTGTTATTATTATTATTGTTATGCTTGTTGTTGCTCTTGTTGATGATGTATTTATGTATGTTTGTATGTATGTTCTTACATGTGAAATAAAATATGTTAATACTTTTGTACATTTCTATTTATTCGCAGTTTGCAGAAACACAGTACCAGCAAGAGAGAGCCAAAAGTGAGTAGTAAATCATTCTTAATATACAATAATATTCTTAATACATTCAAAACTAAAAACTGACAATTGAGAAAATTTAAAAAGACAAAAAATCTTCTCTTTTTCTTTGTGTGTCTATTTGCCCTTGTCTGTCTTTCTGTTTCTCTGTCTGACTGTGTGTCACTCCGTAATACGTGAACACACACACACAGACACACACAGAGATACACACATACACACACATACACACACATACACACACACACACACGCACACAACATATATATACCTACATCTCTAACAAAAATGGAAAACCCCAGAAAACACACAGGTATGTGTTAAACTATATATTCAGGCTTCGACAGTAATCACTTCTGAACGACATTGTCTAGTAAATGTCATTTTTTTAGATTCTGAATCACGTTTTGATGGGGAGAGTGACCGCTCAGCATATCTA
>CM022677.1:18677498-18688311 GCA_012295275.1 Chrysomallon squamiferum
TAAAACCCGGATTTAAAAGACGTATCTGCAGATCTGCAGTGAGGTATCAAATTTAGTATTGAGTCACGTTTTGAAAATATGTGCTATTTTTAAACACTAACGCAAATTCAAAATACAATAATAATCAGACTATTATTTGTTAGTGTGTATACGAAATAATAACAGAGGGCAATAAAGAAAAAATAAATAAATAAATAAATAAATAAATAAATAAATAAATAAATACCGTTATTGTTATTACTTGTTGTTATTATAGTTGTTTTTGTTTGGTTATTATAGTAGACAAAACCTATTTAATAGTATTAAGACACTGATCTTATTTTTTTCAGTAAACTTTTTAAAGAAAAATAAGAAGAATATTGAGTAAAGAAAACATCTTTATTGCATACGTATCAGTGATATATACATACATAACATATATATTGGATATACACACACAGAAATATATATATATAATGAATAACAAATTTTCTTCTTATTATTATTATCATTATTTATGTAAAGAACTGTAAAATTGTTCATTCTACTCTTCCTTCTGGTCTCAGAATTAATAAAAAAATATATATTTATTTAATCCTTAAGAATACACGTATAACACACATAAAAGTTTATTTATTTATTTAGTATTTGGTCCAGAGTTGTCATTATAAATTTAAGTTCATCGTCATTACTATTATTATTATTATTGTAGTTGTCGTTGTTGTTGCTGCTGTTGTTCCTATTGTTGTTCTTTTTATGAGTTAATTATATATAAATGGAGTCTGTCAAAACTGAAAGCACCTCTGCTGAATCATCCTTTTTGATACTTGTTGTTTATACTACTACTACTACCACGACGACGACGAAAACAACAACAACAACAACTACTACAACCCAAAAACTAAACTAAACAAAAAATCTCAAGTAATCGATGAATGAATGAACTAGTTAGTTCAACATTTCATTTCATTTTTTCTTATTCTTCTTTTCTCTTTTGTATTTGTTGCATTTTTGTTTATTGACATTGCATATTAATAAGCTGTAAAGCTAACGATCATAAAGAACTGAAATGAAACACTAATCACTACAATGAACACTGCCTGACTAATAAACCCATGTGACTCACTACCTGAAATCAAAATAATTGCCAAACAATCAGAATCACTGGGTGTATACAGTAACGTTGACAGTGGCTTTGCAATGACACTGTAGAACTACAGTACAAAGAAGAATGTATTACAGGTAACCAAAAATCACAGGTTGTGTATAAACAAGTATAAACATATTTAAGCGACAAAAATTGAGTTTAAGTCATTTGGCCAAATGACAAGTTTGAAATATTATCTGTAGATCGCATGATGAGTAGTATGACTATAATGGATAATTGGCAAAACGCCATGTCTCACCCTATTCACAGATCTTATAGGACGGTGTTCCAAGTTTAATCATTTCATTGGTCGCAAAACGTCTTAAAGGAAACATCAAACAAATATTTCTCAGTTCGCAGTTTGTATCTGAGCGACATACAAGTTTTCTGAGACAAAAAAGAAATGGATCATAACAACGAAAGTTTGATGCAAAACAAAGAAGCGAAACAGAGAGAAAGCTGTAATCCAGATAGCAGTGACGAGCCACTCATCAAACCAAATGGAGAAGAAAATTTAGACAAAGAAAAAGACACAGAAAAAGAGAAAAACAAATTCTGGACAGAGGTCAGTGTCCTTTTTCTTTTCATCGACATCTTTCTGGTGATCGTTATATTTCTAACTTTCACTACACCACGAGTGCAGTCACAACATCAAACCGTTGTGCAATGGGACGACGACGTCTGCTTTCCGTGCAAAGATGTTTATCTCACCGACGACGACAAAACTGACAACATCTACGACTTCGGCGTTCGAGAAGATGGAAATATCTGCTGTGCTGGTCGTGAGCGAAACCTGATCGACATCGTAACAAAGGTTTTTATTATTATTATTATTATTATTATTATTATTATTATTATTATTATTGATATTGTTATTGTTATTATTATCATTATTATTATTGTTGTTATTATTGTTGTTGTTGGTATTATTATTATTACTGTTATTATTATTATTATTGTTATTATTATTATTACTATTATTATTACTGTTATTATTATTATTATTATTATTATTATTATTGTTATGCTTGTTGTTGCTGTTGTTGATGATGTATGTATGTATGTTCTTACATACCAACCAAAATATGTTGATTTTTTTCTACAATTCTATTTATTCGCAGTTTGCAGAAACACAGTACCAGAAAGAGAGAGCCAAAAGTGAGTAGTAAATCATTCTTAATATACAATAATATTGCACGTTGAAGTTAGTTTGACACAGGGAAGTGATCAACAATAATCACAGAGGAGAGTGACAGGGCCGGTACTGAGATTTTTAAACAGTTAATCGTGATTTAAATTTTGTTTGAGTTTCATAAATATAGAAGGAAAATTAGACAGATAGACACCATGATAGAAATCTAACTGTAACACTGAAAGCATTATAGTGATAAAATGTCGTGATAATATATCAGATCAGTTATTAAAATAACAGTGCAAATTTTAAACTTTTAAACTTTTTAATGACTGCACGGAATGTCGTCACATAAGGTTAAAGTTTTCAACTGAAACAGAAGACTTACAAAATTAAAATGTCTTAATTAATTAATTACTTAATGAAATTAATAGCTATGATACTACTACTACTACTACTACTACTACTACTACTACTACTACTACTACTACTACTACTACTACTAAAACAGCTACTACTACTATCATCAGTATTTAATTTACTTATTAATCAGTGGTCATTTTTTTCTATAATATTGGAAAACGTATTTGTTGATTTAATTATTGATTTCTTTGTTAGAGAGAGAGAGAGAGAGAGAGAGAGAGAGAGAGAGAGAGAGAGAGAGAGAGAGAGAGAGAGAGAGAGAGAGAGAGAGGAGAGAGCTAAGGTTGGTTTATACTGAGATATACTGAGGTAGTAATTATAAAACTGCTAAGTAAACTTCACTCCTGACAAAACAAATTACTACGTCACATTGTAAATAGATAAAGCAGATGATACTGTCACGTGTTTGAGTGTCCACAGCAACACAGCCTGACTGTCACAGTAGACTTAATACTTCCTGTAATTTATATGTTACATTCAACGCCCTAGACTATGTGACACGAGGCCTAATGTGAAAATGATATCAATTCAGGCAGTCAGTCAAAAGGGTTTCATGCTTTGTTTACAACTGTTCATTGCAGCGTTTAGTGGTTCAATTCAATTCTTTATTATCGCAATCTTTGCAGCCTATTGATATTCAATGTCAAACAGATAATATATCACATATCAAACAAATAAAAATGTTTCGATATTGAAATGTTTTAAACAAATATTTTCCCAAACTGGACAGTGGTTTCTCATCTTCAATCTCATCACTGTTACATAATCTTTCTGCTCTCTCAGTATTCATGTATCTTCCAGCTGGTTTTGTCAGCTGATGTGCAGATACCTCAATTGTTTCAAGTATCTTTTATAAATCATTGGTACAGATTTAACTAAATGAAACTGAAATGTTACACCAGCAATTGCGTGATCAAAAAAGAATTCAGTCGAGCGTGGAAATTTAGACTGACTTATCTTGGCTTGGTATTTTTCCCGTTTCTTACATAATTTTCGCTCAGATCTTTGCTGAGAGAGAGAGAGAGAGAGAGAGAGAGAGAGAGAGAGAGAGAGAGAGAGAGAGAGAGATAATTGGGAGACAGAGAGACAAAGAGAGACACATACGTACATACATACATACATACATGCATATACACATACATGACTGTATATCATTAGGTGTGCCCAATGAAATAAATATATTAAGTGTTAACTTTATTAAGTGGTTATAATAAAATGTTCACTCTGTAATTGCCTTCAGCTGTTTCTTTAGAAAAATAATTAAATAATAAACAGATTACAAGTAACAAGAAAACTAAAATAAAAAAAATGAAAAGAGCATAAATATAAATATAAATAAAGAAATAAAGAAAGAAAGAAATAAATTCGTTTTGAGATATTTTTTCAACTATTGAAAGAAAAATGATTCTGGAATTGTTATAAAATCGTATAGATAATTCTTATTTGTTTAAATAAAACTGGATTATACATGTCTTAATAATACACGTATAACACACATAAATGTTTATTTATTTATTTAGTATTTGGCGCAGAGTTGTCATCATAAATTAAAGTTCATCGTCATTATTATTATTATTATTATTGTCGTTGTTGTCGTTGTTGTTGCTGCTGTTGTTGCTATTGTTGTTCTTTTTATTAGTTAATTATATATAAATGGAGTCTGTCAAAACTGAAAGGACCTCTGCTGAATCATCCTTTTTGATACTTGTTGTTTATACTATTACTACTACCACGACGACGACGAAAACAACAATAACAACTACAACCCAAAAACTAAACTAAACAAAAAAACTCAAGTAATCGATGAATAAATGAACTAATGAGTTCAACATTTCATTTCATTTTTTCTTATTTTAGAATGATGAGGTCACAGTGTTTATTTTTAGCATCGTTAGGAAATTGAAACCAAAAACAACACAGGAAAAATGAATGACGGTGTTTCAAGTTTAATCATTTCATTAGTCGCAAACCGTCTTAAAGGAAACATCAAACAAACATTTCTTCAGTTCGCAGTTTGTATCTGAGCGATATACAATTTTTCTGAGATAAAAAAAGAAATGGATTACAACAACGAAAGTTTGTTACAAAACAAAGAAGTGAAACAGAGAGAAAGGTGTAATCCAGGTAGCAGTGACGAGCCACTCATCAAACCAAATGGAGAAGAAAATTTAGACAAAGATAAAGACGCAGAAAAAGAAAAAAACAAATTCTGGACACAGGTCATTGTCCTTTTTCTTTTCATCGACATCTTTCTGGTGATCGTTATATTTCTAACTTTCACTACACCACGGGTGCAGTCACAACGTCAAACCGTTGTGCAATGGGACGACGACGTCTGCTTTCCGTGCAAAGATGTTTATCTCACCGACGATGACAAAACTGACAACATCTACGACTTCGACGTTCGAGAAGATGGAAATATCTGCTGTGCTGGTCGTGAGCGAAACCTGATCGACATCGTAACAAAGGTTTTTATTATTAATATTATTATTATTATTATTATTGTTGTTGTTGTTGTTGTTGTTATGCTTGTAGCTGCTGTTTTTCGTTATGTATGTATGTATGTATGTATGTTCTTATATATCAAATAAAATATGTTGATTCTTTTCTACATTTCTATTTATTCGCAGTTTGCAGAAACTCAGTACCAGAAAGAGAGAGCCAAATGTGAGTAGTAAATCATTCTTAATATACAATAATATTCTTAATAAATTTACAACTAAAAACTGACATTTGTGACACACACACACACACACACGCACACACACACACACACGCACACAACATTTATACACATACACATTTAACAAAAAACAGAAAAAACAGAAAACACACAGGTATGTGTTAAACTATATATTCAGGCTTCGACAGTAAGGCACGTCTGAACGACTTTGTCTAGTAAACGACTGGTTCGGTCTAATCACAACTGTTTCTAACTAGCCCGACTGGTCGTGTTAATAATGTATGAACGTGAATTAATTTGCCATCCAGTGATCCTATAAATATTAATATATTCTATTTTTATTCATCACAGCGGAAATCCCAGGTTCTATAAATAGACATGTTATGCGCAGTGGGCAGTGAATAACTAAACAATCCCGACTTCGTCCTAACCGCTGAGTAATATTGAAATTTTTGTAGAGGCGGGATTCGTTACAACTCGGTCGATTCCGTACCTCGTTATACATTCGGAACATTTCGTACATTTCTTTGAAATATAAGCGTAGCGGAATGTGACGAGGTGTTCCGACTGACCGGAATCGACCGAGATATGCTCAATATAGAGTGTGCGTGTGTTAAATGTAGTACACATAATTAAAAACATTAACGTCGAAATATATATATATATGTTGTTGTTTTTTTTAGGTTCTAAATTGAGTTTTCATGGGGAGAGTGACCGTTCAGCACATCTACGCGAAATTGACTGGGTGAGGTCAGGTGAGGTCAAAGTTCATCAAAGGTTAAACTGTAATGAATTATTAAAGTATTAAATAACATTTTTAAATGACAGATGTGTTCATTATGTTACCATATTAGCTATTTATTATAAAATAATAATAATAATGATAATAATAATAATAATAATAATAATAATAATTGATCAGTCCCTTTATTAGATTGCCTATATTTAATGTGGATATGTAGGAGCATATGAGAGAAAGATAAAGAAAGAGAGTTTGGTAAAAAATTATGATTATGATTATTATTATTATTATTATTATTATTATTATTATTATTATTATTATTATTATTATTATTATTCAGAAGGACAGAATATACTCCACTGGAAACAAGACTCTTCGATCATTGGGAAGAAGATGATGTACAAAGATGGCCGCATTCAAGTAAAAACGCCTGGCACGTGTTTTATTTACGCTCATCTTGTTTTCGTGAACAACCAAACACAAGACGACGTCACTTCTGTTCATTCCATCTGGCTTAGAAATGGCGGGAAACACGAAGAGAAATTACTCCAACTTTTCCAGTCTCAGTGTGTTGTGACGTCATCAGCGACAGCAGGGTTTACTCCCACTTACCAAGGCGCGTTGTTTGAACTGGAAGCAGACGACAGTATTGAACTGCGCGTGCAGAATATTAGAAATCTTCAAAAGGACAACAAGAAACACAACTTCGGAATTTATTGTTTTCAGTAATTTTCTATAACTAACAAGTGGAGATGTCGTGATTTAGTAAAAGAAAATAATGTAATTAATTCTAGTTAAAATAAATGATACAAATGATTACATACAGATTAGTTTGGTATTAGTGTGCCAGTTGTCCAAGTGCCAGAAATAGATAAACATCAAATCACACCTGTTAATCTGGTGTTAGCTACAGGTTCATGTTTTTCTATAAAATACAACAGAACCCAAGCTGAAGTTGATTGTTTTTGTTTAAGATTACTTTCAACACGTTGCGAGTGGATGGAACTGATATCATTTATGAGTGAATGAACTTCAATAATTGATATTAATATCTAAATGCATATAATTGACTTATCCTCAGATTTCAGTGTAATGAACTGTATATTAATACATAATGTTATGTTTTTGATTACATGTTTGTTGAATGTATTTGTCTATAATTATTTTCTTTTTATCTGACCATCAGGTGTTTTGTATTGGTTTGATTTTTTGTTTAATTTTGCAACTGTAGAATTTTTATTCTGATTTGTTTTGTGAACCTTGTCAGTTTGTCCTCCTTGGAGACGCTAGAATTACCATATTGTATATGTTAACATTGCTGTATCAGAAACTTACTAATAATATCAAACAATTTATTCCTTAGACACGTCATTTTATGTAGTGAGTAACTAGTAGGTTACGTAAGTCTCTCTCTCTCTTTCTCTCTCTCTCTCTCTCTCTCTCTCTCTCTCTCTCTCTCTCTCTCTCTCTCTCTCTCTCTATGTATGTGAGTGTATGCATGTATGTGTGTATGTATGTGTGTGTGTGTGTATGTAATGAAGCAGTATAACCATTGTTTTGCAGAATAGTTGTTAGTCTGAGATCAGACTGATAAAAGTAAACTGTAGTTATTATCTCTAAAAAGTGATTGATAATAGCGTGATATCTGAGGTCAGCTCTATGAGTATGAGAAAGACAGAGTTGTGCTGATTTATTATTAAATTATTTCAGTTTAATTTAGAGCTGTTTATCAAATACACTGATAAGATATCAAGCCTCTGACAGACACACTTGAACCAGAGCAAATCTCAGTAATCTATTTTTAGCTGGGTGGGTAAACCACAACTGATTTCAGGGGCGATAAATTAATAATAATAATAATAATAATAATAATAATAATAATAATAATAATAATAATAAATAACCAACCATACTTACTATTGTTTTCGAAGAAATGCAGAATGTTATTTATTTATTTATTTATTTATTTATTTATTTATTTATTTATTTATTTTTCATACAGTTCCCATGTTGATGTGTCCGGACTTGTCCTACTAAATCAACAAAGATCCGCCATTTTACTCTGTTATTAGATTCGTCAGAAAACACCAAAGGAACAATCACAGTTCTCTGTTTCAAAGAAATTGAAGAAAAAAACAAAAAACAAAAAATGGGTCAAGTCTTACTGCCACACGTAAACAAGCAAATAGGAATATTAATACACCAAGTGAATAAATAAACAACAATCAGAAAAAAAGAATAAAAAAAGAAGAAAATAGGTAAATATAATTAATTAATTAATTAACTAAATTTAATTTAATTTAACAAATAAAGAAAATATATAAGCAAATGATCTATCTATCTATCTATCTATCTATCTATCTATCTATCTATATATATATATATATATATATATATATATATATATATATATATATATATATATATATATAACCGGTCAAAAAATAAAAAAATAAAAAATAAAAGAAAATAATAATAATAAAAGAATAGTACATATTACTGATGATTAATAAATTCAATACATAGCTCTTTAGTAGGAAAATAAATTAATGAATAAATAAACGTAAAATAATAATAATAATAAAAATAAATAAATAAATACAATTTAAAAATATAAATAATGATTTTTAAAAACAGGATTTATAAATGGGATACTGATTTATGAAATAAATATAAACGGACATTTAGAAAGTAAAATAAAAATATAATAATTAAAAAAAGAAAGAAAAAACAAACACGTATTAAACGTTGTTACAAAACATCTGCATTATTTATTCTTCATCCAGCTCTCTGAATCAAACATTTTCCCACTGAACATTAAAGTACAGCTTTCTTGGACAGTAAAATGTTGTTATATATCAGTAGTAGCAAGGCCTCGAAGATGATACAGCTCTTCCTGCATGGCGCACGTGAAAGCGTAATCCATAACTTGTCGGCTGCAGGAATGACACGATCTGGTGACGTCATTTTCACACACCGTCACTTTGCAGTTGTTAGATAAAAATAGAAATGAAGCGATTTTATTATTATCTTTGTCTTTTACTCATATGTTCGAAATTTTATTATTATTATTATTTTATGATTATTATTATTATTATTACTGTTCTTACTTTTCTGTGGCTTCGTAACTGGGAGCCAAACACAAGACGACGCCACTTCTGTTCATTCCATCTGGCTTAGAAATGGCGGGAAACACGAAGAGAAATTACTCGAACTTTTCCAGTCTCAGTGTGTGGTGACGTCATCAGCGACAGCAGGGTTTACTCCCACTTACCAAGGCGCTCTGTTTGAACTGAAAGCAGACGACAGTATTAAACTGCGCGTGCATAACATTAAAAATCTTGAAAAGGACAACAACACACACAACTTCGGAATTTATTTGAATTTTCTATAACTACTACTTCTATTATTATTGTAATTGTTTTATCTCTTGTATATATTTTTTTGTGTAATAACGATGATGATAATAACTATAATAATAATAACAATAATAATAATAATAATAATAATAATAATAATAATAATAATAATAATAATCATAACAATACTACTACTACTACTACTAATAATAATAATAATAATAATAGTTCTGCTGTTACGGTACAACAGTCTCCTCTTTAGTATATAAAACTTAAGTATTATATAAACTATGTGTGACGGAGATAACGAGCCTCCAATATGATAAAATCTTAAGATAATAAAATAAAACATTCTTTAAACACGTTCACCTTTGTTGAATATCTACTAAATTACTTGTGTATATTTCATCAGTTTGCTGTCGCAGATGGTCTGTGACCTTTCGCGTATTACGTCATATGTATGACGTCACCTTTGGTTTCTCAATAAACATTCTAAATATAGTTTTTAAAAATGATTTCAAGAAGCCTGGATTTCACAACGGTGAGGCTGGTTACGTGCTCAGTAACGAAACACTGACACGCTTGAGCACCAGGGGAAATAACTCTACGATTTTTCAGAGAAGATGGTTCTAAAAAAGATGTAGGAATAGAAAACTGTCTTAAAAGACTGAGTGTTCATCCGATAACTCGTCCTGACAAATTAGGCAGAAATCTTTTCAATTGTACAGAACCTGGAGCTCATGTTTCAGGCCGATTATCCTACTCGTACTATAAACTTGGTCGTTCATCAAAGATAAATCAGTAAATAAATAAATATTTAAAATTAATTTTTATTTTATAATATTTTTCTTTCCATCGCGCTCTCTCTCTCTCTCTCTCTCTCTCTCTCTCTCTCTCTCTCTCTCTCTCTCTCTCTCTCTCTCTCTCTCTCTCCCTCCCTTACCTCTCTCTCCTCTCTCTCTCTCTGTCTGTCTCTCTTCTCTCTTTATCCTCTCTCTCTGTTCTCTCTCTCATCTGTCTCTCTGTCCCTTCTATCTCTCTCTCTCTCTCTTTCTCTATCCTCTTCTCTCTCTCTCTCTCTCTCTGTCTCCCTCCATGCCTCTCTCTGTTCTCTATGTCTCTCTGTCCTGTCTCTCTCTCATCTCTTTTATCCTATCTCTGTCTGTCTCTCTTCTCTCTCTATCCCTATCTCTCTCTCTCTCTCTCTCTCTCTCTCTCTCTCTCTCTCTCTCTCTCTCTCTCTCCCTCCATACCTCTCTCTGTTCTCTATCTCTGTCTCTCTGTCCCTGTCTCTCTCTCATCTCTCTTTATATCCTATTCTCACTCTCTGTCTCTCTCTCTCAATCTC
>CM022677.1:18688511-18693511 GCA_012295275.1 Chrysomallon squamiferum
TCATTAAAATGCATCAACTACTATATTCTCCGTTTTACCAATATCTCAGTAACGGACTGTTGTTCTATATTATTTATATTCTCCAATTTTTTATTTTTATTTTTTTTTTGTATTATTACCCTGTCACTCTCTGTACTTCTTGCATTTTTATTGAAATTACGTATCAAAAGGCTGTAAAGATTACAGTGATAAAGAATTGAATTGGTCCACATATCTCCACAATAAACACATGTAAACAAAACATTAAATCCATTTGACTAACTGCCTGAATTGATATCATTTTGTCATTACGCCTAGAGCTTCACGGTCTTGGGCATTACGTCAAATGTCTAGCTGCACGTGTTGAAAGTAATATTAAACTTACTGCTACTAAAAATAACAGGCAAAGTGGGAAATCTGGGTGCATACAATGACTTTGACAATGACTTTCGAAATAACTTTGCAATCACTTTATATGATGGTGCAATGTCTTTGAGAATGACATTGAGTTTATTCTCATAGACTACAGGATTACAGTACAGAGAAGAATGTATTATAGCTAATAACAAAACTGAGAGAGAGAGAGAGAGAGAGAGAGAGAGAGAGAGAGAGAGAGAGAGAGAGAGAGAGAGAGACATACATACATACATACATATATATACATGACTCTATGTCATTAGGTGTGCCCAAGGAAATAAATATATTAATTGTTAACTTTATTAAGTGGTTATAATAAAATGTTCACTCTGTAATTGCCTTCAGCTCTTTCTTTAGAAAAATAATTAAATAATAAACAGATTATACATAACAAGAAAATTAAAATAAAATAATGAAAAGAGCATAAATGAAAAGAGCATATTTATATAAATAAATAAATTCGTTTTCAGATATTTTTTCAACTACTGAAATAAAACTGATACTGGAATTGTTATAAAATCGTATAGATAATTGTTATTTGTTTAAATAAAACTGGATAAGACATGTCTTAAGAATACACGTACAACACACAAAAAACGTTTATTTATTTATTTAGTATTTGGCACAGTGTTGTCATTATAAATTTAAGTTCATCGTCATTATTATTATTATTATTGTTGTTGTTGTTGTTGTTGTTGTTGTTGCTGCTGTTGTTGCTATTGTTGTTGTCTTTTTATTAGTTAATTATATATAAATGGAGTCTGTCAAAACTGAAAGGACCTCTGCTGAATCATCCTTTTTGATACTTGTTGTTTATACTACTACTACTACCAGGACGACAACGAAAACAACAACAACAACTACTACAACACCAAAAACTAAACTAAATTAAAAAAATTGACTCAGTATCTGAAATTGAAATAATTGCCAAAAAATCAGAATCACAGGGTGTAAACAGTGACGTAGAAAGTGACTTTGCAATGACAGTTTAGGATTACAGTACAAAGAAGAATGTATTGCAGATAATTAAAAATCACAGGTTCTGTATAAACAAGTATAAACATATTTAAGCGACAATGATTATCAGATTGAGTTGAAGTCATTTGGCTAAGTTACAAGTTTGAAATATTAAATGTCGATCGCATGAAGATTGGTATGACTGTCATTGATAACTGGCAAAACGCCATCTCTCACCCTGTTCACAGATCTTATAGCTGACAAAACGCCATGTCTCACCCTATTCACAGATCTTATAGCTGACAAAACGCCATGTCTCACCCTATTCACAGATCTGATAGCTGGCAAAACGCCATATCTCACCCTATTCACAGATCATATAGGACGGTGTTTCAAGTTTAATCATTTCGCAAAACGTCTTAAAAGAAACATCAAACAAACATTTCTCAGTTCGCAGTTTGTATCTGAGCGATATACAAGTTTTCTGAGATAGAAAAGAAATGGATCATAACAACGAAAGTTTGATCCAAAACAAAGAAATGAAACAGAGAGAAAGGTGTAATCCAGATAGCAGTGACGAGCCACTCATCAAACCAAATGGAGAAGAAAATTTATACAAAGATAAAGACGGAGAAAAAGAGAAAAATAAATTCTGGACACAGGTCATTGTACTTTTTCTTTTCATCGACATCTTTCTGGTGATCGTTATATCTCTAACTTTCACTACACCACGGGTGCAGTCACAACGTCAAACCGTTGTGCAATGGGACGACGACGTCTGCTTTCCGTGCAAAGATGTTTACCTCACCGACGATGACAAAACTGACAACATCTACGACTTCGACGTTCGAGAAGATGGAAACATTTGCTGTGCTGGTCGTGAGCGAAACCTGATCGACATCGTAACAAAGGTTTTTATTATTATTATTATTGTTATTATTATTATTATCATCATTATTATTAGTAGTAGTAGTAGTAGTGGTCGTAGTTTTTTATTTATTATTACTACGTATGTATGTATTTATGTATGCATATATGTAAGTATGTATGTATGTATTCTGTAATATATCAACCAAATTTGTTGATTCTTGTCTACAATTCTATTTATTTGCAGTTTGTAGAAACACAGTACCAGCAAGACAGAGCCAAAAGTGAGTGGTAAATCATTCTTAATCTACAATAATATTCTTAATAAATTTACAACTAAAAACTGTCATTTGTGACACACACACACAGACACATATACACATACAAACACATACACACATACACATTCACACATACACAAACATACATTCAGATACACACATAAATTCCGCGAAAATTTGAAAAATCAAAAAACTGATCTCTTCTTCTCTGTGTCTATCTGCCCCTGTCTGTCTGTCTGTCTGTCTGTCTGTCTGTCTGTTTCTCTGTCTGATTGTGTCACTCATTAATACGAGAATAAACACACACACCGACACAGATACACACAAACACACACACACAAAACATATATATACCTACAATATATAACAAAAAAACCCACCAGAAAACACACAGGTATGTTTTAAACTACATATTCAGGCTTCGACAGTAAGGCACGTCTGAACGACATTGTCTAGTAAACGACTGGTTCGGTCTAATCACAACTGTTTCTAACTAGCCCGACTGGTCGTGTTAATAATGTATGAACTGTGAATTAATTTGCTATCAGTGATCCTATAAACATTAATATATTCTATTTTTATTCATCAGAGCGGAAATCCCAGGTTCTATAATTAGACGTGTTGTGCACAGTGGGCAGTGAATAACTAAGCAATCCCGACTTCGTGCTAACCGCTGAGTAATATTGAAATTTTTGTAGAGGCGGGATTCGTTACAACTCGGTCGATTCCGTACCTCGTTACACATTCGGAACATTTCGTATATTTCTTTGAAATATCAGCGTAGCGGAATGTGACGAGGTGTTCCGACTGACCGGAATCGACCGAGAGATGCTCAATATAGAGTGTGCGTGTGCATAATTAAAAACATTAATGTCGAAATATATATATATATATATTTTTTTTTTTTTAGATTCTGAATCACGTTTTGATGGGGAGAGTGACCGCTCAGCATATCTACGCGAAATTGACTGGGTGAGGTCAGGTGAGGTCAAAGTTCATCAAAGGTTAAACAGTAATGAATTATTAAAGTATTAAATATCATTTTTAAATAACAGATCTGTTCATTATTTACCTTACTAGCTATTTATTATAAAATAATAATAATAATAATAATTTATGAGTATCTTTATTAGATTGCCTACATTTAATGTGGATATGTAGGTGTATATGAGAGAGAGAGAAAGAGAGTGCTAAACAATTACGATTATTATTGTTATTGTTATAATAATTATTATTATTGTGATTATGATTATTATTATTATTATTATGCAGAAGGACAAAATATACTGCACTGGAAACAAGACTCTGCGTTCATTGGGAAGAAGATGATGTACAAAGATGGCCGCATTCAAGTAAAAACGCCTGGCACGTGTTTTATTTACGCTCATCTTGTTTTCGTGAACGACCAAACACAAGACGACGTCACTTCTGCTCATTCCATCTGGCTTAGAAATGGCGGCAAACACGAAGAGAAATTACTCGAACTTTTCCAGTGGGTTACTCCCACTTACCAAGGCGCGCTGTTTGAACTGAAAGCAGACGACAGTATTGAACTGCGCGTGCAGAACACTAAACATCTTGAAAAGGACAACAATGAACACAACTTCGGAATTTATTGCTTTCAGTAATTTTCTATAACTAACAAGTAGAGATGTCGTGATTTACTAAAAGAAAATGATTAAACATGAAACACAAACTTACAAATCACAGACATAACTTTTACTTACAGAACTTTGATCAGAATCAGTTTTGTGGACTTAATGTTATTATTATTACTACTACTACCTCTACTAGTACTACTAATATTAGAAAAATTATTATAGTAATTATTTTATTTCTTGCATATTTTGTTCTACAATAATAATAAAAGTAGTATAGTTGTAGTAGTAGTAGTAGTAGTAGTAGTAGTAGTAGTGGTAGTAATAATAAAAATAATAATGCTGTTACTACTGATGATAATGATGATCCTGACAAAGAATCTCTCTTTAATTTGTAGCACTTAAGTATTATATAAGCTGTTTGTGTGCAGACAATGAATTTTCTCTTTAATATGTAACAATCAAGTATTATATAAGCTGTTTGTGTGCAGACAATGAATTTTCTCTTTAATATGTAACAATCAAGTATTATATAAGCTGTTTGTGTGCAGACAATGAATCTTCTTTTTAATTTGTAACAATCAAGTATTATATAAGCTGTTTGTGTGCAGACAATGAATCTTCTTTTTAATTTGTAACATTTAAGAATTGTATCAGATTTGTGTTACCGAGATAAAGAATCTTCTGTTTAATATGTAACAATTATATATTATATAAGCTGTTTGTGTGCAGACAATGAATTTTCTGTTTCATGTATATATGTATTAAAAAAGTTTATGATTTAATTATTATTAATATCGTATATATGCATAGAGGATTTTTACAGAGACTTCTATACAGTGTATTTTGTTCTAGTTAACCTGTGGTAGAAATGATTACAAACAGGTTATTATTAAACACG
>CM022677.1:18696011-18710207 GCA_012295275.1 Chrysomallon squamiferum
TTCCCTTTCTCAAACTAGCTTCAACATGCACAATAAAGAAAAGAAGAAACATGATCTCTAACACCTGGACTTAAAACTCGAGTGTAAGATTTCCAGGGAGATATCCAGTTTCACATCTAGTCACGTTTTTCAAAACATCGGGTATTTCTAAAGCCTAACGTAAATTCAGTTTAGAATAATAATCATACTGCTTTTTATTTGTTTACTCTCGTGTAGTTTTATTCACAAATGTTTTACATTACTTAACATAAACTTCGATTTACCAAAAAATTCAACATAAGTATATATTTATTTCTGTACTGAAGTGTATCATTTGTGAAAGCTTGAGTGAATGTGCTGTTTCATTTCACTTCGTTTCTCAAGTGAGTATGTAAATTTAAGAATATTACATTTACGATCTTCGTCCGTAAGGAATAATTTCGGATTTACAAGACTTAAACTAAATGATAACGTCAACAAGGGATCTTGCCTTTCCTTTATTGTGTTCGTTCGTTTCCGTAACGATGACGTCAATAATGCTATGACGTGATATTGTTCTGTTTATATGTATGGATGTTTTAATTTTCATGAAACCTTTCTTTTTGATCTGATTTATGTCATTAATGTACATAAAATAATGTAATTTATTTATTTATTTATTTACTGATATTAATACACTTTAAATGATAATTATAATTGAGTATATGAAACATTCTATTGATATATATAAAAGTTAAAAATGAATTCAGTCCAACACACGGCTCCATCACGACACTGTAGTTTGAGTTCTTCCTGAACTGAACAAACTTGATGCCTACGACCAGTCCGTCCGATGAATTTGTCTTCAAACTAGTCTGTTACAGGCTGAAGTTCCTCAGTTAGTTCGTCTTGCAGAAGCTCAAACAACTCAGTAACATCAGCGAGTGGGACACGTGTTAAAGCTGGTGACACACGTGTTAAAGCTGGTGACACACGTGTTAAAGCTGGTAGCACATGTGTTAAAGCTGGTAACATGCGCGCTGACAGAGAAAAGACTAGAACTGTTGTGTACTGCTCTTGTAACTCAGAGGCTTGCACACGACTGAGCGACGTCAGAGAGGCAGACCTGCAGTTCAGTGTCTGGAAATGTGGCACTCGCGGTGTTTTCATTGTAGCATCTCGTAACCAAATTTCATGTGCAGTGTTTATATTAGTTGTATATTTGTAAAACTCTATATTTCCCAACCGTACAATAAAACTGGCTGTCTTAGTGTGTTAAATAAATCAAGTATACAGTAGATAGAGATTATTCTATCGACTTTTAGCTATCAGGCTACATGTAGATTTCGTTGCTTTGTTATACAGTTATTTTACGTTGAAACTGAATAAGCAGGTGTTACAGAAAACAAATGTGTTACTTAATCTGAACTCCGTGACACACAGACATAATCAGCATGAGTCAAAATGTTGTAGAGGGGAATCACCAGTGGGAAATACCCGGAGGGAAATATCCGATGGGGGGGGGAAATGCCCTGACACCGTATTTTATATCATAAACAAATAACTGGGTGACTTTTATCAGGAAAACTTTATATGAATTGGGACTGGGATACACAGATTAATGAAAATATTGAAAAATATTTATACATAATTAAGCAAACGATACATGACTTAGCAAGGCAGAACCTTTCAATTCAGTTAAATACATCTGTGAAATGTAACAAGTTATGTAAATACATTACAGATGGTGTAACATTTCAGTTTCATTTAGTTAAATCTGTACCAATGATTTATAAAAGACACTTGATATAAGTGAGGCTATCTGTACATCAGCTGGCAAATACATGAATACTGAGAGAGCAGAACAAGAATGTAGATTATGTAACAGTGGTGAGATGAGACTGAACATAAGAAATCACTGTGTAATTTGGGAAAATATTTGATTAAAGCATTTCAATGTCGTAAAGATATAACTTACGTGCTATATTATTTATATTCTCCAAATAATTTTTTCTTTTTATCATATTGTCACTATTTATACTTCTTGCATTTTTATTGAAATTGTATATCAATAGGCTGTAAAGATTATGATAAGAAAGAATTGAATTGAAAAACTAAACTCTACAATGAACAGTTGTAAACAAAGCATGAAACCCATTTGACTGCCTGCCTGAATTGCTCTCATTTTCTCACTAGGTCTCGTGTCACGAGGTCAACGGCGTACTGTCACATCGTCTACGACGTCAGGTCAAAAGTCTAGTTTCACATGTTGACTGTAAGATATAAATTACAGAAAAGACTAAGTCTATTGTTATTAAAAATAACTGGCAAAGTCCGAATCACTGGGTGTATATACTGACTTTCACAATGACTTTGCAATTATTAGAAAAACCAACCAAAAATAGAAAAACAACAACCAACGTATAAATGCACTTATATCTTCAACATTTCATTTTTTAAATTTTTATTTCTCTCTTTGTTCTTTTCACACGCATCAGGGTTTTTTATTTTTTATTTTTATTTTTTTTAATTTTTTTTTTTACCAAGGATATGAGTATATTAACTGTTATATTTATAAACTGGTTATCATAAAATGTTCACTATGAAATTGCCTTCAGCTGTTTCTTTAGACAGAATTAAATAAGGAAAACATTTAAAATAATAAAATGTAAAACAAGAAGATGTAAATAACATATTTAATTAATTAATTAAGTATGTAAGTACTTGAGTACTAATGTTTCGGACAAATATATATATCTTTTAAAATCATTAAAATAAATGTATCATTAGGTACTTGCATTTGCAATATTTCTTTAACCATTGATCTGAAATAACAATAATACTGAAATCGTTATAATGGTTATATTCTTCTTCATGAATATAGATTCAGTTATATATATATATATATATATATATATATATATATCTATATATATATATATATAAACCAGTCTGATTAGAGATCAGGCGGTATATTAAGGGTTTTCATTTAGCTAATATTTGATAAACAGAGTTACTTCCCTTGGCTGGAAAATCGGCGTGGGGAATCGAAATTTTATTGAGATTTGTTACATTTCTTTAAATAAAACTGGATTATAAATGTTAAGAAAATACGAATAACTCTTATAAAAAGTATTTAGCGTAGAGTTGTCATTATATAGCTAAAATCATTGTCATTATTATTATTATTATTAGTAGTAGTAGTAGTAGTAGTAGTAGTATTGTTGTTATTGCTGTTGTTGTTGTTGTTGTTGTTGTGTTTTTTATTAATTAATTATATATAAACTTATATAAATTGAGCCTGTCAAAAATGAAAACATATCAGGTGAATCCTTATTTTCATTATTGTCGCTGTTTTTACTACTACTACAACAACGTCTACGACGACGACAACAACATCAGGACTCGCAAATGAAAAAAAAAAAAAAAAACAGTTCGAAGAATTGCGTGATCAATAAAGAATTCGTTCGAGTGTACAAATTTAGAGTGACTTATCTTGTCTCGGTATTTTTTTTTCATTTGATATACACACTGTAACAGTGACAATGATATAAACAATAGTTAAGAAGGCGATGACTAAATCTTGTCAGTTTTGATAGATTAACAAACAAAAGACAAGTTATAAAGATAAGAATAAACTCTGACATGTATTTACGAGTCTCTGTCAACCAATGTCTTGAAGAGATTAACATTTACGTCGACTGAAACAAGATATCGCAGGATATGACAGAGATATCTTGAAAAATCTTGTATCGATAGAACGTAGATAACCTTGCAAGGCAAAAAAAGTATTCTCATATAAATGTCACGGAAAGAGAGAAAGAGAGAGCAACAGAGAGAGAGAGAGAGAGAGAGAGAGAGAGAGAGAGAGAGAGAGAGAGAGAGAGAGAGAGAGAGAGAGAGAGAGAGAGAGAGAGAGAGAGAGAGAGAGAGAGAGAGAGAGAGAGACATACATACATACATACATATACATGACTGTATCTCATTAGGTGTGCCCAGTGAAATAAATATATTAAGTGTTAACTTTATTAAGTGGTTATAATAAAATGTTCACGCTGTAATTGTCTTCAGCTGTTTCTTTAGAAAAATAATTAAATAATAATAGATTATAAATAACAAGAAAATTAAAATAAAATAATGATAAGAGCATAAATAAAAATATAAATAAATAAATTCGTTTTTAGATTTTTTTTCAACTATTGAAATAAAAATGATTCTGAAATTGTTATAAAATCGTATAGATAATTGTTGTTTGCTTAAGAATACACGTACAACACACAAAAAGTTTATTTATTTGTTTAGTATTTGTTTAGTATTAGAGTTGTCATTATACATTTAAGTTCATCGCCATTATTATTATTATTATTATTATTATTGTTGCTGTCGTTGTTGTCGTTATTGCTGCTGCTGTTGTTGCTATTGTTGTTCTTTTTATTAGTTAATTATATATAAATATATAAAACTGAAAGGACCTCTGCTGAATCATCCTTTTTGATACTTATTGTTTATACTACTACTACTACCACGACGACGACGAAAACAACAGCAACAACAACTACTACAACCCAAAAACTAAACTAAAGAAAAAACACAAGTAATCGATGAATGAATGAACTAATGAGTTCAACATTTCATTTCATTTTTTCTTATTCTTCTTTTCTCTTTTGTACTTTTATTGACATTGCATTTCAATAAGCTGTAAAGCTAACAATCGTAAAGAACTGAAATGAAACACTGATCACTACAACGACCACTGTCTGACTCATGAACCCATTTGACTGACTACCTGAATCCAAAATAATTGGCAAACAATCAGAACCACAGGGTGTATATAGTGACGTAGACAGTGGCTTTGCAATGACTCTGTAGGATTACAGTACAAAGAAGAATGTATTACACATAACTAGATTGTATTACAGGTTGTGTACAAACAGTTCCTACGTCACAGGTCGGAGTTTATATCTAAGCGACAATGATTATCAGATCGCGTTTAAGGCAGATTGAGTTTAAGTTATTTGGCCAAATGACAAGTTTGAAATATTAACTGTAAACATTAAGACAGTATGAATAGCACTATTCTTGTCACCTACAACTGGCAAAACGCCATGTCTCACCCTATTCACAGATCATATAGGACGGTGTTTCAAGTTTAATCATCTCATTAGTCGCAGAACGTCTTAAAAGAAACATCAAACAAACATTTCTCAGTTCGCAGTTTGTGTCTGAGCCATATACAAGTTTTCTGAGATAAAAAAGAAATGGATCATAACAACAAAAGTTTGATACGAAACAAAAAAGTGAAACAGAGAAAAAGTCGTTATCCAGGTAGCAGTGACGAGCCACCCATCAAACCAAATGGAGAAGAAAATTTAGACACAGAAAAAGAGAAAAACAAATTCTGGACAGCGGTCATTGTCGTTTTTGTTTTCATCAACATCTTTCTGGTGATCTTTATATCTCTTTATATTTCACCACGGGTGCAGTGTGACGACAACGTCTGCTTTCCATGCAAAGATGTTTATCTCACTGACCATGACAAAACTGACAACATCTACGACTTCGAGGTTCGAGAAGATGGAAATATCTGCTGTGCTGGTCGTGAGCGAAACCTGATCGACATCGTAAGAAAGGTTTTTAGTATTATTATTATTATTATTATTATTATTATTGTTATTACTATTATTATTATTATTATTATTATTATTATTATTATTATTATTATTATTACTATTGTTATACATTGCAAAAGATGATGTCAGATATAAAAGATACTTTTTGAACCCATGTCTCATTCACACGCACACAAAACAATAGCTAATCACTGACATATAAAGAACGTGACTAGATACTAAACTGGATACCTCACAGGAGATCTATAAACACGTGTTTTAAAAGCGGGTTTAGGAGATCATGTTTCTTCTTTTCTTTATTGTGCACGTTCAAGTTAGTTGGAGCAAGGGACTGATTCAGAATAGTCACAGAGGTGGGGGGGAACAGGGCCGGTACTGAGGATTCAGTGTTTTTAGTATCATGAAGAAAACGATATTTGTTTTGTTTATTTGTTGTTGTTAATTTTATTCATTTATCTGTGACGTCATCATTCTAAAATAGTTTACAATGCAAATGGCTCTCTCTCTCTCTCTCTCTCTCTGTCTCTCTCTCTCTCACACGCACACAGACACACGCGCGCTCTCTCAAAAACACACACACTCTCACACACACACACAAACACAAATACACACATTCAAGTACGTTTTGATATGCCAGATCCTTCATTATTATTTATTTATTTATTTATTTATTATGTATGTATATATGTGTGTTGTTATATCTCAAACAAAATATGTTGATTCTTTTCTACAATTCTATTTATTCGCAGTTTGTAGAAAGAGAGAAAGAGAGAGCCAAAAGTGAGTAGCAAATCATTCTTTGATATACAATAATATTCTTAATACATCAAAACTAAAAACTGACATTTGTGACAAGCACACACATACATACACACACATACATACATACACACACATGCGCACACAAATAGACCTACACAAGCATACACACACGTTAACACACATACACACACACGTTAACACACATATACACACACATACACACGGACATATTAACACACGTACACAGATACACAAATACCTTACCACATATATAAACACATGCACACACAAACACATCCACACACATAGATACACAGATACATACATACACACTTACACATACACATACGCCGACCTATACACAAATACAGGGTCACATGTCTGTGTCATTGTTTTTTAGATTCTCAATTTTTTCTTGATAAGGAAAGTGGCATCTCAGCACGTCTAATCCAAATTCAAGGGATGAGGTCAGGTGAGGTCAAAGTTCATCAAAGGTTAAACAGTAATGAATTATTAAATTATTAAATATCATTTTTAAATAACAGATGTGTTCATTATTTACCATATTAGCTATTTATTATAAAATAATAATAATAATAATAATAATAATAATAATAATAATAATAATAATAATAATAATAATAGTTATAATAATAATTTATCAGTCTCTTTATTAGATTGCCTAGCTTTAATGTGGATATGTAGGTGTATATGAGAGAGAGATAGAGAAAGAGAGTTTGCTAAACAATTATGATTATGATTATGATTATTATTATTATATTTATTATTATTATTATTATTATTATTATTATTATTATTATTATTATTATTATTATTATTATTTTTACTCAGAACGACCATCTATACTCCATTGGAAACAAGACTCTGCTTTCACTGGGAAGAAGATGATCTACAAACATGGCCGCATTGAAGTTTTCGTGAACGACCAAACACAAGACGACGCCACTTCTGCTCATGCCACCTGGCTTAGAAATGGCGGGAAACAAGAAGAGAGATGACTCGAACTTTTCCAGTCTCAGTGTGTGGTGACGTCATCAGCGACAGCAGGGTTTACTCCCACTTACCAAGGCGCGTTGTTTGAACGGAAAGCAGACGACAGTATTGAACTGCGCGTGCAGAACTCTAAACATCTTGAAAAGGAGATCAACGAACACAACTTCGGAATTTATTGCTTTCAGTAATTTTCTATAACTAAGAAGTGGAGATATCGGAAATAGAGAGGGACAAAGAGAGAGACAGAGACATACAGAAAGAGAATCAGACACAGACAGAGAGCCGAAAGACAGAGAGAGAGACAGAGAGAGACAGAGAGACAGAGACATACAGAAAGAGAATGAGAGACACAGACAGAGAGACAGACACCGAGACAGAGAAAGAATGGGACAAAGAGGAGACACAGAGACAGAGAGACAGAGACAGATTGCAACAAAGAGAGCAGAAAGAGAGACACATTGATAAAGAATGGGAAATAGAGAGGCATAGGGAGACACAGACAGACAGACACATATAGAAAGACAATCACAGAGGCAGTCAGAGAGACAGGCACAGAGAAAGACTAAGAATGGCAGAAAGAGAGAGACAGAGAGAGAAACAGAAAGAGAAACAGAAGGAGAGGGACTGACAGAAAGACAGATGGACTGGAAGAGACAGACGCAGAGAAAGATAAGGAATGGCAGAAAGAGAGAGACAGAGAGAGAAAGAATGGGAGACAGAGAGAACGGGAGACAGAGACAGACAGAGAAAAGAAGGAGAGGGACTGAGAGAAAGACAATGGACTGGAAGAGACAGAAGCAGAGAAAGATAAATAATGGTAGAAAGAGAGAGACAGAGAGAGAAAGAATGGGAGACAGAGAGAATGGGAGACAGAGACAGACAGAGAAACAGAAGGAGAGGGACTGAGAGAAAAACAGACGGACTTCCTGGAATTGCGTGACCAATAAAGAATTCATTCGAGTGATTGATCTTGGCTTAGTATTTATTTTTATTTTGATACACTCGCTGTAACACTCAAAATCAGTGCTGCCCAACGTCCGAGCCACGAAGCTTCAGAATCCTGCCCGCTAGTCAGTCTTCAGTTTATTCCTTAATTATTCAGTAAAATTGTTTTATTATTGAAATACAAAGCCATTTATTTGAACAAATGTTTTTTTGTTTAATCTTGATCAATGGTTAAAGTTGTTTTATAGAATGTAAGGTTCTAAATCAAATTTTTTAATGGTCATTTCGTATTCATGTAACATCTGGAGACTTTAAATTTTTGGATAGCAGTGAAGAAGTAATAGAAATAGTATCATATGTAGGACCCCTATGTTTAAATTGAGTTATGAATTATAGTCGTATAATGGATAATTTCTATAAATAGAATAATAGAATCAATGTTTTGCAGTTCTGAATACTTTTTCAAACCATTTCAAGTAGTTGTATTAAAAAATGAAAGGGTAGAAATGTGAGTCCAACCCACTGGCATCGTTTTTTTCTTAAATCCGGCCCATGTTCGGAAAAGGTTGGGCAGCACTGCTCAAAATGATTTAAACAACAGTTAAGAAGTTGTACTGATTTAGTATTAATAATAACCAACCTTACTTATTATTGTTTTCGAAGAAATACATATTATTTATTTATTTATTTATTTTTCATATAATTCCCATGTTGATGTATCACCAGATTCCATTAAATCAATAATGATCCGCCATTTTACTCAATTATTAGATTCCTCAGAAAACATCAAAGGAACAATCACAGTTCGCAGTTTCAATGAACTGGAACAAAAAAATGGGTCAAGTCTTACTGCCACACGTAAACACGCCAAAATAAATAAATAAACAAACATATATATATATTTAATTGGTCAGAAAAGAAAATAATCAAAACGAAAAAAAATACGTATTAGTGATTTTTAATAAATTTTATATCAACTGTTATATTTATAAAATTGGTTATCATAAAATGTTCACTATGAAATTGCCTTCAGCTGTTTCTTCAGACGGAATTAAATAAGGAAAACATTAAAAATAATAAAATGTAAAACAAAAAGATGCAAAGAATATATTTAATTAATTAATTAAGTAAGTAAGTAAGTATGTGAGTACTAATGCTTCGCAAAAAAAAAAAATTTAAAATCATTAAAATAAATGTATCATTATGTACTTGCATTTACAGTATTTCTTTAACCATTGATCTGAAATAGCAATAATACTGAAATCATTATAATGATTATATTCTTCTTCATGAATATTGGTTCACTTTATATATAGATATATATCTATATATAAACCAGTTTGAAAAGAGATCAGGCGGCATAATCAGGGTTTTCATTTAGTTAACATTTGATAAACAGAGTTACTTCCCTTGTCGGGAAGCACGGAGGTTGGAATCGAAATCTTATTGATAATTGTTACATTTGTTTAAAACAAACTGCATTATACATGTGTTAAAGAAACACGAATAAGTCTCATAAAAAGTATTTAGCGTAGAGTTGTCTTTATATACCTAAAATCATCGTCATTGTTATTATTATTATCATTATTACTGTTGATGTTGTTATTTTTTTTTTTTTTATTAATTAATTATGTATAAACATATATAAATAGAGCCTGTCAAAAATGAAAACATATGAGGTGAATCATCCTTTTCATTATTGTTGCTGTTTTTCCTACGATTCCTACTACAACAACAACAAACTACTCGACGAATAAACGAACTAATAATTTAAACATTTCATTTCATTTTTTTTCTTTTTTTTTTTTCTTTTTCTTTGTCTCTTTCTGTCTTTCTGTGTGTGTGTGTGTGTGTGTGTCTGTGTGTGTGTCTGTGTGTGCTGGGTGTGTGTCTGTGTGTGTTTCTGTGTCTGTGTCTGTGTGTGTGTGTCTGTGTGTGCCTGTGTGTGTGTGTGTGTGTCTGTGTGTGTATGTGGGTGTGTTTGTCTGTTTGTGTGTCTGTGTGTGTGTGTGTGTGTGTGTGTGTGTGTGTGTGTGTGTGTGTGACTTTTTCTCTTTTCTCTCTGTCCTACTTTCCGAGACTAACACAGGTAGGTAAATAATAATCTTCGTGTCTGAATTCTGTATCCCCTCTGTTGTTATAATATACAGTGTGTCCATTAGTTTATGAGCTACGGCAAATCAAAGATGCTAAAATACCCGAATGTTTTTAGAAGAAAAGGGAGCAATAATTACGTTACGTCTTGAAACAAACAAAATGTTAAATCACCATTAATTGTTTAAAAATCTCAGTACCGGCCCTGTCACCCTCCTCTGTGATTATTGTTGATGACTTCGTTTTCTCAAACTAACTTCAACGTGCACAATAAAGACAAGAAGAGACATGATCTCTAAAACCCGGATTTAAAAAACGTATCTGCAGATCTGCAGTGAGGTATCAAATTTAGAATTGAGTCACGTTTTGAAAACATCTGCTATTTTTAAAGATTAACGCAAATTCAATATACAATAATAAACAGACTATTATTTCTTAGTGTGAATTACAGAGGGCGATAATAAATAAATAAATAAATAAATAAATAAATAAATAAATAAATAAATAAATAAATACTGTTACAATTATTGTTCTTTTTGTTTGTTTATTATAGTAGACAAAATCTATTTAATAGTATTATGACACTGATTTAATTTTTTTCAGTGAACTCTTTAAAGAAAATAAGAAGAATATTGAGTAAAGAAAACGTCTTTTTTACATACGTATCAGTGATATATACATACATAACATATATATTGGATATACACACACAGAAATATATATATATATGTATTCAATAACAAATTTTATTAATATAAAAGAACTGTATAATTGTTCATTCTTCTATTACTTCTGCTCTGAGAATTAATAAAAAATATATATTTATTTAATCTTTATTATTATTATTATTATTATTATTATTATTATTATTAGTAGTAGTAGTAGTAGTAGTAGTAGTAGTAGCAGTAGTAGCAGTATTATTGCTATTATTTATTTATTTATTTATTTTATTTTATTTTTTTTTCATTTTAAAATGTTTTCTAATATAACTATATATTTCTATACCCTTCATTTTTCTGTATATATTTTTTATACAGATTTCAAATGCGCTGGTATTATCTCTTTATTTCGAGTGATTACTGATCAAAACTGTAGTCACTGTTAGAAAAAGACTACGTCAACTCCCCGTATGAATAATTGTTAATTCACCTCTGTAAAGCAGAAGACTTGGAGCCAGCAGACGTCGTGGTAGAACAAACAACTAATAAAGACGAGGTTAAACTCTGACGTATGTTTACAGTCTCCCTCAGCGAATGACGTAATGACATTATCATTTTCGTCGACTGGAACAATGTATCACAGGTTAGCTAGGTGACGTATGACAGCGATATCTTGAAAAATCTTGTATCGAGAGAACAATAGTTTCAATTATGTTCTTCATTACTCAGTCTGCCGTAACAAGTTGATGTATTTAGTTCTTCGAGCTACAAATACTTATAGGCTTTGTACAAGTACGTAGGTGTTTGTGTGAGTATGTGAGTCAAGATACAATCTTCAATATAGTGTGCGCATTAGGAATGAGAAATACCTCTATTGCTGTCAGGCAGAATATCAAACAACACAACCAGTTGAAGAGAACACTACAATGATCTAAAAGCAATTCGTCAGAAAAAAGACAAAACAAAATAAAACAGTTACTTTTATTTTTTTTTCTATGATTAGTTATTATTATTATTATTTTTTTTTTTTTTTTTACTAGCTATTATTTTTATTTATTTTCGATTGTTAGCTATTATTTTTATTTGCTTTCTATTGTTATTTATTATTTGTATTTGTTTTCGTCTCTTAAATATAATTAGCTCGCATCAATACATCCCATATGTAATCACGCACTGATTCGCACATACAGACACATAGACACACAGATACACAGACACACAGATACACAGACACAAAGACACAGAGACACACAGACACAGAGACACAAAGACACAGAGAAACACAGACACACACAGGCACACACAGACACACAGACACACAGAAAAACAGACACACAGAAACACAGAAACACAGACACACAGAAACAAAGACACCCAGAAACACAGACACACAGAAACACAGACACACAGAATCGTAGACACAGAGACACACAGGCCCACAGGCACATAAACACATAGACACATAGACACACAGACACACAGACACATAGAGAGACAGACACACAGACATTTTGGCGCATAGACCCACATACCCATAGACACAGAAACATAGACACACAGACACACAAACACATAGATACACAGACATACAGCCGCATAGACACACAGACACAGAGACACTAAGACACATAGACACATAGACACACATATACACAGACACACAGACACCCATACATACAGCTGCATAGACACGCAGACACACAGACACAGAGACACAGAGACACACAGACACACAGGCACACAGACACATAGACACACAGACACACAGACACACAGAGACAGAGACACATATAAACATAGACACACAGATACACAGATACACAGACACACAGACACATAGACACACATATACATTGACACATAGACACATAGACTCACAGACACACAGACACACAGACACACAGGCACACAGACACACAGACACACAGGCACACAGACACACAGGCAGACATGCACACAGACACACAGACACACAGACACACAGGCACATAGACTCACAGACACACAGTCACACATGCACATAGACACAGAGGCACACAGACACAGACACACAGTCACACATGCACACAGACACACAGGCACACAGACACACAGACACACATGCACCCAGACACACAGTCACACAGACATACATGCACACACAGACACAGACACACATGCACACAGACACACAGTCACACAGTCACACAGACACACAGACCCACAGGCACACAGACACACAGACACACAGACACACAGACACACAGACACACAGTCACACAGACATACATGCACACACACACAGACATACATGCACATACACACACAGACACACAGACACACAGAAACACAGACACACAGTCACACAGTCACACAGACACACAGACCCACATGCGCACAGACACACATACACAAAGACACACAGACACACAGACACACAGGCACACAGACACACAGACACAGATGCACACAGACACACAGTCACACAGTCACACAGACACACATACCCACAGGCGCACAGACACACATACACAAAGACACACAGACACACAGACACATATACGCACAGACACACAGGCACAGAGACACAGAGACACACAGACAAACAGGCACACAGACACACATATACACTGACACAGAGACACACAGGCACACAGACTCACAGACACACAGTCACACATGCACATAGACACAGAGGCACACAGACACACAGACACACAGACACACAGTCACACATGCACACAGACACACAGGCACACAGACACACAGACACACAGGCACACAGACACACAGTCACACAGACATACATGCACACACAGACACACATGCACACAGACACGCAGTCACACAGTCACACAGACACACAGACCCACAGGCACACAGACACACAGACACACAGGCACACAGACACACAGTCACACAGACATACATGCACATACACACACAGACATACATGCACATACACACACAGACACAGTCACAGTCACACAGACACACAGACACACAGACCCACAGGCGCACAGACACACATACACAAAGACACACAGACACACAGACACACAGGCACACAGACACACAGACACAGATGCACACAGACACACAGTCACACAGACATACATGCACACACAGACACACACATGCACACAGACACGCAG
>CM022677.1:18710407-18737907 GCA_012295275.1 Chrysomallon squamiferum
TCTCTCTCTTCCTCTCTCTCTTACCCTCTCTCTCTCTCTCTCTCTCTCTCTCTCTCTCTCTCTCTCTCCCCCTCCCTCCCCCCCTCTCTCTCTCTCTCTCTGTCTCTCTCTCTCTATCGCCATGATATTTTATGAGAATAGGTTTCTGGATTATACCTTGCAAGATTAGCTAGGTTCAACTGAGAAAAGAGTTTTCACGATATCGCTGTCACCTAGATGTACTGCGATATCCTGTTTGAATGGACATAACTAACAAACCACCAAGAAACACGTGTCACAGTTTAATGTTTGCTCTTTTTTTGTTTATCTGTTACAGCTGGTATGTGAAATAAAAGACGTCCATAACTATTTCACTGTTTCATACATATATTGAATAAGATGAATAATCTCTCTCTCTCTCTCACTTTCTCTCTCTCTCTCTCTCTCTCTCTCTCTCTCTCTCTCTCTCTCTCTCTCTCTCTCTCTCTCTCCCTCTCCCTCTCTCTCTCTCTCTCTCTCTCTCTCTCTCTCTCTCTCTCTCTCTCTCTCTCTCTCTCTCTCTCTCTCTCTCTCTCTCTCTCTCTCTCTCTCTCTCTCTCTCTCTCTCTCTCTCTCTATTTCTTTCTTGCTCTTTCTCCTTGACATTGATATGACAATATTTTCTAGATTATACCTTGCAAGGTTATCTACGGTCAATCGATTCAAGACTGTTCAAGATATCTCTGTCATCTCCTGCGATATCTTGTTTCAGTCGACGTAAATGTTAATCTCTTCAAGACATTCGTTGAGAGAGACTCGTAAATACATGTCAGAGTTTATTCTTATCTTTATAGCTTGTCGTTTGTTTGTTAATCTGCCAAAACTGACAAAATGTAGTCATCGACTTTTTAACTATTGTTTAAATCATTGTCACTGTTACAGTGTGTATGTACATTTCTTTCTTTCTTTATCTATTTATTCATTTCACTACTTCATACATATACTGTATATGCATAATCTCTCTCTCTCTCTCTCTCTCTCTCTCTCTCTCTCTCTCTCTCTCTCTCTCTCTCTCTCTCTCTCTCTCTCTTTCTCTCTCTCTTGATAGAAATAAAATTAAAGAGAATGTAAAGGAAAAAATTGGTATTATATAGTGTACAGGGTAAGGGTTTCTACACCTTTTTTATGGACAGAGGTCCTCAGCTTACAAATTATGATAACAACTTTGGCTGGAGTCATAGCCTTCATCGACTGCTTCTGCTTCAGTATGGTACATATCGTAAACATACTACACTCGTACTTCCTAGCCATGTTGACTACACGCACACCTCACTCTTGTTTTTCTATGATTTCATGCTTTAATTCAATGGACATCGTCCTCTTCTTCTTCTCAGCACTGTCCTTTGCACTCACTTTCTTAGGATCCATGGCAATCTGGCAAAATACTGGACATAATGCGAGTACAACACAACAGAGATGTTTCCACGGCGAGGTAACCACGTGAAGCAAACGAGTGAGACGCGGGATGCTGGGCGGATGTTGTGTTGCTCGTAGCGCCAACTACCGGCAGCGTGTCTGAAGCTCGCTCGTAACTCGGATTTTGGCTCGCAATTCAAAGCAAAATAATCGCGCAGACTCGTAAGTTGGAGCACTCGTATCACTAGGTACTACTGTATTAGAAAGATTATTTATTTGTTAGTACCAGCTATCGGTTTAACACTCAGTCTTTTAAAACACTCTGCTATTCCTATATCTTCTTTACCACAATCTTCTCTGCAGATCGTAGAGTTATTTCCCCTGGTGCTCAAGCGTGTCAGTGTTTCTTTACTGAGCACGTAGCAAACTTCTTGAAAAACTGACGCGTTTTTAGTGGAGAGGAAGTAACGTAAGTTCTCTACGATGACGTAAGTATCGTCGTCTGCTTTCGTGAACCAGTCGGCGTCGTTTAAGTGGTGTTTGTAGATGTAGTGACAGAGAGATAAAAGACAAGAAATAGTGTCATACACAGTAATGCGTGTGAAAAGTAGAAAAAAAATGAAAGAAAAAGAAAAAAATGAAATGAAATGTTCAGGTTATTAGTTCATTTATTCGTAGATTAATTTTTTAATTTATTTATTTATTTATTTTATTATTATTATTATTATTATTATTATTATTATTTGGTTACATTAATTCTTGGATTTATTATTGTTGGTGACGTCGTGGCTGTTTTTGTTGTAGTAGTAATGAAAATAGCAACAGTAATAAAAATAATGATTCACCAAATATGTTTTCATTTTTGACAGGCACCATTTATATATGTCTCTATATAATTACTTAATTAAAAAACACAAAACAAAACAACAACAACAACAACAGTAGTAGTAGTAGTAATAGTAGTAGTAGTAGTAGTAGTAGTAGTAGTAGTAGTAGTAGTAGTAGTAGTAGTAGTAGTAGTAGTAATAATAATAATAATAATAATTACAATGAATTGAAATATATATAATGACAATACTATGCCACATATTAAACAAATAAATAAACTGTTTACGTGTGTTATTTGTGTTTTCTTAATACACGTATAATCCAGTTTGGTTTAAACAAACGTAACAATTATCAGTACGATTTCAATTTCTGTCGAGTTTACGACATGGGAAGTAACTCTCTTATCAAACGTTAAGCAAAAAGAAGAAGACTGGTTATCCCGCCTGATCTCTTTTCAAACCTGTTTAATATATAACTGAAGCAATATTCAAGGAGAATTATACAATTATAATAACGATTTCAGTATTATCGCTATTTCACATCAACATTTGAAAAAATACTGTACATTCAACTAAATAATAATAAATTTATTATAATGGTTTTAAAATATGTGTGTGTACATACATACATACATACATACATACATACATAATACATACATACATACATAGATACATAGATACATACATACATACATACATTCATAAATACATACATACATAGATACATATCTATATATATATAGGCATATTTATAGTGGATAATATGTTATAATTATTTTCTACACTCGTATTTTAATAATTTATTATAAATGAGGGTTAGTAACAATGTTACGATGCTGATAAAGGGGAAAACACACTAGTTTATGCATTTGAATCATCTTATTGTAATAATATATATATATTAAAAAAGAGTTAATATGTATTATTTTGAGTGAACGTACCTTTAGTAATTTGTTGTCTCAGATTACCCGAGCATGGCACCTGTTTGAAAACAGTATTTTAATCTGCAAACAGAATGTTTCATTTGAATCGAGAAGTGACACGCATGACCTAGCACGCATGACGCAGATAATTTACATTTCAAACACAGGAGATCGTGTTTTATATACATATATGATATTACGATAATAGAAATAAAACAGACTTTAAACACGTTTTCCTTTTATTTAATATCAAAGGGGCAAATATTCTATACTGTTATATTCTTATTTTTTTTTTATGTATTTGTTTATTTATTTATTATTTATTTGTTTATTTATTATATTTAATATATGCTTGAAGAAACAATAAATGAAAAAAGATAAAAGATTATTTTCACCAGTGCTGTTTACAATTTAGAATTGTTCAAAAGATACTGTGTCGTTTTCGTCATTCCTTGTGGGTGTCTGTGTGTCTGTGTTTCTGTGTATCTGTATCTACGTATCTCTGTATCTGTGGGTCTATGTGTCTATGCGGTTGTATATATCTGTGTCTATGTGCCTATGTGTCTGTGTGCCTGTGTTTCCGTGTGTCTGCGTGTCTGTGTTCCTGTGTGCCTACGTGTCTGTTTTTCTGTGTATCTATGTGTCAATCGGCTGTATATCTCTGTGTCTATTTGCCTATGTGTCTATGTATCTATGTGTCTATGTGCCTATGTGTCTCTGTGCCTGTGTTTCCGTGTGTCTGCGTGTCTGTGTGTCTATGTGTTTGTCTGTCTGTGTCTCTAAGTGTTTGTGTGTCAGTGTGTCTGTACTTGTGTGTCTGTGTGTCTATGTGTTTGTCTGTTTGTTTGTCTATGTGTCTGTGTGTCTATGTGTCTGTGTATCTGTGTATCTACGTATCTCTGTATCTGTGTGTCTATGTGTCTGTGCTACTGTGTATCTGTGTGTCTATGTGTCTGTGTTTCTGTGTATCTATGTGGATGTGTGTCTATGTGTCTATGTGTCTGTTTGTGTATGTGTCTGAGTATCTGGGTGGCTGTGTGTCTGTGTGACTATGTGTCTGTGTGTCTCTGTGTCTATGTGTCTCTGTGTATGTGTGTCTGGGTGTCTGTGTGTCTGTGTGTATCTGAGTATCTGTGTCTGGGTGTATCTGTGTATGTGTGTATATGTGTCTGTGTGTCTGTGTATAAGGATGGATGTTTTCTACGTGTCTCTGTGTCTGTGCGTCTGAGTTTCTACGAATCTCTGTGTCTGTGCGTCTGAGTTTCTACGTGTCTCTGTGTCTGTGCGTCTGAGTTTCTACGTGTCTCTGTGTCTGTGCGTCTGAGTTTCTACGAATCTCTGTATCTGTGCGTCTGAGTTTCTACGTGTCTCTGTGTGTCTATGTGTCTGTGTTACTCTTTATCTTGGTGTCTGTGAGTCTATGTGTCTGTATGTCTGGGTGCTGTGTGTCTATATGTCTGTGTGTCTGTATGTCTGTGTGTCTTTGTATCTGTGTGCCTGTGTGTCTGTATTTCTGTGTATCTGTGTGTATATGTGTCTGTATTTCTGTCTATCTATGTGTCTGTGTGTCTGTGTGTCTATGTGTCTGTGCTCTGTTTGTCTGTGTGTCTGGTTGTCTATTTGTCTGTATGTGCGTATGCGAGATATTTTCAGAAAACATTATCATACCAAAATGGAGAATACAGCTTTGAAAAAAACAACCAAAAACAACAACTTATTTTTGGAACTGCGATTGGTATTATGACCAGAAATAATAAATATTCGTGTAAATTACAAAAGAGTTGAATTGAATCAGCAAAAGATAAAAAATGAATTAACAGCGGCTGTAAAACAGCCAAGAGATTTTCAGACAGAAGTACAAACCCGGACAGATAAACTGAGAGAGAGACAGAAAAAGAGAGACACTGAAAGAAAGACACTGAAAGAGAAAGAAAAACAAAGACAGAGAGACAGAAAAAGAAAGACACTGAGAGAGACAGAAAAAGAAAGACAGAGAGAACAAAAAAAGAAAAGACACAGAAAAAGAAAAGAGAGAGACAGAAAAAGAAAGACACAGAGAGAGACAAAAAAAAGACACAGAGAGAGACAGAAAAGAAAGACACTGAGAGAGACAGAAAAAGAAAGACACTGAGAGAGAAAAAAAAAAAAGACAGAGAGAGACAGAAAAAGCAAAAGACTGAGAGAGAGAGAAAAAGAAAGACACTGAGAGAGACAGAAAAAGAAAGACATGAGAGAGACAGAAAAAGAAAGACACTGAGAGAGACAGAAAAAGAAAGACACTGAGAGAGACAGAAAAAGAAAGACACTGAGAGAGACAGAAAAAGAAAGACTCAGAGAGAGACAGAAAAGAAAAGAGACAGAAAAAGAAAGACAGAGAGAGAAAAGAAAGATGACAGAGAGAGAGAGACAGAAAAAGAAAGACACTGAGAGAGACAGAAAAAGAAAGACTGAGAGAGACAGAAAAAAAGAAGAGAGAGACAAAAAGAAAGACAGAGAGAGACAGAAAAGAAAAAGAGAGAGAGAGAGAAAAAGAAAGACACTGAGAGAGAAGAAAAGAAAGACACTGAGAGAGAGACAGAAAAAGAAAGACACAGAGAGAGACAGAAAAAGAAAGACACAGAGAGAGACAGAAAAAAAGAGAGAGACAGAAAAAGAAAGAGAGAGAGAAAAAGAAAGACACAGAGAGAGAGACAGAAAAGAAAGACACAGAGAGAGACAGAAAAGAAAGACACAGAGAGAGACAGAAAGAGAGAGACTCAGAGAGAGAGAGAGAGAAACATTCAGAGAGAAGAGAGAGAAAGAAGAAGAGACAGAAAAGAAGAAGAGAGAAAAAGAAAGAGACAGAGAGAGAGAAAAGAAGAAGAAGAGAGAGAAGAAGAAAGAGAGAGAGAGAGAAAAAAAGAGAGACAGAGACAGAAAAAAAAAAAAAGACAGAGAGAGAGAAAAAAAAGAAAAAGAAAATAAGAGAGAGACAAAGAACAGAATAGACAGAGAGAGAAAGAGAGAGACAGAAAAGAAAGACACAAAAAGACAGAGAGAAGAAAAATGAGAGAGAGAAGAGACAGAAAAAGAAAGACACAGAGAGACAGAAAAGAAAGACACAGAGAGAGACAGAAAAAGAAAGACACTGAGAGAGAGAGAAAAAGAAAGACACAGAGAGAGAGAGAAAAAGAAAGACACTGAGAGAGACAGAAAAAGAAAGACACAGAGAGAGAGAAAAAGAAAGACACAGAGAGAGACAGAAAAAGAAAGACACTGAGAGAGAGAGAAAGAAAAAGAAAGAGAGACAGAAAGAGAGACAGAAAAAGAGAGAGAGAGAGAAAAAAAGAGACAAAAAGAAAGACACTGAGAGAGACAGAAAAAGAAAGAGACAGAGAGAGACAAAAAAAAAGAGAGAGAGACAGAAAAAGAAAAACAGAGAGAGAAAGAAGAAGAAAGAGAAAAAGAGACTGAGAGAGAGAGAAAAAAAGACTCAGAGAGAGACAGAAAAAGAAAGACTCAGAGAGAGACAGAAAAAGAAGACAGAGAGAGAGAGAGAAAAAGAAAGACTCAGAGAGACAGAAAAAGAAGACAGACAGAGAGACAGAGAGAGACAGACAGAGACAGAGAGAGAGAGAAACATTCAGATATTTAAGGAGTAGTCAACGATACCGAAAAAAATGACAGAAACAAGAAATAGCTAAGAAATATTTTATCCCACTAGCTTATCATTTTATATATTACTATTGGAAAAATGAAATTAAATAAATGAAACAAAGAACGAATAAATGAACGAAAGACAAAATTACAAACACAGAAAGTAGTACAGCCAAAACAAATGACCATTTTGTTTCGTTATCACAATAAAGGTTTTAGAAGAACAACAATTATTTCTCAAAATCTTTAATGTACGAGCTAATTAGACTTAGTAGTCAAAAATAAATAAAAATAATAATTAATAATAGAAAATAAATAAAAATAATAACTAACAAAAGAAAATAAATAAAAATTATAACTAATAATAGAAAACAAATAAAATAAATAAAAATATTAACTAATAATAGAAAACAAATAAAATAATAGATAATAAAAGAAAATAAATAAAAATAATACGTAATAATCACACAAACACCTGCATACTTGAACAAAGCCTACTAAGTATTTGTAACTCAAAGAACCAAATACCTCAAAAAGTTCCGGCAGACTGAGTAATTAAGAACATAATTAAAACTATTGTTCTCTCGATACAAGATTTTTCAAGATATCGCTGTCATACGTCACCTAGCTAACCTGTGATACATTGTTTCAGTCATTACGTCATTCGCTGAGGGAGACTGTAACTATACGTCAGAGTTTAATCTCGTCTTTATTAGTTGTTTGTTCATCAGCCAAATCTCACGAACTTTATCTCTCTGTCGAAAACTATTTAACATAGGGGGGAAAAAAATTCCAAGCCAGGATAAGTCAGTCTAAATTTCACACTCGACTGAATTCTTTTTTGATCACGCAATGCTGGATGTTTTAATTTTTTTTTCGTTGCGTGTGCTGCTGGTTCGTTTCAGAGAATGTCTATCTACGTATATATCTGTCTATATATCTGTCTGTCTGCCTGTCTGTCTGTCTGTTTATCCGTTTGACTATTTATCAATGTGTTTATCGCTCTATTTACCAATGTTTACCTACCTATTTATCTAACTATATTGATCTATGTATGTGTCTGTTTCTTTACCGTCCTACTTATATACATACCTCTCTCTCTCTCTCTCTCTCTCTCTCTCTCTCTCTCTCTCTCTCTCTCTCTCTCTCTCTCTCTCTCTCTCTCTCTCTCTCTCTCTCTGTGTGTGTGTGTGTGTTATTAGTCCGTTCAGTCGAGGGTCGTCAGTGGAAACACAAACGCACATACACAGAAACAGACACACACACATATATACATATACATATACACATTATCTATCTATCTATATAGAAATGTTGTCTTTCATATATATTTATAGCATCAATTTGTTTTGGGTTTTTTGTTTTGTTGAGATTTTCATAAACAAAGAAGGACGCAAACAAATAAAATGATGTAGACTAATACTGTACTTAATCTGCGTTGTCAACATAACTGTCTCAATAATAATAATAATAATAATAATAATAATAATAATAATAATAATAATAATAATAGTAATAATAATAACAACAACAACAACAACAACAACAACAACAACACCACATTGAGAATAATTAATTTTCAGTTACACTTCAACAAATATATCTCAGAGATATCTTTTTACACCTGACTCAGTTTATTCTTGTTTCCATGGTTTCGTTGTTGGAGACAACATACATAGAAAAAAAATATATAGGAAGGGTAGATAAGAAGATGACTTTAACTATGACCTTGTCCTGAAAACGAAGAACAACGCAAACATGAAAATACGTAAGATTTTCTAGTATTGATTTATTTTGTTCATAGTTGTTTTGTTTCTTTTAGTATTTTGTTTTTGTTGTCATCGTTGTTGTATTTCATACACATAATATTTTGTTCCCTTGTGTGCCCAAGAAAGGCGTACTTTAATGTTCAGTGGAAAAATGTTTGGTTCAGAGACCTGGATCGAGAACAAACAGTGCTGATCTTTTTGTAATCACGTCTTTGTTTTTGTTTTTTCTTCTCTTTTTTTAAAATGCCCTTTGTATTTATATCATCAATTTGTATCCCATTTACAATTCTTGTTTTTAAAAATTATTATCTATTTTTAAAATTTTATTTATTAATTTATGTTCGAACTGAAGATTTAGATATAAAATTTATTAAAAATCACTAATACGTATTTTTTTTTCGTTTTGATTATTTTATTTTTTTACCAATTAAATTTATGTGAAAAAAATAAATAAAAATAAATAAATAAATAAATAAATAAATAAATAATCTCTATTTCTTCGAAAACAATAATAAGTAAGGTTGGTTATTATTATTTTTTTAATACTAAATCAGGACTTTGACGTGACAGTCAGTTTATAACGTCACTATTGTGTTATCTCTGCTTCCAAATACTTATAGTGCTGATATCAGAGAGCCCGTTATTCTGAATCACTGTTTTAGAGATAATAACTATATATAAAAAATATATATATATATATAGATGTACGTAACGCACTAGTTACTCACTACATAAAATCATGTGTATAAGGAATAAACAAACAAGACGATGTTTCAAATTAAAGGGCTTTAATATTAGTTAATTCCATTTACAACATGGTAACTCTGGCAAACTGACAAGATTCACAAAAGAAATCATGACAAAAAATCTACAGTTCCAGAAACAAAACAAATCAAACCAATACAAAACAATTGACGTTTAGATAAAAAAAAAAAAAAATGATTAGCAAGAAATATATTCAACAAATATATAATCAAAAACACAATACATGTGTTAATATACAGTTCATTACAATTACAGCTGAGGAGTCGATTACGTAAACTGCTTGAGTTTCACAAACTCTTGACCTCCTGCAGTTCACTACTTTGACACTGCTGTTCTAAAACACTTTGTACATGAATTCCTGTACTTGATAAGGTCACATAATTAAAGAGAAAATTCGTTGTCACCATCACAATGATCATTATCAGCAAAAGGAACAGCAACATTATTATTATTATTATTATTATTATTAGTAGTAGTAGTAGTAGTAGTAGTAGTAGTAGTAGTATGATAGAAAAATATACAAGAGATATAGCAGTAGTAGTAGAAGTAATAACATTAAATTCATAAAACTGATTCTCATCAAAGTTCTGTAAGTAAAAGTTATGTCTGTGCTTTGTAAGTTTGTGTTTCGTGTTTAATTATTTTCTTTTACTAAATCACGACATTTCTACTTGTTAGTTATAGAAAATTACTGAAAGCAATAAATTCCGAAGTTGTGTTCGTTGTTGCCCTTTTCAAGATGTTTAGAGTTCTGCACGCGCAGTTCAATACTGTCGCCTGCTTTCAGTTCAAACAGCGCGCCTTGGTAAGTGGGAGTAAACCCTGCTGTCGCTGATGACGTCACCACACACTGAGACTGGAAAAGTTCGAGTAATTTCTCTTCGTGTTTCCCTCCATTTCTAAGCCAGATGGAATGAACAGAAGTGGCGACGTCTTGTGTTTGGTTGTTCACGAAAACAAGATGAGCGTAAATAAAACACGTGCCAGGCGTTTTTACTTGAATGCGGCCATCTTTGTACATCATCTTCTTCCCTATGAACGAAGAGGCTTGTTTCCAGTGGAGTATATTTTGTCCTTCTGCATAATAATAATAATAATAATAATAATAATAATAATAATAATAATAATAATAATTGTTTAGCAAATTCTCTTTTTCTCTGTTTCTGTCATACACACCTTTACATCCACATTAAATCTAGAACCTCTAATAAATTATTATTATTATTATTATTATTATTATTATTATTATTATTTTACAATAAATAGCTAATGTGGTAACATAATGAACATATCTGTTATTTAAAAAATGATATTTAATCATTTCATAACTCATTACTGTTTAACCTTTGATGAACTTTGACCTCACCTGACCTCACCCAGTCAATGTCGCGTAGATTTGCTGAGCGGCCATTCTCTCCATCAAAACGTAATTCAGAATCTAAAAAAAAAATGACATATATATATATATATATATATATTTCGACGTTTATGTTTTTAAGTATGCGTACTACATTTAACACACGCACACTCTATATTGAGCATCTCTCGGTCGATTTCGGTCAGTCGGAACACTTCGTCACATTCCGCTACGCTCATATTTCAAAGAAATGTACGAAATGTTCCGAATGTGTAACGAGGTACGGAATCGACCGAGTTGTAACGAATCCCGCCTCTACAAAAAATTCAGTATTAGTCAGCGGTTAGCACGAAGTCGGGATTGTTTAGTGTATTCACTGCCAACTGCGCATAACACATCTAATTATAGAACCTGGGATTTCCGCGCGGTTTATTAGACAATGTCGTTCAGACATGCCTTACTGTCGAAGCCTGAATACATAGTTTAACACATACCTGTGTGTTTTATTTTTTATTATTTTTTAATATGTTTTTGTATATATATATATATATATATGTTGTGTGCGTGTGTGTGTGTGTGTGTTTATTCACGTATTATTGAGTGAAACAATCAGACAGAGGAACAGACAGAAAGACAGATTTTCGCGGAATTTATGTATGTGAATGTATGTTTGTGTATGTGTGTATGTGTATGTGAGTATGTGTATGTGTTTGTGTGTATGTGTGTATATGTATGTGTGTGTGTGCATGTTATGTGTCAGAAATATCAGTTTTAATTTTGAATGTATTAAGAATATTATTGTACATTAAGAATGACTTACTACTCACTTTTGGCTCTGTCTTGCTGGTACTGTGTTTCTACAAACTGCAAATAAATAGAATTGTAGAAAAGAATCAACATATTTTATTTGATATATAAGAACATACATACATACATACATACATACATCATGAACAACAGCAACAACAAGCATAACAATAATAATAATAATACTAATACTACTACTACTACTACTAATAATAATAATAACAATAATAATAATAATAATAAGAAGAAAAAGAAGAAGAAGAAGAAGAAGAAGAAAAACCTTTGTTATGATGTCGATCAGGTTTCGCTCACGACCAGCACAGCAGATATTTCCATCTTCTCGAACGTCGAAGTCGTAGATGTTGTCAGTTTTGTCATCGTCGGTGAGATAAACATCTTTGCACGGAAAGCAGACGTCGTCGTCCCATTGCACAACGGTTTGACGTTGTGACTGCACCCGTGGTGTAGTGAAAGTTAGAGATATAACGATCACCAGAAAGATGTTGATGAAAAGATAAAGGACAGTGACCTCTGTCCAGAATTTGTTTTTCTCTTTTTCTGTGACTTTCTCTTTGTTACATTTTTCTCGCACTTTTTCTCGTGGCATAAATTTTTTGTTAGGATTGACAAAACTTTCAAAAAAAAATTCTCGATTTGGTTTGATGAATGGCTCGTCACTGCTACCTGGATTACACCTTTCTCTCTGTTTCACTTCTTTGTTTTGTAACAAACTTTCTTTGTTATGATCCATTTCTTTTCTATCTCAGAAAACTTGTATTTCTCTTAGATACAAATTGCAAACTTAGAAATGTTTGTTCTAAGACGGTTTCTGGTGATATGTTTAAGCACGATATCGACTATACTTTTTGTATCCAACCAGTCATTCGGATCAGATATACTCTATGCCAAATATTAATGAATAACAGTGGAGTTAATAGTTCTCGTAATTTATATCTTACATTCAACATGCGAAGCGAAACATTTGACGTAATGCCCAAGAAGTTCTTATTTTCAATCTCACCACTGTTACATAATCTAGATATTTCTTTCTGCTCTCTCACTATTCCTGTATCTCCCAGTCTTATTTGCCAGCTGGTGTGTAGATACCCTCACTTTTGTTAATTATCTTTTATAAACCATTGGTATAGATTTAACTAAATGAAACTGAAATGTTACACCATTTGTGATGTATTTATATAACTTGTCACATTTCACAGATGTATTTAACTGAATTGAAAGATTCTGCCTTGCTTATGTTATTTGCTTAATTATACAGAAATATTTTTTTATATTTTCATTAATCTGGTTCAGCTCTATCCATATCTATCCAAATTCTAATTCATATAAAATTTTCCTCATAGAAGTCATCCAATTATTTTTCTATAATATAAAATACGGAGCCAGGGCATAGAAGTCTTAGTACTGAATGTAATTACTGACAGAGGTATTTCATTTTCGGGCGAAGAGCAACGTCTTTTGATAAACTGGACTAAAACTAGTCTTTTTACAAACAGAGAGGCGTGATAGACAGATTATTACATGCGATATGAATAACTTTGTAGGAGACTTTAAACTTTGACGACTAACTTGTATATATTTCCAACTAGATGGTAGAATTACAGTAGAAAACTGTCAGCTGAAATAAACAGCGGAATTGTTCAGATTGAAAAGCATGCAACAACTTGGACAAAGTCTCTGTGACTGGTACCCGAAGGTTTTGATTAAAAGTTTAGTTTGTAAAAAGTCCACACAAAACATTTGATAGAGATTCCGCATCACCGCTTAAATGTTTGAAGAGTTAGAAATATATTTCTCCCCCGTCTCTCTCTCTCTCTCTCTCTCTCTCTCTCTCTCTCTCTCTCTCTCTCTCTCTCTCTCTCTCTCTCTCTCTCTCTCTCTCTCTCTCTCTCTCTCTCTCTCTCTCTCTCTCTCTCTCTCTCAGTCTGTTTCTCTTTCTCTCTGTATATACACAAACACACACAGAAACACACACAAATATATATATGTATATAGACACAGTAACATACATGCAACATGTCATGGCCTCCCATTACAGCTTGATTGCTTTTGCCACCAAGTTCTGATATTAAGACGAGATCTCGCTATTTTCAAAGCAAGGGTCACACGCACAGCAGAAACTGAGAACTGTGATTGTTCATTTAATGTTTCATCACGACTCTAATAATACAGTAATATGGCGGATCATTGTTCATTTAGTGTGATCTCGGGACATTCCAACATGGAAATTATATCAAATGAAAAATAAATAAATGAATAAAAAATGTTTTATAATTATTATTATAAGTAAGGATTGTTATTATTAATTTTTTGCCCAGAAATCAGTTTACCTAAGTTGAAAAAATAGATTACTGTGAAAACTACTTTAGAATGATGACGTCACAGTTTTTATTTTTAGCATTGCAAACAATATATCTCTCTGTCTTTAGGTTACGAGGTGTTAGGAAATTGAAACCAAAAACTACACAGAAAAAAAAAATAATTATAAAATAAATAAATAAAATAAACAACAACAAATAAACAAACCAAAACAAAACAAAACAAAACAAAATAAATATCGTTTTGTACCGGCCCTGTTCCCCTCCTCTGTGACGATTCTGAATCAGTCCCTTGCTCCAACTAACTTGAACGTCCACAATAAAGAAAAGAAGAAACATGATCTCCTAAACCCGCTTTTAAAACAGGTCTTTATAGATCTCATGTGAGGTATCCAGTTTAGTAGCTAGTCACGTTTTTGATTGTATCAGACACTAACTTTTGTTTTGTGTGCGTATGAATGAGACATGGGGTCAAAGAGCATTTTTTATATCTGAGAACAGAAAATGTTTTGCAATGTTTAATAATAATAATAATAATCCTAAATCTAACAATAATAATAATAATAATAATAATAATAATAATAATAATAATAATAATAATAATAATAATAACAATAATAACAACAACAACAACAACAACAACAATAACAATATTAATAGCATCTTCAGTCTCACCACTTTTACATAATATGCATATTCTTTCTGCTCTCTCACTATTCCTGTATCTCCCAGTCTCATTTACCAGCTGATGTGTAGATAGCCTCACTTTAGTTCAGTATCTTTTATAAATCATTGTTATAGATTTAACTAAATGAAACAGAAACGTTACACCATCTGTGATGTATTTATAGAAATTGTCACATTTCACAGTTGTATTTAAGTGAATTGAAAGATTCTGCCTTACTTCGTCATATATTATATGCATAATTATGAAAAAAACATTTTTTTTTTATATTTTCATTAATCTATCGATATGTGTCCAAATCCCAATTCATATAAAGTTCTCCTAATAAAAGTCATCTAATTATTTATCGAAAATATTTTTGAGTCTCAAAATTAGTAATTTTAATAGAGGTATTTCGCGCGGAGAGCAAAGTCTTTTGATAACCTGGACTGAAACTAGTCTATTTACAAAGTGAGAGGCGTGACAGACAGATTATTATGTGCCATATAATTAGGAGACTTTAAACTTTGCCAAGTAACATGTATACATATCTAACTACATGTTTCGAATTAGATAAACAGAGAGATAGGCAGACACACCTCTTCACACACACACATACACATAATATACTCAGACCCACACATACGCCCTCATTTTCCTGCTGGGGATTTCCTGTGTCACTAATAACAGATGAGGGGTCACCAAGCCTTTTCAACATGAGAGCTACTTGACAGGTACAGAGTTAAGGTCTATCAGTTTGTTACCCTCTCCTGAAATAAAAACTTTGTTCAGTTTATTTTTCGTTGTATATTATTATTAAAAATACCTATCTGTCTGATCATGCAGATGACGTTTGTGATGTTTCAGAATAACAAAGTCAGATACAGATAAGATCAGTATTCAAACTTGGGGGCGACCTGGTGCACGTGTTGGTGTGATTCCTGTAACAGAGTAAAATGGCGGATCATTGTTGATTTAGTCGGACCTTTGGACACGACAAAACTTGGTAATTATATCAAAGGAAAAAAAAAAAATAATAAAAATAATAAAAAGAAAATAAAATCAAGAAATACAAAAATGTGTAATAATAAGTAAGGTTTGTTATTATTAATTCCCCACCCCACAAGATAGCAGTTTGCTTATGCTGCTAAAAATAGATTACTGAGATTTGCTGTGGTTCAAGTGTGTCTGTGAAAGGTTTGATATGTTATCAGTGTATTTGATAAACTCAGATTATTAATACAAAATCAGCATTACTCTCTCTCTCTCTCTCTCTCTCTCTCTCTCTCTCTCTCTCTCTCTCTCTCTCTCTCTCTCTCTCTCTCTCTCGCTCTCTCTCTCTCTGTCTCTCTCTCTGTCTCTCTCTATCTCTCTCTCTCTCTGTATCTCTCTCTCTCTCTCTCTCTCTCTCTCTCTCTCTCTCTCTCTCTCTCTCTCTCTCTCTCTCTCTCTCTCTCTCTCTCTCTCTCTTCCACGTTAACAAGACACTGAAACTAAAAATTTACCGTTAATCAACGTCGAACACAACAGCACATTATTAAAATATGGATAAATTAAATTTCTGTCTGGATATTTGTTCTGATCGCCATTTCAGTAATTGTAATTAATATATATACGACGAAAACAGTGTGAAAACGTATTTTAGAAAACTTGGCTGTTCGTGTTTAAGATGGCGTGGAATGAGATGTCATCATCATTCACGTCGTACAGCGGCAGATAACTCTAACAATAAAGTACATCTGGTAACAAGGTAAGACGTCATTCTGAGTTCTGCAACTACGACGACATCTTGTAGTAACACAAGAGAAGCTGGTTCAGACGAAATGTGGGAACTGGACGGAAATCTTGACCTTCTGGGTAATTATACTCACAGCGCGACGTACAAACAAAGAAAAACATTTAACTGAAGACCACTAGCAATTCTTTAGTTAAGATTCAGGACACGAGAAGAATGGAAAGATGCATGTTTGAGTTTGTGACAGTGTTAGGAATCGCATACATGAATAACAAGAAGTCTCCAGTTTTTTTCCTATAGTCATTTCATGGAGTATTTTGATTTGAAATTTGTGGAAAAGTTTGACGTCAAGAAAGGAAAGTCGGTTGATGTTAAAGATAAAGGTCACGGAGTTTGTCTCAGCAAAGTTATGGAACATATGACGTCACGATACGGTAAAGTTAGGATAGAGAGAAAAGGGAAAAGGACGCACACACACGCACACACACACAGGCATTCTCAGGCACAGACATACACAAAACAGAAAGACAGAAAGAGAGAAAGAAAAAGAAAAAAATGAAATGAATTTTTTTAAAGTTATTATTTCATTTATTCGTCGAGTAGTTTGTTGTTGTTGTAGTAGTAGTAGTAGTAAAAACAGCAAAAATAATGAAAAGGATGATTCACCTGATATGTTTTCATTTTTGACAGGCTCGATTTATATATGTTTATATATAATTAATTAATAAATTAAAAAAACCAATAACAACATCAACAATAATAATGATAATAATAATAACAATGACGATGATTTTAGGTATATAAAGACAACTCTACGCTAAATACTTTTTATGTGAGTTATTCGTGTTTTTTTAACACATGTATAATGCAGTTTCATTTAAACAAATGTAACAATTATCAATAAGATTTCGATTCCAACCTCCGAGTTTCCCGTCAAGGGAAGTAACTCTGTTTATCAAATGTTAACTAAATGAAAACCCTGATTATACCGCCTGATCTCTTTTTGAAACCGGTTTATATATAGATATGTATATAAAGTGAAGCAATATTCATGAAGAAGAATATAATCATTATAATGATTTCAGTATTATTGCTATTTCAGATCAATGGTCAAAGAAATACTGTAAATGCAAGTACATAATGATACATATATTTTAATTATTTTAAAATATATATTTTTTCCCAAGCATTAGTATTCACATACTTACTTACTTAATTAATTAATTATATTTTTTTATATCTTTTTGTTTTACATTTTATTATTTTTAATGTTTTCCTTATTTAATTCCGTCTGAAGAAACAGCTGAAGGCAATTTCATAGTGAACATTTTATGATAACCAATTTTATAAATATAACAGTTGATATAAAATTTATTAAAAATCACTAATACGTATTTTTTTTCGTTTTGATTATTTTCTTTTCTGACCAATTAAATATATATATATGTTTGTTTATTTATTTATTTTGGCGTGTTTACGTGTGGCAGTAAGACTTGACCCATTTTTTTGTTCCAGTTCATTGAAACTGCGAACTGTGATTGTTCCTTTGATGTTTTCTGACGACTCTAATAATAGAGTAATATGGCGGATAATTATTGATTTAATGGAATCTCGGGATTCATCAACATGGGAATTATATGAAAAATAAATAAATAAATAAATAAATAAATAATATGTATTTCTTCGAAAACAATAATAAGTAAGGTTGGTTATTATTAATACTAAATCAGTACAACTTCTTAACTGTTGTTTAAATCATTTTGAGCAGTGCTGCCCAACCTTTTCCGAACATGGGCCGGATTTAAGAAAAAAACGATGCCAGTGGGTTGGACTCACATTTCTACCCTTTCATTTTTTAATACAACTACTTGAAATGATTTGAAAAAGTATTCAGAACTGCAAAACATTGATTCTATTATTCTATTTATAGAAATTATCCATTATACGACTATAATTCATAACTCAATTTAAACATAGGGGTCCTACATATGATACTATTTCTATTACTTCTTCACTGCTATCCAAAAATTTAAAGTCTCCAGATGTTACATGAATACGAAATGACCATTAAAAATTTTGATTTAGAACCTTACATTCTATAAAACAAATTTAACAATTGACCAAGATTAAAAAAAGCATAAAACATTTCTTCAAATAAATGGCTTTGTATTTCAATAATAAAACAATTTTACTGAATAATTAAGGAATAAACTGAAGACTGACTAGCGGGCAGGATTCTAAGGGTTCGTGGCTCGGACGTTGGGCAGCACTGGTTTCGAGTGTTACAGCGAGTGTATCAAAATAAAAATAAAATACGAAGCCAAGATCAATCACTCGAATCAGTTCTTTATTGGTCACGCAATTCCAGGAAGTCCGTCTGTCTTTCTCTCAGTCCCTCTCTTTCTGTTTGTCTGTCTGTCTCTGTCTCCCGTTCTCTCTGTGTCCCATTCTTTCTCTCTCTGTCTCTCTCTTTCTACCATTCTTTACCTTTCTCTGCTTCTGTCTCTTCCAGTCCATCTGTCTTTCTCTCAGTCCCTCTCCTTCTGTTTCTCTGTCTGTCTCTGTCTCCCATTCTTTCTCTCTCTGTCTCTCTCTTTCTACCATTCTTTACCTTTCTCTGCTTCTGTCTCTTCCAGTCCATCTGTCCTTCTCTCAGTCCCTCTCCTTCTGTTTCTCTGTCTGTCTCTGTCTCCCATTCTCTCTGTCTCCCATTCTTTCTCTCTCTGTCTCTCTCTTTCTACCATTCTTTACCTTTCTCTGCTTCTGTCTCTTCCAGTCCATCTGTCCTTCTCTCAGTCCCTCTCCTTCTGTTTCTCTGTCTGTCTCTGTCTCCCGTTCTCTCTGTCTCCCATTCTTTCTCTCTCTGTCTCTGTCTTCCATTCTGTCTCTCTCTTTCTACCATTCTTTACCTTTCTCTGCTTCTGTCTCTTCCAGTCCATCTGTCTTTCTCTCAGTCCCTCTCCTTCTGTTTTTCTTTCTGTTTCTCTCTCTGTCTCTCTCTTTCTGCCATTCTTTGTCTTTCTCTGTGCCTGTCTCTCTGTCTGCCACTGTGATTGTCTTTCTGTATGTGTCTGTCTGTCTGTCTGTCTCTCTCTATGCCTCTCTATTTCCCATTCCTTATCAATGTGTCTCTCTTTCTGCTCTCTTTGTTGCAATCTGTCTCTGTCTCTCTGTCTCTGTGTCTCCTCTTTGTCCCATTCTTTCTCTGTTTCGGTGTCTGTCTCTCTGTCTGTGTCTCTCATTCTCTTTCTGTATGTCTCTGTCTCTCTCTCTCTCTCTCTCTCTCTCTCTCTCTCTCTCTCTCTCTCTCTGTCTTTCGGCTCTCTGTCTGTGTCTCTGATTTTCGTTCTGTATGTCTCTGTCTCTCTCTTTGTCCCTCTCTATTTCCGATATCTCCACTTCTTAGTTATAGAAAATTACTGAAAGCAATAAATTCCGAAGTTGTGTTCGTCGATCTCCTTTTCAAGATTTTTAGAGTTCTGCACGCGCAGTTCAATACTGTCGTCTGCTTTCAGTTCAAACAGCGCGCCTTGCTAAGTGGGAGTAAACCCTGCTGTCGCTGATGACGTCACCACACACTGAGACTGGAAAAGTTCGAGTCATCTCTCTTGTTTCCCGCCATTTCTAAGCCAGGTGGCATGAGCAGAAGTGGCGTCGTCTTGTATTTGGCTGTTCACGAAAACTTCAATGCGGCCATGTTTGTAGATCATCTTCTTCCCAGTGAAAGCAGAGTCTTGTTTCCAATGGAGTATAGATGGTCGTTCTGAGTAAAAATAATAATAATAATAAGAAGAAGAATAAGAATAAGAATAATAATAATAATAATAATAATAAATATAATAATCATAATAATAATCATAATCATAATCATAATTGTTTAGCAAACTCTCTTTCTCTATCTCTCTTAAGTACACCTACATATCCACATTAAAGCTAGACAATCTAATAAAGAGACGGATAAATTATTATTATTATTATTATTATTATTATTATTATTATTATTATTATTATTATTTTATAATAAATAGCTAATATGGTAAATAATGAACACATCTGTTATTTAAAAATGATATTTAATACTTTAATAATTCATTACAGTTTAACCTTTGATGAACTTTGACCTCACCTGACCTCAACCCTTCAATTTGGATTAGACGTGCTGAGATGCCACTTTCTTTATCAAGAACAAATTGAGAATCTAAAAAACAACGACACAGACATGTGACCCTGTATTTGTGTATAGGTCGGCGTATGTGTATGTGTAAGTGTGTATGTATGTGTTTGTGTGTGCATGTGTTTATATATGTTGTAAGGTATTTGTGTATCTGTGTATCTGTATTAATATGTCCGTATGTATGTGTGTGTGTATGTGTGTTAACGTGTGTGTGTGTATGTGTGTTAACGTGTGTGTATGCTTGTGTAGGTCTATTTGTGTGTGCATGTGTGTCTATGTATGTATGTGTGTGTATGTAAGTGTGTGTTTGTCACAAATGTCAGTTTTTTGTTGTAAATTTATTAAGTATGTTATTGTATATCAAGAATGATTTGCTACTCACTTTTGGCTCTCTCTTTTTCTCTTTCTACAAACTGCGAATAAATAGAATTGCAGAAAAGAATCAACATATTTTGTTTGAGATATAACAACATACATATATACATACATACGTAAATAAATAAATAAATAAATAATAATAAAGGATCTGGCATATTAAAACCTACTTAAATGTGTGTATTTGTGTTTGTGTGTGTGTGTGTGTGTGGGTGTGTTTGAGAGAGCGCGCGCGTGTGTGTGTGCGTGTGAGAGAGAGAGACAGAGAGAGGGAGAGAGAGAGAGAGAGAGAGAAAGAGAAAGAGAGAAAGAGAGCCATTCGCATTGTAAACTATTTTAGAATGATGACGTCACAGATAAATGAATAAAATTAACAACAACAAATAAACAAAACAAAACAAAACAAAACAAATATCGTTTTCTTCATGATACTAAAAACACTGAATCCTCAGTACCGGCCCTGTTCCCCCTCCTCTGTGACTATTCTGAATCAGTCCCTTGCTCCAACTAACTTGAACGTGCACAATAAAGAAAAGAAGAAACATGATCTCTGACACCCGCTTTTAAAACACGTGTTTATAGATCTTCTGTGAGGTATCCAGTTTAGTAACTAGTCACGTTTTTTATATGTCAGTGATTAACTATTGTTTTGTGAATGAGACATGGGTTCAAAAAGTATCTTTTATATCTGACATCTTTTGCAATGTATAACAATAGTAATAATAATAATAATAACAATAGTAGTAATAATAATAATAATAATAATAATAATAATAACAATAAAAACCTTTCTTACGATGTCGATAAGGTTTCGCTCACGACCAGCACAGCAGAGATTTCCATCTTCTCGAACGTCGAAGTCGTAGATGTTGTCAGTTTTGTCATCGTCGGTGAGATAAACATCTTTGCATGGAAAGCAGACGTTGTCGTCACACTGCACCTGTGGTGAAATATAAAGAAATATAAAGATCAACAAAAAAGATGTTGATGAAAACAAAAAGGACAATGACCGCTGTCCAGAATTTGTTTTTCTCTTTTTCTCTTTCTAAATTTTCTTCTCCATTTGGTTTGATGAGTGGCTCGTCACTGCTACCTGGATAACGCCTTTTTCTCTGTTTCACTTTTTTGTTTCGTATCAAACTTTTGTTGTTATGATCCATTTCTTTTGTATCTCAGAAAACTTGTATATCGCTCAGATACAAACTGCGAACTGAGAAATGTTTGTTTGATGTTTCTTTAAGACGTTTTGCGACTAATGAAATGATTAAACTTGAAACACCGTCCTATATGATCTGTGAGTGGGATGAGTCATTTCCTTTTGCCAGCTATCAGATCTGTGAATGGGGTGAGACATGGCGTTTTGCCAGCTATCAATGACAGTCATACTATTCATCATGCGATTTACAGTTGATCTTTCAAACTTGTCATTTGGCTACACCTTAAACGCAATCTGATAATCATTGTCTCTTAGACAACAACTCCGTCATGTGACTTCGGAACTGTTTTTAATTTGTACTGTAATCCTAGAGGTCTTTGCAAAGTCACTGTCTACGTCACTGTATACACCCTGTGATTCTGAACTTTTGGCAGTTATTTTGGTTTCAGGTACTGAGTCAAATGGGTTCATGAGTCAGACAGTGTTCGTTGTAGTGATTAGTGTTTCATTTCAGTTCTTTATGATTGTTAGCTTTACAGCATATTAAAGTACAAAAGGAAAAAGAAGAATAAGAAAAAAGAAATGAAATATTCAACTCATTAGTTCATTCATTCATCGATTACTTGAGTATTTTCGTTTAGTTTAGTTTATGGGTTGTTGTTGTTGTTTTCGTCGTCGTCGTGGTAGTAGTAGTAGTATAAACAACAAGTATCAAAAAGGATGTTTCAGCAGAGGTCCTTTCAGTTTTGACAGACTCCATTTATATATAATTAACTAATAAAAAGAACAACAATAGCAACAACAGCAGCAACAACAACGACAACAACGACAACAATAATAATAATAGTAATGACCATGAACTTAAGTTTATAATGACAACTCTGCGCCAAATACTAAATAAATAAATAAACGTTTTATGTGTGTTATAGCAGTATTCTGAACACATGTATAATCCAGTTTTATTTAAACAAATAACAATTATCTATAACAGTTTCATTTTTATTCAATAGTTGAAAAAATATCTAAAAACAAACTTATTTATTTATTTATTTATATTTTTATTTATGCTGTTTTCATTATTATATTTTAATTCTCTCTCTCTCTCTCTCTCTCTCTCTCTCTCTCTCTCTCTCTCTCTCTCTCTCTCTCTCTCTCTCTCTCTCTCTCTCTCTCTCTCTCTCATTTTTCTTCCCTATGTGAAATATTTACACACGATATCGTCTATCCAACCAGTGGATTTCAGTTTTGTTATTATCTATAATACATTCTTCTCTGTACTGTAATCCTGTAGTTTATGACAATAAACTTAATGTCATTGTCAAAGACATTGCAACGTCATATAAAGTAATTGCGAAGTTATTTTGAAAGTCATTGCAAAGTAATTATCAAATCATTCCATGCACCCAGTGATTCGGGTCTGATTACCTACTCTGCCAACTATTTTTCAGTAACAGTAGACTTAGTCCTTTTTTGTAATGTATATGTTATGACACTAGATATTTGACGTAACGCCCAGCACTGTGAAGCTCTAGGCGTAATGGAAAAATGATATCAATTCAGGCAGTCAGTCAAAAGGCTTTAATGCTTTGCTTACAACTGTTCATTGTAGGGATTAGTGGTTCAATTCAGTTCTTTATTATCATAATCTTTACAGCCTATTGATATGCAATGTCAATGCAAAATGTAAAAAGTACATTTTGATTAATCTGGTTCTGGTCTATCGACATGTATCCAAATCCCAGTTCATATCAAGTTTTCCTAACAAAAGTCATCCAATTATTTTTCTATAATATATAATACGGTGCCAGGGCATAGAAGTCTTAGTACTGTCTGTAATTTTTGATAAACTGGACTGAAACTAGTCTATATACAAATTGAGGGCCGTTCCAGGCACATTATTATGGGCGATATGAATAATTTTGCAGGAGACTTTAATCTTAGACAACTAACTTGTATATATTTCCAACAAGATGGCAGAATTGCAGAAGAAATGTGTCAGCTGAAATAAACAGTGCGATATTTCAAATTTAAAAGCAGTGCAACAACTTGGACAAAGTCTCTGTGACTGGTACCCGAAGGTTTTGATTAAAAGTTTATTTTGTAAAAAGTACACAAAACATTTGACAGAGATTCCACAGGACCACTTAAAAGTTTGAAAAGTTATAAATATATTTCTACCCCGTCTCATATATATATATATATTGATCTCTCTCTCTCTCTCTCTCTCTCTCTCTCTCTCTCTCTCTCTCTCTCTCTCTCTCTCTGTATATACACAAACATATATATATATATATGTATGTATGTATATAGACACAAACACATTCATGCCTCCCATTACAAGTTTATTGTGATATTAAGACGAGATCTCGCTATTTTCACAGCAAGGGACACACGCACAGCAGAAACTGAGAACTGTGTTTGTTGTTTGATGTTTCCTCACGACTCTGATAATACAGTAATATGGCGGATCATTGTTCATTTAGTGTGACCTCGGGACATGCCAACATGGAAATTATATCAAACGAAAAATAAATAAATGAACAAAAAAAAAAAGAGTAAGGTTTATTACAATTATTATTATTATTTTGTTCGCTCTTCTCCCCAGAAATCAGTTGGGGTTTACCCACCGGGCTAAAAATAGATTACTGAGAATTACTGTGGTTCAAATGTGAAAGGTTTGATATCTGATATTATCAGTGCAGATCGTAACCTCAGTTTATTAAACATCTTTAAATAAAAATAATTTAATACTAAATTTTAATACAATTTTTCAAGATATCGCTGTCACTTAGATATACTGTGATATCTTGTTTGAACAGACGTAAATTATACATGACTAAGAAACACGTGTTAGAGTTTAATCTTTTCTTTTGTTTGTTTATCTCTTACAGCTGGTATGTGAAATGAAAGACGTCATATCTATTTCACTGTTTCATACATATATTGAATAATATGAATAATATCTCTCTCTCTCTCTCTCTCTCTCTCTCTCTCTCTCTCTCTCTCTCTCTCTCTCTCTCTCTCTCTCTCTCTCTCTCTCTCTCTCTCATATGGACATTAAATATGTTTATCCCTGAAGGTAAAATAGCACACCTCAGTAAGTATTTGAATATGCAAGTATATCAAATAACATTCTGCTTAGCAGGACGTTAGCGTGACAGACAGTTGATAACAACACTACTGTGTTATCTCTGCTTGCAGTTACTCATAGTGTTGACATCAGATTTACCGATATTCTCACCCACTGTTTTAGAGATAATATCTAGAGATTAATTTGTTCAGTCTGATCTCAGACTAAAAAGTATTCTCCAAAATAATTGTTATATTTCAGTACATACATACATACATACATATTAACACACACACACAAATACACGCATACACACATACGTACATACAAATATATATATATATATAGAAGTACGTAACCCACTGGTTACTCACTACATAAAAACAGGCGTCTAAGGAATAAAGAAACAAAACGAGGTTTCAAATTAAAGGGTTTTAATATTAGTAAATTCCTGATATAGCAATGTTAACATTTACAACATGGTATTTCTAGCATCTCCAAGGAGGACAAACTGACCACGTCAACAAAACAAATCATAATAAAATTTCTACAGTAGCAAAACACAATAAAATGACAAAACTGATTCTCATCAAAGTTCTGTAAGTAAAAGTTATGTCTGTGATTTGTAAGTTTGTGTTTCGTGTTTAATCATTTTCTTTTACTAAATCACGACATCTCCGCTTGTTAGTTATAGAAAATTACTGAAAGCAATAAATTCCGAAGTTGTGTTTGTTGTTGTATTTTTCAAGACGTTTAGAGTTCTGAACGCGCAGTTCAATACTGTCGTCTGCTTTCAGTTCAAACAACGCGCCTTGGTAAGTGGGAGTAAACCCTGCTGTCCCTGATGACGTCACACAATACTGAGACTGGAAAAGTTCGAGTAATTTCTCTTCGTGTTTCCCGCCATTTCTAAGCCAGATGGAATGAACAGAAGTGGCGACGTCTTGTGTTTGGTCGTTCACGAAAACAAGATGAGCGTAAATAAAGCACGTGCCAGGCGTTTTTACTTGAATGCGGCCATCTTTGTACATCATCTTCTTCCCAATGAACGCAGAGTCTCGTTTCCAATGGAGTATATTTTGTCCTTCTGCAAAATAATAATAATAATAATAATCATAATACTAATACTAATACTACTACTACTAATAATAATGATAATGATAATGATAATGATAATAATAATAATAATAATAATAATAATAATTGTTCAGCAAACTCTCTTTCTCTATGTTCATTCGATCTAAGCAATCTAGTAAAGAGACTTATAAATTATTATTATTATTATTATTATTATTATTATTATTATTTTATAATAAATAGCTAATATGGTAACATAATGAACACATCTGTCATTTAAAAATGTTATTTAATACTTTAATAATTCATTACAGTTTAACCTTTGATGAACTTTGACCTCACCTGACCTCACCCAGTCAATTTGGCGTAGATGTGCTGAACGGTCACTCTCCCCATGAAAACTCAATTCAGAATCTAAAGAAATATGACATATATATATATATATATATTTCAACGTTAATGTTTTTAACTATGCGTACTACATTTAGCACACGCACACTCTATATTGAGCATATCTCGGTCGATTCCGGTCAGTCGGAACACCTCGTCACATTCCGCTACGCTTATATTTCAAAGAAATGTACGAAATGTTCCGAATGTATAACGAGGTACGGAATCGACCGAGTTTTAACGAATCCCGCCTCTACAACAATTTCAATATTAGTCAGCGGTTAGCACGAAGTCGGGATTGTTTAGTTATTCACTGCCCACTGCCCATAACATGTCTATTTATAGAACCGGGGATTTCCACGTCGATAGTTTTATATTTCCTCAATCATCGGATGAATAAAAATAGAATATACTAATGTTTATAGGATCACTGGATGGCAAATTAATTCACAGTTGATACATTATTAACACGACCAGTCGGCCTAGTTAGAAACAGTTGTGATCAGACCGAACCAGTCGTTTACTAGACAATGTCGTTCAGACGTGCCTTACTAACGAAGCCTGAATATGTAGTTTAAAACGTACCTGTGTGTTTTCTGGGGTTTTTTTTAGTTATATATTGTAGGTATATATATGTTTTGTGTGTGTCTGTTTGTGTGTGTGTGTGTCGGTGTGTGTGTTTATTCTCGTATTAATGAGTGACACAATCAGACAGAGAAACAGACAGACAGACAGACAGACAGAGAAATAGACAGACAGACAGACAGACAGGGGCAGATAGACACAGAGAAGAAGAGATCAGTTTTTTGATTTTTCAAATTTTCGAGGAATTTATGTGTGTATCTGGATGTATGTTTGTGTATGTGTGTATGTGTGTATGTGTGTATGTGTATCTGAATGTATGTGTATGTATGTGTATATGTGTATGTGTGTGTGCCACAAATGACAGTTTTTAGTTGTAAATTTATTAAGAATATTATTGTATATTAAGAATGATTTACTACTCACGTTTGGCTCTCTCTTGCTGGTACTGTGTTTCTACAAACTGCGAATAAATAGAAT
>CM022677.1:18747907-18752907 GCA_012295275.1 Chrysomallon squamiferum
TACATTTAGCACACGCACACTCTATATTGAGCATATCTCGGTCGATTCCGGTCAGTCGGAACACCTCGTCACATTCCGCTACGCTCATATTTCAAAGAAATGTACGAAATGTTCCGAATGTATAACGACGTAGGGAATCGACCGAGTTGTAACGAATCCCGCCTCTACAAAAATTTCCTTATTACTCAGCGGTTAGCACGAAGTCGGGATTGTTTAGTTATTCACTGCCCACTGCGCATAACACGTCTAATTATAGAACCTGGGATTTCCGCTCTGATGAATGAAAATAGAATATATTAATGTTTATAGGATCACTGATAGCAAATTAATTCACAGTTCATACATTATTAACACGACCTGTCGGGCTAGTTAGAAACAGTTGTGATTAGACCGAACCAGTCGTTTACTAGACAATGTCGTTCAGACGTGCCTTACTGTCGGAGCCTGAATATATAGTTTAACACATACCTGTGTGTTTTCTGGGTTTTTTTTCTTTGTTTGTATGTGTATGTATATAAATGTTGTGTGTGTGTGTGTGTGTGTGTGTCACAAATATCAGTTTTAGACAGGGGCAAAAATGTATTAAGAATATTATTGTATTTTAACAAATGAGTTTTTAGTTTTGAATGTTTTGAGAATATTATTGTCTATTCAGAATTTTTGGCTTTGGCTCTTTCTGGTACTGTGTTTCTACAAACTGCGAATAAATAGAAATGTAGAAAAGAATCAACATATTTTGGTTGATATGTAAGAACATACATATATACATACATACATACATCATCAACAACAGCAACAACAAGCATAACAATAACAATAATAATAATAATAATAATAATAATAATAATAATAATAATAATAATAATAATAATAATAATAATAATAATAATAAAAACCTTTGTTACGATGTCGATCAGGTTTCGCTCACGACCAGCACAGCAGATATTTCCATCTTCTCGAACGTCGAAGTCGTAGATGTTGTCAGTTTTGTCATCGTCGGTGAGATAAACATCTTTGCATGGAAAGCAGACGTCGTCGTCCCATTGCACAACGGTTTGACGTTGTGACTGCACCCGTGGTGTAGTGAAAGTTAGAGATATAACGATCACCAGAAAGATGTCGATGAAAAGAAAAAGGACAATGACCTCTGTCCAGAATTTTTTTCTCTTTTTCTGCGTCTTTATCTTTGTCTAAATTTTCTTCTCCATTTGGTTTGATGAGTGGCTCGTCACTGCTACCTGGATTACACCTTTCTCTCTGTTTCACTTCTTTGTTTTGTAACAAATTTTCGTTGTTATGATCCATTTCTTTTCTTTCTCAGAAAACATGTATATTTCAGATCGAACTGAAAATGTTTGTTTGATGTTTTCTTTTAAAACGTTTTCCAATGAAATGATTAAACTTGAAACACCGTCCTATATGATCAGTGAATGGGATGAGACATGGCGTTGTGGCGATTTCGCAGTTCTCAATGACATTTATGACAGTCACTCATCTTTGCGGTCTACAGTTAATATTTCAAACTTGTCATTTGACCAAATAATTTAAACTCAATCTGATAAACGCCAAATCGGACTGATATTTAGGAACTGTTTATCAACCTTATTTTTAATTATAAACAATACATTTTTCCTGAAACCCTACACTGACAAAGGAACTGTTTATACTGTTTACAACCTGTGATTCTGAATTTGGCAAATATTTCGATTTCAGATACTGAATTTTTTTGTTTAGTTTAGTTTTTGGTGTTGTAGTAGTTGTTGTTTTCGTCGTCGTCGTGGTAGTAGTAGTATTATAAACAACAAGTATCAAAAAGGATGATTCAGCAGATGTCCTTTCAGTTTTGACAGACTCCATTTATATATAATTAACTAATAAAAAGAACAACAATAGCAACAACAGCAGCAACAACAACGACAACAACGACAACAATAATAATAATAATAATGACGATGAACTTAAATTTATAATGACAACTCTGCGCCAAATACTAAATAAATAAATAAACGTTTTGTGTGTGTTATACGTGTATTCTTAAGACATGTATAATCCACTTTTATTTAAACAAATAACAATTATCTATACGATTTTATAACAATTCCAGTATCATTTTTATTTCAATAGTTGAATTTATTTATTTATTTATTTATTTATTTATATTTTTATTTATGCTCTTTACATTATTTTATTTTAATTTTTCCTGTTATTTATAATCTGTTTATTACTCAATTATTTTTCTAAAGAAACAGCTGAAGGCAATTACAGAGTGAACATTTTATAAAAACAACTTAACAAAGTTAACAGTTGATATATTTATTTTCTTGGGCATACCTAATGACATACAGTCATGTATGTATATAGGTATGTATGTATGTATGTATGTATGTATGTATGTATGTATGTATGTATGTGTCTGTCTCTTTTATCTCTCTCTCTCTCTCTCTCTCTCTCTCTCTCTCTCTCTCTCTCTCTCTCTCTCTCTCTCTCTCTCTCTCTCTCTCTCTCTCTCTCTATCACTTTCTCTCTCGTTTTTCTTCCCTATGTGAAATGTTTATACACGATATCGTCCATCCAACCAGTGGTTTTCAGTTTTGTTATTATCTATAATACATTGTTCTCTGTACTGTAATCCTGTAGTTTATAAGAATAAACTTGATGTCATTGTCAAAGACATTGCAACGTCATATAAAGTGATTGCAAAGTTATTTTGAAAGTCACTGTCAATGTCATTGCAAAGTAATTGTGAAAGTCATTGTATGCACCCAGATTTCCCACTTTGCCTGTTATTTTTAGTAGCAGTAATTTTTACAGTCAACACGTGCAGCTAGACATTTGACGTAATGCCCAAGACCGTGAAGCTCTAGGCGTAATGACAAAATGATATCAATTCAGGCAGTTAGTCAAATGGATTTAATGTTTGGTTTACATGTGTTTATTGTAGAGATATGTGGACCAATTCAATTCTTTATCACTGTAATCTTTACAGCCTTTTGATACGTAATTTCAATAAAAATGCAAGAAGTACAGAGAGTGACAGGGTAATAAAACAAAATATATTAAAAAAACAACATTTGGAGAATATAAATAATATAAAAGAACAATCCGTTACTGAGATACTGGTAAAAGGGAGAATACAGTAGTTGATGCATTTTAATGATTTTGTTGTAATAATAACCATATAGTAAAAACGCGTTAATATGAAATGTTTTGTGTGAATGTACCTTTAGATTTATTACGAGGCGTTCATTGATACGTCTGCACCGAGCATGGTACGATTGTGAAGAGATTGTATAGTTGAAATTAGTTACTAAACTTTTAGAATGTTCTGTACAAACACGAGTGTCACATTACCTAATATGTGAAGAGTCACAAGTTATCTGTAACAGTAAACTCATAAAAAATCTATAAATATTAACAACTAAAAAATACAAGTAAAAGATTTATTTATTTATTTATTTATTTATTTTATTTTATTTTTATTACTTTTTATTTATTAATTTATTATTTTTAACGGTTATGGTTCACATACAATTCGAAGGAACAACAAAAGAAAAAAGATAAAACATTATTATAACAATTTACAAGTTTTTAAAAGAGACTACGGTTTTTTTGTTTTTGTTGTTTTGGCGTCTGTATGTCTGTATATCTATGTGGTTGTATATCCGAATCAGTGCGTGACTGCATGTGGTATGCGTGCACACACGCACACACATTTACATACTAAAAGGGCCTCGCTTTGGCAGCGAGATATTTTCACAAAACTTTATCAAAGTAAAATGGAGAAGACAGCTTTAAAGATGTAACACTTATTTTTAGAACTGCCATTAGTGTAATAGACCAGAAACTAAATATATTTATCTAATAAGTTACAGACATCAGAAATTAAAGTTTTGAATAGAAACAGTAGAAGAATCATTGTTTTAAATTTATATCACGAGTCACAATAAATAAAATGTATTTAACAATAATTTTTAGGCACTGTAATAACATTTTGAAAAACAAGTGGTCCTTGCTAATGATTTTTGAACATATTAAACCTAATTATTTAAAATTATTTATCCTGTTTTTATATGAAATAGTAGCGAGTTTTCTTTTAGCTGTATATATGTGTCTGGGTGTGTGCGTGTTTGTGTGTATGTTTGTGTGTGTGCTTGTGCGTATATGTGTTTCTGTGTGTGTTTGCGTGTGTGTGTGTGTGTTGGTGTGTATGTCTGTACTGGTGACACTGAACTGAACGGACAAGTAACAAAGACACACAAAGACTTTGTCCAACTTGTTGCACTCCTTTTTAACTTGAGTCATTCCACTGTAAATTTCAGCGCACAGTTTTCAATATATATATATATATATATATATATATACATAACAATAATATATATATGTGTGTGTGTGGATGTGTGTGTGTGTCTGTGTCTGTATATGTGTGTGCGCGTAAGTGTATACGTGTATATTTAATCCTTTTCTCTTTGTGTATTTATATATACATATACATAACAATAATATATATATGTAAATAAGAGCTGTTATCCAGCGTGTCATGGCCTCCCATTACAGCATGTTTACTTTTGCCTATCAGTTTACAAGTAGGACTGTTTTGGAGAGATCTCTCGACTTATCCAAGCAACGGGCACATGCGCAGAGGAATATGAAATACCTCTATAGACTTTTTCATTTCTTTGAAACTACGAACTGTGATTACTGCTTTGCTTTTTTCTTGCGACTCTTTTCTGACTAATAGAAAGTCGTACAAATGAAATCATTTTTATTACTTTTTTCTTTGCTTTCCTGCTGGGGATTTCCTGTGTGACTAATAATAGATCAGAGCTAACAAGCCTTTTCAACATGAGAGCTACTTGAGAGGTACAGAGTTAAGGGCTATCAGTCTGATACCCTCTTCTGAACTAAAAAACTTAGTTCAGTTTATCTTTCTTTGTATATTATTATTAAAAATACCCATCTATGTGATGACGCTGATCACATTTATGATGTTTCAGAATAAC
>CM022677.1:18757907-18881089 GCA_012295275.1 Chrysomallon squamiferum
TAATACCGATTCCCGTATCATCGGTATTTCACATCAACTTTTGAAAAAAAATAATGTGAAAACTTCTACAGTTGCAAAACTAAAAAATCAAACCAATGCAAAACAACTCATGGTTAGATAAAAAAATAAAAAGATAATTATAAACAAATATATTCAACAAAAATATAATCAAAAACATAATACATTTATTAATACACAGTTCATTACAATCAAAGCTAAGGATAAGTCAATTACATGCATTTAAATATTAAAATGGACTATTAAAGTCCATTCATTCCTAACTGATATCAGTTCCACTCCATCCCGATGTGTTAAAAGTAATCTATAACAAAAGTAGTTAACTTCAGCTTGGATTCTGTTGTGTTTTGTAGAAAAACATTAACCTCTAGCTAACACCAGATTAACAGGTGTGATTTTATGTTTATCTATTTCTGCACTTGGACAACTGGCATACTAATACCATACTAATCTGTCTGTAATCATTTGTATCACTTATGTCAACTAGAACTAATTACATTGTTACTACTAATACTACTGTTACTGCTACTACTACTACTACTACTACCACTACTACTACTATTATTATTATTAAAGAAAAAATATACAAGCGATAAAATAATTATAATAATAATAGTAGTAATAGTTGTTGTAGTGTTAGTACCAGTAATATTAGTAATAATAACGTTAAATCCACTGATTCTGATTAAAGTTTACTAAGTAAAATTTATGTCTGTGATTTGTAAGTTTGTGTTTCGTGTTTAATCATTTTCTTTTACTAAATCACGACATCTCCACTTATTAGTTATAGAAAAGCACTGAAGCCAATAAATTCCAGTGTTGTGTTTGTTGTTGTTCTTTTGAATATTTTTAATGTCCTGCTAAGTCGGAGTAATAACGTAGATAATAATTAATTTTAAGATACACTTTAACAAATATATCTCAGAGATATCTTCCTGCACCTGACTCAGTTTATTCTTGTTTCCATGGTTTCGTTGTTGGAGACAACATACTTAGATAAAAACATATAGGAAGGGTAGATTTAAAAAAATGACCTTAACCATGACCTTGTATTGAAAACGAAGAACGTCGTAAACATGAAAATACGTAAGATTTTCTAGTATTGATTTATTTTGTTTATAGCTTTTGTTTTGTTGTCGTCGTTGTTGTATTTCATATACATAATATTTTGTTGCCTTGTGTGTCCAAGAAAGGCGTACTTTAATGTTTTGTGGGAAAATGTTTGATTCAGAGAGCTTTTTTTTATTATTATTATATTTTTTAAATTGCCCTTTGTATTTATTTCATAAATTTGTATCCCATTTACAATTCTTGTTTTTAAAAATTATTATTTCTTTTTAAAATTTTATTTATTAATATTAATTTTTTTTTACATTTATTTATTCATTAATTTTCGTACTGAAGATTTATGTATTAAATTAATTAATAATCAGTAATGCGTATTTTTTTAATTTGTTTTGATTATTTTATTTTCTGAATCGTTAAATATATATATATATATATATATATATATATATATATATATATGTTTGTTTATTTATTTATTTATTTTGGCGTGTGGCAGTAAGACTTGACCCATTTTTTGGTGCCAGTTAATTGAAACTGCGAACTGTGATTGTTCCTTTGATGTTTTCTAACGACTCTAATAACAGAGTAAAATGGCGGATCATTACTGATTTAATGGAATCTCGGGATACACTAACATGGGAATTATATCAAATGATAAATAAATAAATAAATAAATACTAATCTGCATTTCTTCGAAAACAATAATAAGTAAGGCTTGTTATAATTTTTTGTTCTCCGCAGAAACCAGTTGGGTTTATTGATCGTTGCTGTGGTTCAAAATGTTTGTCGAAGATTTGATAACCTCAGTTTATTAGAAACCTTTAAACAAAACTAACATAATTTAATACTAAATCAGTACAACTGACATGTCACGTAATGCCCAAGACCACGTGACACGAGGCCTAATGACAAAAGTCAGGCAGTCAGTCAAATGGGGTTAAGGTTTTGTTTACATCTATTCATTGTGTGGAATAGATGTTCAGTTCAGTTCTTTATTATCGTAACCTCTACAGCCTATTGATATACAATGTCAATAGAAAAATGAAAAAAGTATAAATTCTCCCATTACAGGTTCATTGCTTCTGCCACCAAGTTCTGATATCAAGACGAGATCTCGCTATTTTCACAACAAGGGGCACACGCCCAACAGAAACTGAGAACTGTGAGTGTTCATTTAATGTTTCCTCACGACTCTAATAAAACAGTAATATGCCGGATCTTTTTCCAACATGTAAATTACCCACCGAGGAAAAAATAGATTACTGAGAACTGCTGTGATTCAAAGGTGAAAAGTTTGATATCTGATATTATCAGTGCATATCGTAATCCCAGTTTATTAAACATGTTTAAATAAAACTAACATAATTTAATACTAAATGAGAACAACTCTCTCTCTCTCTCTCTCTCTCTCTCTCTCTCTCTCTCTCTCTCTCTCTCTCTCTCTCTCTCTCTCTCTCTCTCTCTCTCTCTCTCTCTCTCTCTCTCTCTCATATGGAGGACATTAAATATGTTTATCCCTGAAGGTAAAATAGCACACCTAAGTAAGTATTTGAATACGCGAGTATATCAAATAACATTCTGCTTAGCAGGACGTTAGCGTGACAGACAGTTGATAACGTCACTACTGTGTTATCTGTGCTTGCAGTTACTCATAGTGTTGACCTCAGATACCCCGCTATTATCTACCACTGTTTTATACATAATATCTAGAGATTAATTTGTTCAGTCTGACCTCAGACTAACAACTATTCTCCAAAATAATGGCCATAATACTTCAATACATAGATACATACATACATACATACATACATACATACATACATACATACATACATACTAATACACACACACACATACATACATAGAAATATATATATATATAGAAGTACATAACCCACTAGTTACTCACTACATGAAAACACGTGTGTAAATAATAAAGAAACAAGACGAGGTTTCAAATTAAAGGATTTAATTTTAGTAAATTCCTGATATAGCAATATTAACCTTTACAACATGGTAATTCTAGCTTCTCCAAAGAGGAAAAACTGACCAGATTCGCAAAATAAATCATAATGAAAATTCTACAGTAGCAAAACAAAACAAAAAAATTACAAAAGTGATTCTCATCAAAGTTATGTCTGTGATTTGTAAGTTTGTGTTTCGAGTTTAGTATTTTTCTTTTACTAAATCACGACATCTCCACCTGTTAGTTATAGAAAATTACTGAAAACAATAAATTCCGAAGTCGTGTTTATTGTTGTCCTTTTCAAGATTGTCAATGTTCTGCACGCGCAGTTCAATACTGTCGTCTGCTTTCAGTTCAAACAACGCGCCTTGGTAAGTGGGAGTAAACCCTGCTGTCCCTGATGACGTCACACAAACGTGAGAGTTGAAAAGTTCGAGTAATTTCTCTTCGTGTTTCCCGCCATTTCTAAGCCAGATGGAATGAATAGAAGTGACGTCGTCTTGTGTTTGGTTGTTCACGAAAACAAGATGAGCGTAAATAAAACACGTGCCAGGCGTTTTTACTTGAATGCGGCCATCTTTGTACATCATCTTCTTCCCAATGAACGAAGAGTCTTGTTTCCAGTGCAGTATATTTTGTCCTTCTGCAAAATAATAATAATAATAATAATAATAATAATAATAATAATAATAATAATAATAATAATAATTGTTTAGGAAACTGTTTCTCTATCTCTCTCTCATATAGACCTATATATCGACATTAAATCTAGGCAATCTAATAAAGATACTCATAAATGATTATTATTATTATTATTATTATTATTATTATTATTATTATTTTATAATAAATAGGTAATAAGGTAAATAATGAACACATCTCTTATTTAAAAAATGATATTTAATACTTTAATAATTCATTTCTGTTTAACCTATAACGAACTTTGACCTCACCTGACCTCACCCAGTCAATTCCGCGTAGATGTGCTGAACGGTCACTCTCCCCATGAAAACTCAATTCAGAATCTAAAAAAAAAAATGACACACACACACATATATATATATATTTCGACGTTAATGTTTTTAATTATGTGGTACTACATTTAGCACACGCACACTCTATATTGAGCATCTCTCGGTCGATTCCGGTCAGTCGGAACACCTCGTCACATTCCGCTACGCTCATATTTCAAAGAAATGTACGAAATGTTCCGACTATATAACGAGGTACGGAATTGACCGAGTTGTAACGAATCCCGCCTCTACGAAAATTTCAGTATTAGTCAGCGGTTAGCACGAAGACATGATTGTTTAGTGTATTCACTGCCAACTGCGCACAACACGTCTAATTATAGAACCTGGGATTTCCGCGTTTTTATTAGCCAATGTCGTTCAGACGTGCCTTACTGTCGAAGCCTGAATACATAGTTTAACACATACCTGTAGTTTTTTTTTTTTTTTTTTTTTTTTTTTTTTTTATATGTTTTTATTCATACATCTATATATATATGCTGTGTGCATGTGTGTGTATGTGTTTGTTTATTCACGTATTAATGAGTGAAACAATCAGACAGAGAAACAGACAGACAGATTTTCGAGGAATTTATGTGTATGTGAATGTATGTTTGTGTATGTGTATATGTGCATGTGTGTATGTGTATCTGTGTATCTGTATGTGTGTATGTGTATGTGTCACAAATATCAGTTTTAATTTTGAATGTATTAAGAATATTATTGTATATTAAGAATGATTTACTACTCACTTTTCGCCTTCTCTTTCTGGTACTGTGTTTCTGCAAACTGCGAATACATAGAAATGTAGAAAAGAATCAACATATTTTGGTCCATATGTAAGAACATACATACAAATATACATACATACAACATCAACAACAGAAACAACAAACATAACAATAATAATAATAATAATAATAATAATAATAATAATAATAATAATAATAAAAACCTTTGTTACGATGTCGATCAGGTTTCGCTCACGACCAGCACAGCAGATATTTCCATCTTCTCCAACGTCGAAGTCGTAGATGTTGTCAGTTTTGTCATCGTCGGTGAGATAAACATCTTTGCACGGAAAGCAGACGTCGTCGTCCCATTGCACAACGGTTTGACGTTGTGACTGCACCCGTGGTGTAGTGAAAGTTAGAGATATAACGATCACCAGAAAGATGTCGATGAAAAGAAAAAGGACAATGACCTCTGTCCAGAATTTCTTTTTCTCTTTTTCTTTGTCTTTATCTTTGTCTAAATTTTCTTCTCCATTTGGTTTGATGAGTGGCTCGTCACTGCTACCTGGATTACACCTTTCTCTCTGTTTCACTTCTTTGTTTTGCAACAAACTTTCGTTGTTGTGATCCATTTCTTTTTTATCTCAGAAAACTTGTATGTCGCTCAGATGCAAACTGCGAACTGGGAAATGTTTGTTTGATGTTTCCTTTAAGACGTTTTTCCACTAATGAGATGATTAAACTTGAAACACCGTCCTATAAGATCTGTGAATGGGGTGAGACATTGCGTTTTGCCAGCTATCAGATCTGTGAATGGGGTGAGACTTGGCGTTTTGCCAGCTATCAATGACAGTCACACTGCTCATCATGCGCTCTACAGTTGATCTTTCAAACTTGTCATTTGGCCACGCCTTAAACGCAGTCTGATAATCATTGTCGCCGAGGAAAAGTTTATACACAACATGTGATTTTTAGTTACCTGTAATGCATTCTTCTTTGTACTGTAACCCTACACTTTGTACTGTAACCCAATGCATACAAGTACAAAAGAGAAAAGAAGAATAAGAAAAAGTGAAATGAAATGTTGAACTCATTAGGTCATTCATTCATCGATTGCTTGTGTTTTTTTGTTTAGTTTAGTTTTTGGGTTGTAGTAGTTGTTGTTGCTATTGTTTTCGTCGTCGTCGTGGTAGTAGTAGTAGTATAAACAATAAGTATCAAAAAGGATGATTCAGCAGAGGTCCTTTCAGTTTTATATATTTATATATAATTAACTAATAAAAAGAAGAACAATAGCAGCAGCAATAACGACAACAACGACAGCAACAATAATAATAATAATAATAATAATGGCGATGAAGTTAAATTTATAATGACAACTCTGCGCCAAATACTAAATAAATAAACAAACGTTTTATGTGTGTTATACGTGTATTATTAAGACATGTATAATCCAGTTTTATTTAAACAAATAACAATTATCTATACGATTTTATAACAATTTCAGAATCATTTTTATTTCAATAGTTGAATTTATTTATTTATTTATTTATATTTTTATTTATGCTCTTTTCATTATTTTATTTTAATTTTCTTGTTATTTATAATCTGTTTATTATTTAATTATTTTTCTAAAGAAACAGCTGAAGGCAATTACAGAGTGAACATTTTATTATAACCACTTAATAAAGTTAACAATTTATATATTTATTTCCATGGGCACACCTAATGACATACAGTGATGTATATATGTATGTATGTATGTATGTATGTCTCTCTCTCTCTCTCTCTCTCTCTCTCTCTCTCTCTCTCTCTCTCTCTCTCTCTCTCTCTCTCTCTCTCTCTCTCTCTCTCTCTCTCTCTCTCTCATTTTTGTTCCCTATGTGAAATATTTATACATCTATCCAACCAGTGGTTTTCAGTTTTGTTATTATCTATAATACATTCTTATCGGTACTGTAATCCTGTAGTCTATGAGAATAAACTTGATGTCATTATCAAAGACATTGCAACGTCATAAAAAGTAATAGCGAAGTTATTTTAAAAGTCATTGCCAAAGTGATAGTCAAAGTAACTGTGCAAAGTCATTGAATGCACCCAGTGATTCGGATCAGATTTCGCACTTTGCCAGGACCACATATAACGCTGATTATTACTGATTAACGGCCAAAGTAGACTTAATACTTCCTGTAATTTATATGTTACGTTCAACATGTGAAACTAGACATTTGATCTAGTGAGAAAATGAGAGCAATTCAGGCAGGCAGTGAAAAGTGTTTAGTGCTTTGTTTACAACTGTTCAGTGTAGCGTTTAGTGGTTCAATACAATTATTTATTATCGTAATCTTTACAGCCCATTGATTTACAGTGTCAATACAAAATGTGAGAAGTATAAATAGTGACAGTATGATCAAAAAAGAAAAACATTCTGGAGAATATAAATAATATAGCACATAACTAACAAATCAAAACTCTTCGATATTGAAATGTTTTAAACAAATATTTTCATAAACTGCACAGCGATTTCTTATTTTTAATCTCAACAGTGTTACATAATCTACATATTCTTTGTGCTCTCTCAGTTTTCCTGTATCTGATGTATTTGTATAAATTGTCACATTTCAATATCGTGTGTACGTATAGATATATATGTGTGTGTGTGAGTGTGTGTGTCTGTATGTGTGTGTGTGTGTGTGTCTGTATGTGTGTGTGTGTGTCTGTGTGTGTGTGTGTGTGTGTGTGTGTGTGTGTGTGTGTGTGTGTGTGTGTGTGTATGTGTGTGTGTGTGTGTGTGTGTGTGTGTGTGTGTGTATCTGTGTGTGTGTGTGTGTGTGTGTGTGTGTGTGTGTGTGTGTGTGTGTGTGTCTGTGTGTGTGTGTGTGTGTGTGTGTGTGTGTGTGTGTGTGTGTGTGTGTGTGTGTGTGTGTGTGTGTGTGTGTGTGTGTGTGTGTGTGTGTGTGTGTCTGTGTGTGTGTGTGTGTGTGTGTGTGTGTCTGTGTGTGTGTGTGTGTGTATGTGTGTGTGTGTGTGTGATCCAGTTATAAGATCTGTGAACAGGGTGAGAGATGGCGTTTTGCCAGCTATCAGATCTGTGAATGGAGTGAGACATGGCGTTTTGCCAATTATCAGATCTGTGAATGGGGTGAGACATGGCGTTTTGCCAGTTATCAGTGACAGTCATACTAATCTTCATGCGGTCTACAGTTAATATTTCAAACTTGTCATTTGGCCAAATAATCTAAACTCAATCTGATAATCATTGTCGCTTACATACAAACTGCGGACTGCGACTTAAGAACTGTTTATACACAACCTGTGATTTTTATTTACCTGTAATACATTCTTCTTTGTACTGTAATCCTACATAGTCATTGCAAAGTTACTGTCTACGCCACTGTATACACTCGGTGATTCTGACTGTTTGTCAGTTATTTTGGATTCAAGTAGTCAGTCAAATGGGTTTATGAGTCAGGCAGTGTTCGTTGTAGGGATTAGTGTTTCATTTCAGTTCTTTATGATCGTTAGCTTTACAGCTTATTAATATGCAATGTCAATAAACAAAAATGCAACAAATACAAAAGAGAAAAGAAGAATAAGAAAAAAATGAAATGAAATGTTGAACTCATTAGTTCATTCATTCATCGATTACTTGTGTTTTTTTCTTTAGTTTAGTTTTTGGGTTGTAGTAGTTGTTGTTGCTGTTGTTTTCGTCGTCGTCGTGGTAGTAGTAGTAGTATAAACAACAAGTATCAAAAAGGATGATTCAGCAGAGGTCCTTTCAGTTTTGACAGACTCCATTTATATATAATTAACTAATAAAAAGAACAACAATAGGAACAACAGCAGCAACAACAATAATAACAATAATAATAATAATAATAATAATGACGATGAACTTAAATTTATAATGACAACTCTGCGCCAAATAATAAATAAATAAATAAACGATTTATGTGTGTTATACGTGTATTATTAAGGATTAAATAAATATATATTTTTTTATTAATTCTGAGACCAGAAGGAAGAGTAGAATGAACAATTTTACAGTTCTTTACATCAATAATGATAATAATAATAAGAAGAAAATTAGTTATTCATTTTATATATATATTTCTGTGTGTGTATATCCAATATCTATGTTATGTATGTATATATCACTGGTACGTATGTAATAAAGACGTTTTCTTTACTCAATATTCTTCTTATTTTTCTTTAAAACGTTTACTCAAAAAAATAAGATCAGTTTCTTAATACTATTAAATAGGTTTTGTCTACTATAATAACGAAACAAAAACAACTATAATAACAACAAGTAATAACAATAACAGTATTTATTTATTTATTTATTTATTTATTTATTTATTTATTTATTTATTTATGTATTTATGTATTTATTTATTTATTTATATATTTGTTTATGTATTTATTTATTTATTTTTTCTTTATCGCCCTCTGTTATTATTTCGTATACACACTACCAAATAATAGTCTGATTATTATTGTATATTGAATTTGCGTTAGTCTTTAAAAATATCAGATCTTTTCAAAACGTGACTCAATACTAAATTTGATACCTCACTGCAGATCTGCAGATACGTCTGTTAAGTCCAGGTGTTAGAGATCATGTTTCTTCTTTTCTTTATTGTGCACGTTGAAGTTAGTTTGAGAAAGGGAAGTGATCAACAATAATCACAGAGGAGGGTGACAGGGCCGGTACTGAGATTTGTAGACAATCGTGATTTAAATTTTTGTTTGAGTTTCATAAAAATAGAAGGATAATTAGACAGACAGACACATCGATAGAAATCTAACTGTAACACTGAAAGCGTTATAATGGTAAAATGTCGTGATAATATATCAGATCAGTTATTAAAATAACTTTACAAATTTTAAACGTTTTTACTTTTTAATAATGCGCGGAATGACGTCACATAATATTAAAGTTTTCAAATGAAACAGAAGACTTACAAAATTAAAATGTCTTAATTAATTAATTACTTAACGAAATGATACTATGATACTACTACTAAAACAGCTACTACTACTATCATCAGTATTTAATTTACTTATTAATTTACTTATTGATTTCTTTGTTAGAGAGAGAGAGAGAGAGAGAGAGAGAGAGAGAGAGAGAGAGAGAGAGAGAGAGAGAGTTGGCTTATACAGAGTGAATCTGTAGGTAGTAAATATAAAACTGCAAAGTAAATTTTACTCCTGACAAAACAAATTACTGTGTCACATTGTTTCAATAATACGTTAATTATACGCTACTGACTAAATATAAATAGATAAAACAAATGATACTGTCACGTGTGTGAGTGTTTATCTCTATGGGAAATATTTATACACGATATCGTTTAACCAACCAGTGGTTTTCAGTTTTGTTATTATCTATAATACAATCTTCTCTGTAGTGTAATCATGTAGTCTAGGAGAATAAACTCAATGTCATTGTCAAAGACATTGCAACGTCATATAAACTGATTGCAAAGTCATTGAATGCACCCAGTGATTCGGATCAGGTTTCGCACTTTGCCAGCACTATATATAGCGCTGATTATTACTGAGTAACGGCCAAAGTAGACTTAATACTTTCTGTAGTTTATATGTTACAGTCAACATGTGAAACTAGACATTTGACCTAACACCCTACATTACGTGACACGAGGCCTGGTGAGAACATGAGAGCAATTTAGGCAGTCAGTCAAATGGGTTTCATGCTTTGTTTACAACTGTTGATTGTAGCGTTTAGTGGTTCAATTCAATTCTTTATTATGGTAATCATTGCAGCCTATTGATATTCAATGTCAAACAGATAATATATCACATATCTAACAAATCAAACTGTTTCGATATTGAAATGTTTTAAAGAAATATTTTCCCAAACTGTACAGTTATTTCTTACTTTCAAACTCACCACTGTTACATAATCTTTCTGCTCTCTCAGTATTCATGTATCTTCCAGCTGGTTTTGTCAGCTGATGTGCAGATACCTCACTTTAGTTCAGTATCTTTTATAAATCATTGGTACAGATTTAACTAAATGAAACTGAAATGTTACACCAGCTGTGATGTATTTATAGAAATTGTCACATTTCACAGATGTATTTAACTCAACTGAAAGATTCTGCCTTGCTTTTTCATGTATTATTTGCTTAATTATGCACAAATAGTTTTTAATATTTATATTAATCTATCGGTATGTATCCCAATCTCAGTTCATATAAAATTTTCCCATCAAAAGTCATCCAATTATTTTTCTGTAATATAAAATACGGTGCCAGGGTACAGAAGTTTTAGTACTGTCTGTAATTTTTAATAGAAGTATTTCACTTTCGTGCGAAGAGCAAAGTCTTTTCACAAACTTGACTGAAACTAGTCTATTTACAAACAGAGAGGCGTGACAGACAGGTTGTTATGTGTGATATGAATAGCTTTGCAGGAGACTTTAAACTTTGACAGCTAACTTCTATATATTTCCAACTAGATGGCAGAATTGCAGAAGAAAAGTGTCAGCTGAGGTTTTGATTAAAAGTTTATTTTGTAAAAAGTACTCACAAAACATTTGACAGATTCCACAGGACCGTTTCAAAGTTTGAAAAGTTATAAATATATTTCTTCTCCGTCTCATATAAATATATATGTCTCTCTCTCTCTCTCTCTCTCTCTCTCTCTCTCTCTCTCTCTCTCTCTCTCTCTCTCTCTCTCTCTCTCTCTCTCTCTCTCTCTCTCTCTCTCTCTCTCTCTCTCTCTCTCTCTCTCTCTCTCTCTCTCTCTCTCTCTATGTCTATACACAAACACATACATGCAATATATCATATATCATGGCCTCCCACTACAGGTTGATTGCTTTTGCCACCAAGTTGTGATATCAAGACGAGATCTCGCTATTTTCACAACAAGGGACACACACGCAGCAAAAACTGAGAACTGTGATTGTTCCTTTGATGTTTCCTCACGACTCTAATAATACAGTAATATGACGGACCATTGTTCATTTAGTGTACCGTCGGAACATGTCAACATTACCCACCGAGCTAAAAATAGATTACTGAGAATTGCTGTCGTTCAAAGGTGAAAAGTTTGACATCTGATATTATCAGTGTCATATGGTAATCCCAGTTCATTAAAGATCTTAAAATAAATTAAGATAATTTAATACTAAATGAGAACAACTCTCTCTCTCTCTCTCTCTCTCTCTCTCTCTCTCTCTCTCTCTCTCTCTCTCTCTCTCTCTCTCTCTCTCTCTCTCTCTCTCTCTCTCTCTCTCTCTCTCTCTCTCTCTCTCTCTCTCTCTCTCTCTCTCTCTCTCTCTCTCTGTATCTCTCTTTCAGTCTCTGTATCTCTCTTTCAGTCTCTCTATGTCTCTCTGTGTGTCTCAATCTGTCTCGGTGTCTCTGTGTCTCTCTGCCTGTCTTTCTCTGTCTCTATCTGTCTATCTATCTCTGTCCCTCTCTATCTTTCTCCCTATCTCCCTCTCTCTATTTCACTCTATGTCTGTCTCTGTCTATTTCTCTCTATCTATGTCTCTGTCTCTCTCTGTCCATCGATCTTACTTTCTCTCCCTCTGTCCCTCCCCCCTCTCTCTCTGTCTCTGTCTCAGTCGTTCTCTACCCCTCTATCTCTCCCTCTCTGTCTCTCTCTGTGACTGTCTGTCTCTGTCTAATCTCTAATCTCTCTCTTTCTGTCTCTCTCTATCTCTCTGTCTCTCTATCCCTATCTCCCTCAATTCCTCCATCCCTCTCTCTCTGTCTCTGTCTCTGTTGCTATCTGCCCCTCTATGTGTCTGTCTCTCTGTAATATCTAATCTCTCTCTTTCTGTCTCTCTGTCTCTCTCTGTCTCTGTCTTTCTCTGTCTCTCCAACTCTCTATCCCTATCTCCCTCTCTCCCTCCATCCCTCTCTCTCTGTCTCTGTCTCTGTCTCTGTTTCTGTCTCTCTGTCCCTGTCTCTCTCTCATCTCTCTTTATATCCTATTCTCACTCTCTGTCTGTCTCTCTCAATCTCTGTCTCTCGCTATCTCGATCTCTTTATATCCCATTCTATCTCTCTTTCTCTCTCTCTCTCATCTATCTCTATATCCTATTCTCACTCTCTGTCTGTCTCTCTCAATCTCTGTCTCTCGCTATCTCGATCTCTTTATATCCCATTCTATCTTTCTCTCTCTCTCTGTCTTTCTCTCTTATATCTCTCTCTTTCTCTCTCTCTTGCATAATCACTGGTTGTGTGGTACATCTAAAAACAGAGAAAACGTAATCAGAAAATTATATATACAGCGGTACTTTGGCTTACGAGTTTAATTCGTTCCGTGACCGACCTCACAACTCAGATTACTCGTATATCAAATCACTTTACCCAACTAAAATTAACTGAAATACCATTAATCCGTTCCAGCCCCCAAAAAACCCACCCCAATTCATTTACAACGTGTATTTAAATAATAATAATTAAAAAAATAAATATTGTATAAAAACAAAATAAAAGAGAATGTAAAGAAATAAATTTGTTTTGTATAGTGTACAGGGTTAGGGTTTCTCCATCTTTTCATGGACAGAGTTCCGCAGCTTACAAATTATTTTAACGCTTTTGGCTTGAGTTATAGCCTTTATCGACTCCTTCAGCTTCAGTATGGTACTCATCGAAAAAGTACTACGCCCGTACTGCCTAGCCATGTTGACAACACGCACACCTCTCTCATGTTTTTTTATGATTTCATGCTTCAATTCAATGGACATCGTCCGCTTCTTCTTCTCAGCACTGTCCCCTGCAGTCACTTTCTTTGGATCCATGGAAATCTGACAAAATACTGGACATAATGCGAGTACAACACAACAGAGATGTTTCCACGGCAAGGTAACCACGTGAAGAAAACGAGTGAGACGCGGGATGCTGGTCGGATGTTTTGTTGTTCGTTGCGCCAACTACGGGCAGCGTATTTGAAGCTCGCTCGTAATTCGGATTTTGGCTCGCAGGTCAAAGCAAAAAATCGAAATGGCAGCTGCTCGTAACTCGGAAAACTCGTATGTTGGAACACTCGTATCGCAAGGTACCACTGTATCATAAAGATTATTTATTTACTTACTTTCTTGAATGACCAAGTTGATAGTACCAGTGGGTAAACGCCCTGTAACATGAGCTCCAGGGTTCATACAGTGGAAAAGATTTCTGCACAATTTGTTAGTAACAGCTATCGGTTTAACACTCAGTCTTTTAAGACATTTTGCTATTACTACATCTTCCTTTGAACCACATTGTCTGCAGATCGTAGAGTTATTTCCCCTGGTGCTAAAGCGTGTCAGTGTTTCTTTACTGAGCACGTAACCAGCTTCCTGAAAAACTGACCGTAAAATACCGGAACTGACGTGTTTTTAGTGGAGACGAAGTGACGTAAGTTTTTAACGATGACGTAAGTATCGTCGTCTGCTTTCATGAACCAGTCGGCGTCGTTTAAATGGTGTTTGTAGATGTACTGATAGATAAAATAAAATAAAAAAATCTCACACACACTAATGCGTGTGAAAAGTAGAAAGATAGAAAGAAGAAATTATGAAATGAAAGGTTGAAGTTATTAGTTCATTTATTCGTCGATTAATTATTATTATTATTTTTTTTTATTGTTATTATGAATATTATTATTTTCTGTTTAGATGAATTTTTGTATTTATTATTGTTGTTGACGTCGTAGCCGTTGTTGTTGTTGTAGTAAATACAGCTCCTTTTATATATGTTTACATATTATTAATTAATTAAAAATCACAAAACTTAACAACGACAACAACAAAACAACAGTAAATAATAATAATAATAATAATAATAATAATAATAATAATAATAATAATAATAATAATAATAATTACGATGAATTCAAATATATATAATGACAACAGTATGTCACATATTAAACAAATAAATAAACTGTTTATGTGTCTTATTTGAGCTTTCTTAATCCACGTATAATCCAGTTTGGTTTAAAGAAACGTAACAATTGTCAATAAGATTTCAATTTCTGTCGAGTTGACGGCAAGGGAAGTAACTCTCTTATGAAACGTTAAGCAAAGGAAAGAGACTGGTTATCCCGCCTGATCTCTTTCCAAACCGGTTTAATATATAACTGAAGCAATATTCAAGGAGAATAATACAATTGTAATAACGATTTCAGTATCATCGGTATTTCGCATCAACATTTGAAAAATACTGCAAAGTCAACTACATAATAATACATTTATTATAATTGTTTAAAATATATATATATATATATATATATATAGATAGATAGATATAATATATATATATATATATATATATATATATATATATATTTATATAGGCATATTTATAGTGGATAATATAATTATTTTATATTCTCGTATTTTAATAATTTATTATAAATGAGGGTTAGTAACAATGTTACGATGCTGGTCAAGGGGAAAATACACTAGCTTGTGCATTTTAATCATCTTATTGTAATAATAAATATATATTAATATAGAGTTAATATGTATTAGCTTGAGTGAACGTGCCTTTAGATTTATTACGAGTAATGTGTTGTTTCACATTACCCGATCATGGTACCTGATGAAACATTTATTTTAATCTATAAATAGAATCTTTCATTTGAATCGCGAAGTGACACGCATGACCTAGCACGCATGATGCAGATAATTTACATTTCAAACACAGACTTTAAGCACGTTCTCCTTATATTTAATATCAAAGGGGCAAATATACTGTACTGTTCTATTCTTATTTATTTATTTATTTATTTTGTATTATTTTTGATGGTTATGCTTAATTTCACATACGGTTGAACAAACAAGAAAAGAAAAAAAGGAAAAAAAATAGTTTGACCAATGTAGTTAACAATTTAGAATTTTTCAAAAGACACTGTGTCCTTTTCTTCTTTTTTTGTGAATGTCTGTGTGTATGTGTGTCTGTGTGCCTGGGCGTCTGTGTGACTGTGTGACTGTGTGCCTGTGTGTCTGTGTGCCTGTGTGCCTGTGTGACTGTGTGTCTGTGTGTCTGTGTGTCTATGTGTCTGTGTGCCTGTGTGTATGTGTGTCTGTGTGCCTGTGTGACTGTGTGACTGTGTCTGTGTGTCTGTGTGTCTGTGTGTCTGTGTGCCTATGTGCCTGTGTGTGTGTCTGTGAGTCTGTGTGCCTGTGTGTCTCTGTGTCAGTGAGTCTATGTGCCTGTGTATCTGTGTGTCTGTGTGCCTGTGGGTCTGTGTGTCTGTGTGCCTGTGTGACTGTGTGTCTGTGTGTCTGTGTGTCTGTGTCCCTCTGTGTCTATGTGCATGTGTGACTGTGTGTCTGTGAGTCTATGTGTCTGTGTGCCTGTGTGCATGTGTGTCTGTGTGTCTGTGTGCCTATGTGCTGTGTGTGTCTGTGTGTCTGTGAGTATATGTGTCTATGTGTCAATGTATATGTGTGTCTATGTGTCTGTGTGTCTGTGTATCTGTGTATCTGTGTATCTATGTTTATATGTGTCTCTGTCTCTGTGTGTCTGTGTGTCTGTGTGTCTATGTGTCTGTGTGTCTATGTGTCTGTGTGTCTGTGTGTCTTTGTGTCTCTGTGTCTGTGTGTCTGCGTGTCTATGCGGCTGTATGTATGGGTGTCTGTGTGTCTGTGTCTATATGTGTGTCTATGTGTCTTTGTGTCTCTGTGTGTGTGTGTCTATGCGGCTGTATGTATGTCTGTGTGTCTCTGTGTCAGTGAGTCTATGTGCCTGTGTATCTGTGTGTCTGTGTGCCTGTGTGTCTGTGTGTCTGTGTGTATGTGTGTCTGTGTGCCTGTGGGTCTGTGTGCCTGTGTGTCTGTGTGTCTGTGTGTATGTGTGTTTGTGTGTCTGTGAGTCTGTGTGCCTGTGTGTCTCTGTATCAGTGAGTCTATGTGCCTGTGTATCTGTGTGTCTGTGTGCCTGTTGTGTCTGTGTGTCTGTGTGTCTCTGTGCCTGTGTGTCTGTGTGTATGTGTGTATGTGTGTCTGTGTGCCTGTGGGTATGTGTATCTGTGTGTCTGTGTGCCTGTGTGTCTCTGTGTCAGTCAGTCTATGTGCCTGTGTATCTGTGTGTCTGTGTGCCTGTGTGTCTGTGTGTCTGTGTGTCTGTGTGCCTGTGAGTCTGTGTGTGTGTGTCGTGTGTATGTGTGTCTGTGTGCCTGTGGGTCTGTGTGTCTGTGTGCCTGTGTGACTGTGTGACTGTGTGTCTGTGTGTCTATGTGTCTCTGTGCCTGTGTGCCTGTGTGTCTGTGTGACTGTGTGACTGTGTGTCTGTGTGCCTGAGTTTCTGTGTGTCTGTGTGACTGTGTGTATGTGTGCCTGTGGGTCTGTGTGTCTGTGTGACTGTGTGACTGTGTGTCTGTGTGCATGTGTGTCTGTGTGTGTGTGCATGTGTGTCTGTGTGACTGTGTGTCTGTGTGCCTGTGTGTCTGTGTGTCTGTGTGACTGTGTGTCTGGGTGTCTGTGTGTCTGTGTGCCTGTGTGTCTGTGTGTCTGTGTGACTGTGTGTCTGTGTGTCTGTGTGCCTCTGTGTCTATGTGCATGTGTGACTGTGTGTCTGTGAGTCTATGTGTCTGTGTGCCTGTGTGCATGTGTGTCTGTGTGTCTGTGTGCCTATGTGTCTGTGTGTCTGTGTGTCTGTGAGTCTATGTGTCTATATGTCAATGTATATGTGTGTCTATGTGTCTGTGTGTCTGTGTATCTGTGTATCTGTGTGTCTATGTTTATATGTGTCTCTGTCTCTGTGTGTCTGTGTGTCTGTGTGTCTATGTGTCTGTGTGTCTATGTGTCTGTGTGTCTGTGTGTCTTTGTGTCTCTGTGTCTGTGTGTCTGCGTGTCTATGCGGCTGTATGTATGGGTGTCTGTGTGTCTGTGTCTATGTGTGTCTATGTGTCTTTGTGTCTCTGTGTCTGTGTGTCTATGCGGCTGTATGTCTGTGTGTCTGTGTGGCTATGTGTGTGTGTGTCTGTGTGTCTGTGTGTCTGTGTATCTATGTGTTTGTGTGTCTGTGTGTCTATGTTTCTGTGTCTATGGGTATGTGGGTCTATGCGCCAAAATGTCTGTGTGTCTGTCTCCCTATGTGTCTGTGTGTCTGTGTGTCTATGTGTCTATGTGTTTATGTGCCTGTGGGCCTGTGTGTCTCTGTGTCTACGATTCTGTGTGTCTGTGTTTCTGGGAGTCTATGTGCCTGTGTGTCTGTGTGTCTGTGTGTCTATGTGCCTGTGTTTCTGGGTGTCTGTGTTTCTGTGTGTCTGTGTTTCTGGGTGTCTGTGTTTCTGTGTGTCTGTTTTTCTGTGTGTCTGTTTTTCTGTGTGTCTGTGTGACTGTGGGCCTGTGTGTCTCTGTGTCTTTGTGTCTCTGTGTCTGTGTGTCTCTGTGTCTTTGTGTCTGTGTATCTGTGTGTCTATGTCTGTGTATCTGTGTGTCTGTGTATCTGTGTGTCTATGTGTCTGTATGTGCGAATCAGTGCGTGATTACATATGGGATGTATTGATGCGAGCTAATTATATTTAACAGACGAAAACAAATAAAAATAATAACTAACAATAGAAAGCAAATAAAAATAATAGCTAATAACCGAAAATAAATAAAAATAATAGCTAGTAAAAAAATAATAATAATAATAACTAATCATAGAAACAAATAAAAGTAACTATTTTATTTTGTTTTGTCTTTTTTCTGACGAATTGCTCTTAGATCGTTGTAGTGTTGTCTTCAACTTGTTGTGTTGTTTGATATTCTGCCTGACAGCAATAGAGCTATTTCTCATTCCATTCCTAATGCGCACGCTATATTGAAGATTGTATCTTTATTCACATACTCACACAAACACCTACGTACTTGTACAAAGCCTACTAAGTATTTGTAACTCGAAGAACCAAATACATCAAATTGTTACGGCAGACTGAGTAATGAAGAACATAATTAAAACTATTGTTCTCTCGATACAAGATTTTTCAAGACATCGCTGTCATACGTCACCTAGCTAACCTGTCATACATTGTTCCAGTCGACGAAAAAGATAATGTCGTTACGTCATTCGCTGAGGGAGACTGTAAATATACGTCAGAGTTTAACCTCGTCCTTATTAGTTGTTTGTTCTACCACGACCTGTGCTGGCTTCAAGTCTTCCGCTTTACAGAGGTGAATTAACAATTATTCATACGGGGAGTTGACGTAGTCGTTTTCTAACAGTGACTACAGTTTTGATCAGTAATCACTCGAAATAAATATATACAGATAAAAGAAGGGTATAGAAATATATAGTTATATTAGAAAAAAGTTTTAAAGTGAAAACAAATATAAATAAATAAATAAATAAATAATAATAATATAAAATAATAATAGTAATAAGGATTAAATAAATATATATTTATTAATTCTGAGAGCAGAAGTAATAGTAGAATGAACAATTTTACAGTTCTTTTATATTAATAAAATTTGTTATTCAATATATATATATATATGTATCTTTCTGTGTGTGTCTATCCAATATATATGTTATGTATGTATATATCACTGATACGTATGTAAAAAAGACGTTTTCTTTACTTAATATTCTTCTTATTTTTCTTTAAAAAGTTTACTGAAAAAAATAAGATCAGTGTCATAATACTATTAAATAGCTTTTGTCTACTATAATAAACAAACAAAAATAATGCTTTGTTTGAGTTTCATAAATATAGACGGACAATGAGACAGATGGACACCTCGATAGAAATCTACCTGTAACATTGAAAATGTTATAATGGTAAAATGTTGTGATAATATAGCAGATCAGTTACTAAAATAACTTTACAATTTTGTTTTTAATTTTTTTTTACTTTTTAATGATTGCACGGAATGACGTCACATAAGGTTAAAGTTTTCAACTGAAACAGAAGACTTACGAAATGTAAAGTGTCATAATTAATTAATTACTTAATGAACTTAATAACTATGATACTACTACTACTACTACTACTACTACTACTACTACTACTACTACTACTACTACTACCTCTACTACTACTACTACTACTAAAACAGCTACTACTTGTAACATCAGTATTTAATTCAATGGTCATGTATTTCTATATTATTGGAAAACGTATTTGTTGATTTACTTATTTATTTATTTGTTAGAAAGAGCTAAGTTTGGCTTATACTGAGTGAATCTGCAGGTAGTAAATATAAAATTGCAAAGTAAACTTTACTCCTGACAAAACAAATTACTATGTTACATTGTTTCAGTAATACGTTAATTATACGCGAGCTGACTAAATATAAACAGATTAATCAAATTATACTGTCAGTATCAAAGAAAGAAAATATGGTTTATCAAGAATTTCATATACAAGACAATGATATTTTTACGTACGTCCGTAGTAATAGTGTAACGATGTTGATATTAGTAGTGGTAGTAAAGCTGTAACAGCAACAGTAACATTAGCAGTCGTAGTAATAGCAGTGTTAGTTTGTAGTAGTAGTAGTAGTAGTAGTAGTAGTAGTAGTAGTAGTAGTAGCAGTCGTAGTAATAGCAGTGGTACATCATCTGGTTGAGTTTCACAAACTCTTGACCTCCTGCAGTTCACTTCTTTGACACTGCTGTTCTAAAAGACTTTGTACATGAACTTCCTGTACTTGGACAGTTTGTGTTTCGTGTTTAATCATTTTCTTTTATTAAATCACGACATCTCCACTTGTTAGTTATAGAAAATTACTGAAAGCAATAAATTCCGAAGTTGTGTTCGTTGAAGTCCTTTTCAAGATGTTTAGAGTTCTGTCGTCTGCTTTCAGTTCAAACAGCGTGCCTTGGTAAGTGGGAGTAAAGCCTGCTGACGTCACCACACACTGAGACTGGAAAAGTTCCAGTAATTTCTCTTCGTGTTTCCCGCCATTTCTAAGCTAGATGGAATGAGCAGAAGTGGCGTCGTCTTGTTTTTGGTTGTTCACGAAAACTTCAATGCGGCCATGTTTGTAGATCATCTTCTTCCCAGTGAAAGCAGAGTCTTGTTTCCAATCGAGTATAGATGGTCGTTCTGAGTAATAATAATAATAATAATAATAATAATAATAATAATAATAATAATAATAATAATAAATATAATAATAATAATCATAATCATAATTGTTTAGCAAACTCTCTTTCTCTATCTCTCTCATGTACACCTACATATCCACATTAAAGCTAGGCAATCTAAATGATAAATTATTATTATAACTATTATTATTATTATTATTATTATTATTATTATTATTATTTTATAGTAAATAGCTAATATGGTAAATAATGAACACATCTGTTATTTAAAAATGATATTTAATAATTTAATAATTCATTACTGTTTAACCTTTGATGAACTTTGACCTCACCTGACCTCATCCCTTGAATTTGGATTAGACGTGCTGAGATGCCACTCTCCTTATCAAGAAAAAATTGAGAATCTAAAAAACAATGACACAGACATGTGACCCTGTATTTGTGTATAGGTCGGCGTATGTGTATGTGTAAGTGTGTATGTATGTATCTGTGTATCTATGTGTGTGTATGTGTTTGTGTGTGCATGTGTTTATATATGTGGTAAGGTATTTGTGCATCTGTGTATCTGTGTTAATATGTCCGTATGTATGTGTGTGTGTGTATGTGTGTTAACGTGTGTGTATGGTTGTGTAGGTGTATTTGTGTGTGCGTGTGTGTGTGTGTATGTATGTGTGTGTATGTATGTGTGTGTTTGTCACAAATGTCAGTTTTTAGTTGTAAATTTATTAAGAATATTATTGTATATTAAGAATGATTTACTACTCACTTTTGGCTCTCTCTTTCTCTCTTTCTACAAACTGCGAATAAATCGAATTGCAGAAAAGAATCAACATATTTTGTTTGAGATATAACAACATACATATATACATACATACGTAAATAAATAAATAAATAAATAAATAATAAAGGATCTGGCATATTAAAACGTACTTAAATATGTGTATTTGTGTTTGTGTGTGTGTGTGTGTGTGTGTGTGAGTGTGTGTTTGAGAGAGAGTGAGACAGAGAGAGAGGGAGAGAGAGAGAGAGAGAGAGAGAGAGAGAGAGAGAGAGAGAGAGAAAGAGAGAGAGATCCATTTGTATTGTAAACTATTTTAGAATGATGACGTCACAGATAAATGAATAAAATTAACAACAACAAATAAACAAAACAAAACAAAACAAAACAAAACAAATATCGTTTTCTTCATGATACTAAAAACAATGAATCCTCAGTACCGGCCCTGTTCCCCTCCTCTGTGACTATTCTGAATCAGTCCCTTGCTCCAACTAACTTGAACGTGCACAATAAAGAAAAGAAGAAACATGATCTCCTAAACCCGCTTTTCAAAACACGTGTTTATAGATCTCTGTGAGGTATCCAGTTTAGTATCTAGTCACGTTGTTTATATGTCAGTGATTAACTGTTGTTTTGTGTGCGTGTGAATGAGACATGGGTTCAAAAAGTATCTTTTATATCTGACATCATCTTTTGTAATGTATAACAATAGTAATAATAATAATAATAATAATAATAATGTACGTCTGATTAGACTCTGCACACAGACAATATTTAGGAACACAATGGCGCAGGAGGACAAAGTTCAATCACGACCTCACAAACCCGTCAGATGCCGCTGACGAGACTCGAACGCATGACACCCATTCGCCCGTACACCGGAATCCAACAATGAAAGCGTTTTACTACTACTGCGGTTGCCACAACAACAGCTACTACTACTACACTACCAATATACTGTACCAACACTACGACTACACTACTACTACTACTGCTACAATAAATATTACAATTACTAATACTGATATTATTACTATTACTACTGTTGCCACCACCAGTACTATTGCTACAACTATAATTACTACTGTTACTACCACAAAACTGCTGTTGCTATTGCTATAACTACTACTACTACTACTACTAATACTACTATAACTACTATTACTACTAATATTACTACTACTACCAATAATAATAATATTTATACTACTACTACTAGTAGTATTTCTACAGCTGTTACTGCTAGTATTTCTAGTACACTACAACTACTACTACTAATATCACTTTTACTACCAGTGCTGCTACTGCTCTGCTACTACTACTCCTACTACTACTACTACAACTGCTATTAATAATAATAATAATAATAATAATAATAATAATAATACCAGAACAAAAAATTTCTATCTGACTGTAATATATCAAAGTTATATCATTCTCTTTCTTGAAAGAGCAGGTAAACCAAAGTACACAGTGATACAAACTGAAACATTAACATTAGATGACGTCACTAATTGCCGCACACGTAACTTCCTGTTTCGTCCTCTTTACGTTTGTGAATAGAGAAAGAAATACACAGAAATGTATAGTCAGAGAAGAAAAAATAACACAGAGAAACAACAAACAATTAAATAAATTATTAAAAAAAAAAACATTAATAATAATAATAATAATAATAATAATAATAATAATAATAATAAAAACCTTTCTGACGATGTCGATCAGGTTTCGCTCACGACCAGCACAGCACATATTTCCATCTTCTCGAACGTCGAAGTCGTAGATGTTGTCAGTTTTGTCATCGTCGGTGAGATAAACATCTTTGCACGGAAAGCAGACGTTGTCGTCACATTGCACAACGGTTTGACGTTGTGACTGCACCCGTGGTGAAATATAAAGAAATATGAAGATCACCAGAAAGATGTTGATGAAAACAAAAAGGACAATGACCGCTGTCCAGAATTTGTTTTTCTCTTTTTCTGTGTCTAAATTTTCTTCTCCATTTGGTTTGATGAGTGGCTCGTCATTTCTACCTGTATAACGCCTTTTTCTCTCTTTCGCTTTTTTGTTTCGTATCAAACTTTTGTTGTTGTGATCCATTTCTTTTTTATCTCAGAAAACTTGTATATCGCTCAGACACAAACTGCGAACTGAGAAATGTTTGTTTGATGTTTCCTTTAAGACGTGTTGCGACTAATGAGATGATTAAACTTGAAACACCGTCCTATATGATCTGTGAATAGGGTGAGACATGGCGTTTTGCCAGCTACCAATGACAGTCTTACTAATCATCATGCGATTTACAGTTGATCTTTCAAACTTGTCATTTGGCCCACGGACTTAAACGCAATCTGATAATCATTGTTAGTCTTAGACAACAACTCCGTCATGTGACTTCGAAATTCTTTTTAATTATCTGTGATACATTCTTCTTTGTACTGTAATCCTAGAGGTCATTGCAAAGCCACTGTCTACGTCACTGTATACACCCTGTGATACTGATTTTTTGGCAATTATTTTGGTTTCAGGTACTGAGTCAAACGGGTTCATGAGTCAGGCAGTGTTCATTCTTGTGATTAGTGTTTAATTTCAGTTCTTTATGATCGTATATAGACATACACAAATACATACACATATACATGTATATATAATGTTTTCCTGTGTGCACGTATACTTAAGCATATTGTTAATATATATAAATGCTGTTAGCCAGCCTGTGATTCCACACCTCTCAAAACAATTCAGTTCCAGGTCAAAGGGTAGCAGATGCCCCTCCCCCACAGACGCACTTAAAACACTGACAATAACTTGTTTGCTCACCAAGTCTGTGTAGTGATATCATTTACAGTCAGAGTATTTACACCTTTGTTGCAGACACGTCTCTGACTGAACTCTGACAACATTGCCACACACCATGCTCAACAAACAAAGCATACAGTGACATGATTAATTAAATATTTTGTTTATGACAAGTTATGGATTACGTTTTCACGTGCGCCACGCAGGAAGAGCTGTGTCTTCTTCGAGGCCTTGCTACTACTGATATATAACGTTTTATGTCGTTCCAAACAGTCTCTCTCTCTCTCTCTCTCTCTCTCTCTCTCTCTCTCTCTCTCTCTCTCTCTCTCTCTCTCTCTCTCTCTCTCTCTCTCTCTCTGTCTGTCTCTCTCTCTCTGCTGCCTATCTCTGTTTTCTGTCAGTTGTGAATCAGTCTGTATGTATGTCTGTCTATCGATCTGTCTCACTGTGTAATTTTTTGAGCCTGTCTATAAATAATTGAAAAAGAGAAATTTATTCAACAATTGAAAAAAAAAAAAAAAAAAAAATAAAAAAACAAAGAAGAAGAATCAAAGCACATATTTGGCGAAAATAATAATAAATGAATTAAAAAAAAAGAAGATTTAAAAAAAAAAATGTATTACATATTTATTTAATTACCTCAAAAAAAAAAAAAAAAAAAAAAAAAAAAAAAATAATAATAATAATAATAAAATAAAAAAAAAAAGAAAAAAAAAAAAAGGAAATAATAAAAATTCAAAAAAAAAAATATATATATAAAGCCTTGCTAACCACATAAATGGAAGTACCATGCTATTATTATTATTATTAGTAGTAGTAGTAGTAGTAGTAGTTGTAGTAGTATTAGTTCTAGTAGTGACAGCAGCAGCAGCAGTATTAGTTGTAGCAGTAGTAGCTTAATTAGTAGTAGTTTTCTATATAAACTCCACGATAGACGGAATTAACCGAGCAGTTCCGAACGACAAAATGACGTCAGTAATGAACTTACGTTACTGCGAGCAGCCATACTCACGGTCTTGTACTTTTACGCTTCATAGAAATTCACAAATTTAAGATATGAACATATTTATCATTTGTTGAAATATATTTATAACTGATATGTTATACATTGTCGATAATATCTGAATATGGAATCTGATTTAGGCTGTAATTTATTAAAGTATATAAGTTTACGAAGCAAGGAAATCGTGAATGTTTTATTCAGTGGAGGTGAACTATAAATAGATATACGTCATAGTGGTAAGGATTTGCAAATTTCTAAAAAGGCCAGTGGCGAAAGAGGTTGTATATATACATACTGTTCCGTCGAAGATGAGAATATGTCTCAAACGTAATCATTAATGTTCATCACTTTGACTATCGTTTGTAAATGCAGACAGTGTTAAATACCTTATAAAGGTGTGTGTGTATTAAAAGAATGAGAGTGTTTCGCCACTTTACATTTGTGATCAATCCTATATACAAAGTGCATTTAAAAAAGAATTAAACCATATTATCTATCTATTTACATACAAATGTTGTCAGTCATATTTATTTATAGCATCAGTAATTTTTTTTTTTTTTGAGATTTTCATATACAAACGAACAATCCGACATAACAATTTTTATTCATATGCAAGCAAAATTATATTCAAAAATTACGTTTAAAAAATTGTTATAAGTTAAATAAAATGCTTAATTTAGATAAAATGTATATATGTATGTGTGTATGTATGTACGTATTATTATTAATGTAAATATAATCAAGGATAAATTAAAAAAAGAAAAGAAAGAAAAGGAGAAAACAGCCTGAACAAACGATTTCAATGTCATCGCTTCCGTCATGCGTATTACAAGAAAGTACGTAAACAAAAATAATATTTAATAATGGTTATAATATGGGATATTCGCTAATTGATTTTTTTAGTCATTATCGTATCTTGGAAAATAATAAGAATCTGCCATCCACTGACAAGGCTGTCACTTTCCGAGAAAACCTACAAAAATACCAAAACTACGAATCACTGGTCGACGATCTTTAAACAAAAATTTGCATTTTAGTAACTAATTCGCCTTTGAAAGAAACGTTATTTCATTGGTTATTTTATCCTTACGCATAATCGATTATCCAATCGTTCTTACTATAACTTACGGCGAAGGAAAACAACGAAAATGAATGTATTGGAAAAACAATTACTCACCACGGCGCATTTTTCGTGGCGTTTATTTAGCAATATTGTGATATGATGTTTGATAGAAACAAACATTTATTTTGTGATTCCTGACAATGACCATAGGAAAACTTTTGCTGTCGGCAGTAACTCGGAAATGTTTCAGACTTGGGTTAAACCATTTTTCAACGACGTCTGCTAGACTTGGAAGCAGATCGTACAAGTTGCTTATTGTCGGGGGAGGGGCAGGTGGTTGCAGCATTGCAGCTAAATTTGTTTCAGACATTCCTAGGGGTCAGATGGCAGTTATTGAACCAAGCAAGGTAATTTTGAAACATTAATTTAATTATTAATTTGAAAATATATACATTTAAAAAAAATAAAAATAAATAAATAAAAAATAAAAAGAAGAAGAAAAAAGAAACATTATTTCTATTTATCGATTCCCCCCTCGATTAAGTACAAATAATAATAATAATAATAATAATAATAATAATAATAATAATAATAATAATAATAATAGAAGTAGTAGTAGTAGTTGCAATGGAGAGGCGGCAGTAATGAAGTTGTAGTAATAGTAATAGTAATAACAGAAGAAGTAACAGTTGTAGTCGCTATAGTGTAGTAGTAAATGCTCATCTGTCATTCTGTGTTTGTTATTGAAGATCATTGCTACATTATCTGTTGTTTGTTTTTTCATTGATGTATATATAAATGTTTTGATTTGATCTGATTTGATATTTTTTTAATAATCAGCAACCTGCAATTAAGGCTGTATTTATTTATTAATTTATTTACTTGGAAGCTAAAAATAAAAATAATATATATAATTTGTTTGTTTGTATATAATGAAATAATAATAAAACATAATAATTAAAAAAAAAAAAAAAAAAAAAAAAAAAAATTTAAGATTTCAGATGACTAATAAAAATAAAAATAAAAAAGTCAGTTGTAATCAATTGCAACTGTTGACATGCAATGCATTTTCCTTTAGGAGTCTAAAATTATCATTTTTCTTATTATTACTATTATTTTTATGCCTGAATGAGCTCAAAAGGGTACAGATCAGTTATTTGTCTTTGGATAAGGTTCAGTAAGCATAAATGAGTGCATGTACAAGGTATTTTGTATTGTGGCATTTTATTTCCCATCAATATTGAGTAGCCACACAAATGGTCATTGTTTACATGCACTGACCACAAGGGTCAAACAATCATTATTATGGATCTACACAAAGAAAAATATTTTCATGTTTGTTTATGAGTGATCTTTGATAATGTGGGAATGACCGTATGTGCATAATTATTTGTTATTAATTCTTAATGTTGAGGAAGTTGAGTGCTTTTTTTTCCAGCGAGAGAGAAAGTGTATGTTAGATATTTGTTTTATGTTATATGTGTGTGTTTATTTGTATATATGTATATGTGTATGTGTGTATATATGCATATTGTGTGTGTGTTTCTCTATATGTTTTTGTGTATGTGTATGGATAAGTGTGTGTGTGTGTGTGTGTGTGTGTGTGTGCACGTGTGTGTGCGTGTGATAAGAATAAATAAATGATAATTAAATTTGAAAAGCCAATTTTACATTCTTCTTTTTCAGGCGTCTATGATTTACTTTTTTTTATTTTTAGTTTGTTCATTTATTTATTTTATTTTATTTATTTATTTATTTATTTTATTTATTTTATTTATTTATTTATTTATTATTTATTTATTTATTTATTTATTTATTTATTTATTTATTTATTTATTGATTTATTGATTTATTTTTAGACACATTACTATCAGCCTTTGTGGACGCTTGTGGGGGGTGGTGTTAAAAATGTACTTGAATCTGAAAGACCAATGGTCAGTGTTCTGCCCGACTGTGATTGGATTAATGACCGAGTGGTTTGCTTCAATCCAGATAAAAACACTTTGATTACAGAAAAAGGGGAATTGGTATGTATTACATCTGTTATTGTGTGCCGTATTAGAATATTTATAAAAAATTTTTTTTGTTTTTTTTGACATTTTAGAGTATTTGCATAAAAAAAAATTATACAATTTTGTTCGTAAAATTAAGTTTGGCATCCATGTTATATTTAACATTATGTATTTTTTAATATATTGAATGGAAATTTTGTTTATAAATCAAGGTTAATATTTTAATTTTTTTTTTTTTTTTTTTTTTTTTTATTTTTGTTTTCATAGAAATTTTAATAATCAGATTTGTTATCTTTAATATTAGTATTTAAATGGCATATTATTTGTTTTTTTTTTTTTTTTTTTTAATAAATCAAATTCCTTATCTTAAAATATGTATTTAATGTTATTTATGTATAATAATATTTAAAGTTAAATTATTTATAAAAGATTATCAGTGATAAAATAAGGTTTATGTATTTTAATATGTCTATTTTTATGTTGCATTTTATCTGTTTTTAATAACTGATTTCAAAGTTTTTTTGCAGTTACCTTATATAAATAGAAATTAGACATTATTAGTATTATTATTATTATCATCATCATCATCATCATCATCATAATTATTATCATAATTATTATTATTGCTGCTGTTATGATTATGATTATTATTATTATTATTGTTGTTATTATTATCACAATTATTATTATCATAATTATTGTTATTATCACAATAATTATTATTATTGCTGCTGTTGTTATGATGATGATGGTGATGTTTACTATTATTATTATTACGATAATTATTATGTATTAGTCATATACACCAGCTACTGAAGATGATGATGATGTTTTTACATTTAACCCTTTGAGTGTCTGATTACTCACGTTTTTACGTTTAACCCTTTGAGTGTCTGATTACTCACGTTTTTACATTTAACCCTTTGAGTGTCTGATTACTCACGTTTTTACGTTTAACCCTTTGAATGTCTGATTACTCACGTTTTTACGTTTAACCCTTTGAATGTCAGCCATCTTTACATGTAAATAATGATAAAAAATGCAGCTGTCCAAAGGGTTAATAATTTTTCTAGTGTTTCTGTTTCAGATTAATTATGAGTTTCTTGTTATTGCAATGGGTTTGGAACTACACTATGAGAAAGTAAGTATAGTAAAAAAAAAAAATCTTTTTTTTTTACTTTTATTTTTATTTTATAAAACACTGACAAAAAGAATAGAACCAACACTTTTGAATAAACAACATTTATTTGCATTCTTAACAGGTTCTGTCACACACACACACACAAACACACTCATTATTGTTATTATTGTTGTTGTTATTATTTTATTTATGTTTCAAGAGTTTTTATTCTTTATTTTTCTAAATTTTATTTTATTTATTTATGTATCAGAAACTTTTAAATTTATTTTTTTAAATTTTATTTTATTATTTATTTATTCCTTTATTTATTTATTTATTTATTTATTTATTTATTTTATTATTTATTTATTTATTTATTTTCATATTTATTTAGTTATGTTTCGGAAGGATTTAAATTTATTTTTTTTAAATTTTAATTCAGTTTGTTTTATTACTGTTCTATTTATTTCTGTTTCGAAAGTTTGTAATCTTTATTTTTTCTAAATTTAATTTAATTGGAATTTTTTATTTTTTTTTTTAATTTATTTTAGATAAAAGGATTACCGGAAGCTTTCGATATTGACAGTTCATTATGTTCAAATTACAGTCGTGAGTTTGTCGTTAAAACTTTCCCTGCCATTCAGGCATTCAAGGGAGGCAATGCACTCTTCACTTATCCAAACACAGTTGTGAAATGCTCAGGGGCACCACAGAAAATAATGTACATGGCAGAAGATTATTTTCAAAAGGTTTACTTTGAATTGTAGTATTTGTCATGAAAAAGTATACGTAAAAATTTACAAATGCCGCGACGAGCTCTCTGAATTTTTCTCATAAATATCGGCAGTCAAAACGATGCGAAGTGTAAAATGTTTGTAATATTTTTGTAAAGTTAATTTTAGTTGTTGTTGTTGTTGTCACTGAGAGGTTTATAAAAATGTTTATAAATGCTGCAACAGAGAATTCAGATTTTTGGATTGTTTTCAAAACGTTATTTATAATTCTTACAACCACGGAAAGATTGTAAAATATTTACAATTGCTATGATTATAGATTTTAGATTTTCGAATTATTTTCATACAATTGTTATGAAATTTTATTATCCAAAGATTTTTTGCAAATGTTTACAATTGGTTTTTTTTTGTTTTTTTTTGGTTATTTATCATTATTAAATTTTTTAATTTGTTATTATTATTATTATCATTATTATGTTTTTTTATTATTATCATTATTATTTTTTTTTTAACTTCACAGACAGGAAAAAGAGACAAATGCAATGTTTCTTTTTTCACACCGTTGGAGAACCTGTTTGTGATTCCAAAGTACAACAACACGTTAAAAGAGATTGTCAGAGAAAGGTAAAACAAATTATTTCATAACACTGTTTAATTCTTCATGCCTAAAAGTGTCTACGAAACGATGCTCGCAGATGTAGTGAAAACATGATGCAAAAATTATAAACCAGTGAAAACATGATTGTACAAAGATTTCTTTCAGAGTTATTTTCTTGGATTTGTCTCTCATAGACCAATCAAAACAAAGTTTTTTTTAACCAAATTTTCTTTAAGAACAGTTCTTTGCTTGGTCTGATAATGTTTTATGTATTTCCTAGTGACTCAGTATTTTTTTTTTATGTGTTGCACTGTTCAGAGATTATCTTGCCAAAGTTTATAAAAAAAAAAAGATAACAAAAGCAGACCAGTCTGTAAATAAATTTACAAAGATTTTTTTTAAAGAATTGTTCTTGGATAGGTGTAAAAATAATGTTTTTATTTAGTTCCTAGTGATTTAATATTTTTAGATTCTTCGTTTTGTTAGAGTAGTCTTTGAAGATGCTGACAAAGTGAATGAAAAATATAGCAGAAATAACAGACCAATCAAAAATCATTTTACAAAGATCTTTTAAAGAACTGCTCTTGGATTGGTCTAAAAGTGTATATATTTTTTTTTGTATATCCTAGTGATTCAATATTTATCCATTCTTCACTTGTTACAATGAACAGAGATGATGTTGACAAAACAAATAAAAATGTAACAGAAATATCAGGCCACTGAAAACAAAGTTTTACCAAGATGTTCCTGAATCCATTTTCCAATACAGTCTAAAAATAATTTTAAAAAGCCTCTACCGATTATTTCCACAATATTTACAGTTCCTGTCTTATCAGATATCTGTAATAATGTTTGTTTTTCAAATGATTATTAGTTACCTTTTGGAAACCAGTGCTTTCTGCTAATATTATTTTTTTTTTTATACAATTTGCATAAATGTCAAATGATTATTTTTGATTGATTTCGGAACCTGTAATTTCTGTTAAATACGTAATAACAAGTATGACAAGGATGAAAACAAAACAACATGAAGGAGATGAAATCAGTTTTTGCTTTCTGTTTGCACTCTCTGTTTTTCTGATATCTACATTATACCTTTTGTAAATAATTAAATTGTCTTTCTTTTTTTTTTTTTTTTTTTTTTTTTTTTTTTTTTTCTAAATTAAAAATTTCAGAAATATTAATGTCAACTACAAAAGGTACCTCGTAGAAGTGAGACCAGAAAAGAAAGAAGCAGTGTTTGCGAAAGTTAATCCAGCAGTTAAAGAAACAGAAACTGTTCATGTAAGTGCTGTCTGTCTGTCTGTCTGTCTGTCTGTCTGTATATGTTTTGTGCATGTGTCTGTCTGTGTGTCCGACTACTTGTTTGCATTTATGGCTGTCTGTGTGTGTCTGTCTGACTATATGTTTGTTTGTCTGTGAGTGTTTTTAATCTATCTGTCTGTATTTGTCTGTCTCTTTTTATCACTCTACCTCTATGTCTGTCTTCCTGTATGTGTTTGTCTCTCTATCAGTCTATATCTGTATCTGTCTGTCTGTCTGTGTAAAGTGTGTCGTATGTCTCTCTCTGTTTGACTGTTGATCTCTCAGTCTGTCTGTCTGTGTCTCACATAGCATCTGTGATTATTAAACACATTCACACCCACACACACACAAACACACAAACACACACACACACACACATACACACACACACATAGACACACGCACACACACTGAAATCACACACACACACACTGAATTAATAACACTACTTTCAGTATGACTTCATGCACATAACCCCACCCATGTCTACACACACACACAGACACACACACACACACACACACACACACACACACACACACACACACAGAGAGAACACACACTGTATTAATAACACTACTTTCAGTATGACTTCATGCACATAACCCCACCCATGTCTACACACACACACACACACACACACACACACACACACAGAACACACACACACACACAGACACACACACACACAGAAATCACACTCACACACAGTATGACTTCACAGAAATCACACACTACACACACAGTCACACATACACACAGAAATCACACACTGTAATAATAACACTACTTTCAGTATGATAACCCCACCCATGTCTACACACACACACACACACACACACACACACACACACACACACAACCAAATCACACTCTGTATTAATGTCTGCACATAACCCCACCCATGTCACACACACACACACACACACACACACACACACACACCTCACACTCTGTAGAAACACTACTTTCAGTATGACTTCATGCACATAACCCCGCCCATGTCCACCCCGGAGCCTCTGAGAGAATCCATCAAACTGGCGAACCATTCCGGCTTCCTCGACCTCCACAAATACACCCTTCAGCACGTCAAGTACCCCAACATCTTCGGCATCGGCGACAGCAGCGGCGTACCAACACCAAAGACAGCAGCAGCAGTAGGTTCGTATACGTGTGTGTGTGTTAACATTTTTTCCCGTTCTAACTGGTTCAGTAGTTATAGAGGAGAATTATTTTTATTTCCAGTGTTATAATCTGTTGAGTATTTTTTGTTTTCCCCATTACATGCCAGTGTGTTATTTTGTGACAAATAATTTACCAGGTTTCATTTTTTTTTTTCACTTATAACATGTTCAGTATTTCATACCACCTTGATTTTATATATATTTGTGTGTGTGTGTGTGTGTGTGTCTGTGTGTGTGTATGTGTTTATTTATTTATTTATTTATTTATTTACTTACTTATAAATATATATATACACTAACTATATATATATATTTATATATATTTTTATTTTATTTTATTTTATTTTATTTTATTTTATTTATTTATTTATTTATTTATTTATTTATTTATTTATTTATTTATTTATTTCACATTTAATATGTTTAATATTATACACCAGCATCATTTTTTTTTTCACAAATAAAATATCCAGTTTTATAAAGCAGTTTATTAATTTTTTGCTGCTATAACCTGTTCAGTATCATATACCAGTATGATATTTTTTCCTGTGTATAATTTGTTTTAATGTAACATACTTACAAACTATTTACAGTGTTACATTTCCTAATATGTCTTGGTTGCTAGTTTGTTATTTTTTTCTGTATTATATCTTGTTCAGCTTTTATATAGAAACATGTTATTTTTTCTATTAGAGCCTGTTAGGTATTATATATCAAGTGATTTTTTAATATATAAATATATATTATTTATTGATTTATAAATATGTTTACCATTTCTTATTTATTTATTTATTTCTTTTTCATTTATTCATTTATTTATAAATTTATTTACCAATATTTATTTATTCATTTTTATTAGTTAATTAATTAATTTATTTATAGATTTATTTAACAGTGTTTATTTATATATTCATTTATAATTATTCATTTATTTACCTATTTACTCATTTATTAACTGACAGACTGAATGACTGAGTAAATGAATGATTGATTAATTGCAACTAATTAACTGGTGATTCGTTGATGAATGAATGATCTGCTGATTGACTGAACGATTGATCGATTGACTGATTGATTGACTGATCGATCGACTGATTGATCGACTGATTGATCGCATGACTGACTGATCGATCGACTGATTGACTGATTGATTGATTGATTGATTGACTGATCGATCGACTGATTGATTGATTGATATTTCAGGGGACCAGGTTTATGTGTTATACAAGAATCTGTCAAATGCTATGATGGGAAGAGCTCCAGATGTAGAGGTAAGATAAGATAAAACATCAGTAAACTGAATATGTAAGTTTAAATCCAAATATAGCAAGCACGCAAGAATTTATATTCTCCTAAAACGCACCATCTTTTTGTTGTTGCTGGTATAGACCGTTTGTCTGGTTTTCAGAACAGGTGAATGATCAGAAAACTGGTTTTTCAGACGTGTTTTAGCTTGGTATCTGTTATATACAGTTTTGTTCTTCCGTTCACTGTTTAGTGTGTGTTTTAATTATGTATTAAAGTTTGGACCAGCAAACTGGTAATTCCTGAAATCTAGGTAAACTCTGTTCCCAAATGTGTTGTTGATACTATTATTATTATTATTATTATTATTATTATTATTATTATTATTATTATTATTATTATTATTATTATTATTATTATTATTTTTCTTTTTATTATTTGATTATTATTACTTTTCTTTTTATTATTACTTGATTATTATTAACATTATCATTATAATCGTCAGCATCACAACTCTTATTAATTATTGTAATTGTTGTTGTTATTATTATTATTATTATTTGATTAATAACATTAACACTGACATCATCATCATTGTCACATTCATCACTATGTTCTTTTTAATATTATTGTTATAATTATTAACATTAGCATCATCCCCACCGCTGCCACCACCAACATTATCATCATCATTATCTTTTTAATAATATTATCAGCAACATCATCATTACTATTCTTTTTAATATTATTTGATTGTTATCATTAATAACATCAACGTCATCAGCATCATCATCATCATCATCATCATCATCACTACTATTCTTTTTAATATTATTATTAGTAGTATTTGATTATTACCAATATTAACATCAATGTCATCAGCATCTTCATCAACATCATCATCACTTTTTAATATTATTATTATTATTTGATTATTATCATTATTAACATCAGTGTCATCATCATCATCATCATCATCACTTTTTAATAATCATCAACATCATCATCACTACTATTCTTTTTAATAATATTATTATTATTATTATTTGATTACTATCATTATCAACATCATCAGCATCATCATCATCATCAACGTCATCACCACCGCCACCATTTTATTTCAGTACGATGGTTACACATCGTGCCCTATTGTCACAGGGTACGGGAAGCTTGTCTTAGCCGAGTACGATTACTCGTGCCAGCCTCTGGAAACATTTCCAATGAACCAGGGCAAGGAGAGATACAGCATGTATGTTCTTGCAACACATGTGTTGCCGGTATTGTACTGGCAGTGTCTTCTCAAGTAAGCAGAATTCTTGTAACTGGTCGTTTGTGAGGGTTTCTGCGGGTTCGAATCTTTCGTTTGTGCCCAGGTTTAAAGAGAGCGCGAGATTTGCTAATGTGAAATGGCTGTTTCAAAATTTTGAAAAAAATTTAAAAAATCTGTGTTGATTTATTTTATTATTATTATTATTTTTTTTTTTTTTTTTTATTGTGGATATTATTGTTTTATTATTTTATTATTTTATTATTGTTATAATGGTATTATTACTGTAATTGTACTATTACTATTATTATGGCTTTATTATTAGTAGTATTGTTACTAATATTATGTTGTATTATTATTTTTATTGCCATTACTTTTTATTACTGTTATTGTATTATTATTGTTATTGTATTATTATTACTATTATTATTGCTACTGTTATTCAGTTATTAATGTTATTATGGCATTATTATTACTATTAGTATCATTTCAAGTTTTTACTGTATTATTATATTATTACTATTGTATTATTAATACTATTGTTACTGTTGTATTATTAGTAGTAGTATTGTTATTTATTATTTATTATTATAATAATAATTATTATTATTATTATTATTATTACCTGTTATATTCTTTATTATTTACTCTAGTTTTTTTATCTTTCATTTAACATTTTTTTTAATTTTTTTTTAATAAATATATATTATTATTTATTTTTTTTCAGAGGAAGATGGCATGGACCATCATTCTATAGAAAATTATTTCATCTTGGATTTCCCAGACGATGCAATTAACAGGTGAAAAGATCTCACCAACAAAAATAATTAAAATAATATATATTTTCTATAAAAATTGTTCTTTCATTTATTACTTCAAAAAAAAAAAAATATATATGTTCTCCTCTGAATCAAGAATATTGTGGACAACTGCCTTCTGATATTTGTGAAAAAAAATTGGTGTGTGTGTATTTCATTATATATATATATATATATATCTATGTGTGTGTATATATGTGTGTGTGTGTGTGTGTGTGTGTGTGTGTGTATGTATGTATGTATGTAGGTGTGTATCTATTTTATTTATGTATGTATTTAGGTGTGTATCTATTTTATGTATGTATTTAGGTGTGTATGTATATATGTATGTATGTATGTAGGTGTACATCTATGTATGTACGTATCTGTATGTGTATGTTTCTGTATGCATGCATGTATTTATGTATATAGGTGTATGTACATATGTATGTAGTATATATATATATACATACACACCTTTCTGCCCTTCATAACCAAGTGTTGCCTCTCTTGTCATGATTTTCTTTCTCAGTACTTGAGATATATGCACAAAACAAAATCCACATCTGTAAATAATTTAAAAAAAAACGTCCCGAAACTCATATAATCACTGGTTTCTTTTCTAATATTAATACCATACATAACCTTGAGATTTGTCAAGCTGGAAAAGAAGTTCACAGCAGTTTTTAAAAGTGAAATTAAAAAAAAAAAAAGAAGATATTTGAAGTAACTTTACATAGATTTATTCCATCACTTGTGTTCCATTTTGTTCCTCTACCTTTTGCCATCTTCAATGGCAGCTTCATGATTTTTGTCTGTATGACAAACTGGTCTGAAAGGTACAGACATTTGTTTGTAACCAATAGCAACAGACAGTACAAAAGTAGATTTAAAGGTTGATTTGACTCAACAGGCCAGCAGAGAGAGAGAGAGAGAGGGAGGGGGGGTGGGGCTGTGAAGGAGTTTCCAGGAGTATGATGGGGGGTAGTGGTGGTTAAATATCCAGTTATTCAGTCAGAGAAGATCCAGAGAGATTTGTTTAAAAAAATCCAAGAGAGAGAGAGAGAGAAATACCATGGTGTAATATAATAATCCTGTTTGTTGGTGGGTACACACGAAATATCTCTTCACTGCTGATCTGAAAGAGTAAAAGCCATGAAGTTGGAGAAAACGGATTTCTTCTTTAACTGTCATGAGTTGTATTTAACCGTGTGTCCAGTTCTGTGAAAATATAAATATACTGACTACTATAGCTTTCTAAAATGACCATATGTCCAGTATTAGGTAAATACAAATGTGTTGACACTTACAGAACTCCTTAATCAATTGATTAATCTGTCTGAAAGGTTCAAAAACAAAACAAAACAAGAACAAGTTACTAATTTTTATTTAAGACTAAACATATATTTTTTTTTTTTATATATATATGTATATATATATATATATATATATATATAACAAGCACTTTTTCATTTTACATCATCTTATATATTTTGTATTATTAATTTTTTTTTTTTTAACGTTTCTTTTGATCGTAAACTAGACTATGCTAACAATTACAAATCTTTTAATTTTTTTTAATTAAAAAAAGGACGAAGCTAAAAAAAGATTTACACAGTAAATAAAAGAACCTATCTTCAACCCTCCCATCCCCAAACATTAAAAAAAAAAAAAAAAAAAAAATTAAATTAAAATAAAAAAAATAAATATGATAATAAAATTAAAAACTAAGAATATTTCAAGAACTTATAAAAGCTAAAAGCAATGGCAGATATTTATATATTTATATATTTATATATCTTTTTTTTCTTTTTCTAGTTCATTTGATGATTAAAGAATATATAAATATCTTTGTACAAAATGCAGTCAAATTTAGTATGTACATAATTTACTTGTTGCAATGTAAAGCCTTTGACGAAAAAGCAAAAGTAAAAAAAAAAAAGAAAGGAAAACAAAAAAGATATAATAAATTATACTAAGGTTTAAAAAAACAAAAAAATGAGTTGAAAAGAAAATGTCTAAAATAAAATAAAATACAAACAAACAAACCCCTCAAAAACATGAAAACTACAGAATTTTGAATCGTTTCTGAATACAAATAAATGAAATGGTGATTTTTTTTTTTTTTTTTTTTTTTTATTTGATATGATCTGTCTTTACATACTTATTCAACAATGATGCAATTATTTAATAATAATAATAACAATAATAAATATATACATATATATATATATAGAAATAGAAATAAAATCAAATCAAAATAGATGAAAAGAAAACATGGAGTGGTTTCAATTCCTGCATCTTGCTTTTATCTGATAAAAAAAAAAAAAAAAAAAAAAAAAAAAATGATAAAACCTCTCAAGTAAAATAGAAAATTTTAACTTCTTAATGAAATAATAATTAATAATTAATAATAATATAAAAATCAAATCAACAAATATATCTTTTAATGCTGCCAAAAATCAAACCTCCTATTTTCATTATTTCTTTTTAGCCTTTGAACGCAAATTCAGTTAAAAGCAAATTAAGGCACACTGAAAAAATACAAAAAAAAAAAAAATATATAATATATATAAACTAACATTTTATGAATCTATCAACAGCATGTTTACAAGCCATTAATGTTTATTCAGTTTATTTGCTAGCATTTAAACAAAATAGAGAATTTTTAACATAACCCTGCCTTCCCATAAAAAAAACCGACTACAGCGATCACACTTCAAAGCAATTTTATAGATCGTAATTCTGTGATTTTTTTTTTTTATAAACTAATGGCAAATTCTAGTGAGCTTTAAAGCTTAACTGTCCAGCTGTATCTGTAATAAGCCTTTACAGACTACTTCCTAGAAAATAATGGCAACTCCAGAATCTTATAGAAGTTCACCACCTCCAGAAATTGCCTTTGAGACCATAATGGCAAATTCTAGAATAAGCCTTATAGACCATAACAGCATCTTCTAGAATAAGCCTTATATAACATTATAGCAACTTCTAGAATCAGCCTTATATACCATAATAGCAACTTCTAGAATAAGCCTTATATACCATAATAGCAACTTCTAAAAAGTAATGGCAATGTTCAGAAACAGCTTTACAAACCAAATTAATTTCAGGAATCGGCCCTATTCACTGCAAGATCTTTACAACAGAGCAAATAAATCTCCCAAAATCTAAATAAAATTAAAAAACTCGAGAACTGATGCAATATTAATTTGAAAAATGATTTTAAGAGACAACTGCAATACATATGAAACATTTTAAAAAGGCAAAAAACAACACACACAAAACACACACAAGTAATGAAATAATAAAAAAAAAATATTATGACAAAGCCCCAAAGCACTAAATCATACAGTAAAATTACAAAGTTAAAAAATTCAAAGGATTTGAAACTTCATTTTTTTTCTTCTTCAATCTTCATTTTTTTTTTTTTTTTTTTTTTTTTTTTTTAAAAAGGGACATATCTACATTCTACCTTAAACCTGTTTTTACAGATTGCGTCTTTTTTTTTTTCAAAATAAAGGAAAAATAAAAATAAAAACGGAAAATGATTTTTGAAAAAAAATGTAAGATGATTTAATCTGTAGGCTTTTTCGTAAGTTTTTGCTAAAGAAAATTAATTGCAAAGAGAAAATTAAAAACAGATCTTTATTATTATTTATTTTTTTTTTTTTTTAAATTTTATGTGCACCAATGATAAATACATGAATGTTTATTAATTTTACAAATGTGTTGTCAAATGGTTTTATAAAAATATGTTTAAGAAAAATTATTTATACCAAATTTGGTTCAGGTTATTTTAAAAGTGAGTTCCTCATACTGCTTGAAATGACAATTTTAGATTGTCATTTAATAAAAAAATATTAACAGAAAATGCACCAATATTCAAATACAAACATAAAAGATAAAAACACCCATTAAAAATTTGTATTTTTAAAATCACAAATGAAAGATGAACACAATGAACTTATCAATACAAACCATATTTTGTGTATTTAAGTGTAAAGGACAAAAAAAATAAAAAAACAAAAAAAAAAAAAAAAAATAATATATATATAAATTTATAATATAATAAAAATAAATATAAAAAATTAAAAGATAAATAAAATAAAAAAATAGAAAAAATAAGATTCATTTTTTTTTTTTTTTGAAACAATAATAAGTTTTGAATATTTATTATGAAATACTCCATGATGCCTACAAATGAAAAATGAACACTATTTTTAATTTTGGGTTAAAAATATATCATTACATTTTTTTTTTTTTGTAATTTGACCAAAGATAAGAACACATCAGGTAAAAAAAAAAGTAAAAATAAATAAATAAATAAAATAAAATAAAATATAAAAAATACATTATTTTTTTATATAACAGAAATCTATTTTTCTTGAAAAAAAAAAAAACCCATAATGACTCCCCCCTTTTTATTAGAACAGCAGATTTGATTCTCTCTAAGCAGTTACTACACCAATTAAAAATTTAGTAATAGGTTGAATTATGAAACATGATCTTAAAAATGAAAAAAATTTAAAAAATTCAAATTGTTTTTAAAATCTTTTTTTTTTTAAAAACAAAGAAACAATAACAAAATTTTATAAAAATATAACTAATGATGACGATGGTGTATAAAAACATGTTAAAAGTTTAAAATAATTAACTTAAAATAAATAAATGAAAAAAAAGATTAAAAAAAAAAAAAAAAAAAGATTGAAATTCAAATGCTGCCTTTTTCAACCTAAATTAAAAAAAAAAAAAAAAAAAAAAAATTATTATTAAAATATTTTTAAAAATTTAAATAAATTAAAAAAAAAAAAGTTTCATAATGTTTCATAGTGAAATAATTAAATACATTCTGTCTATGACTAAGAGATTTTGTTACTGGTGCACAACCAAATGCCAATAATAAAGTATACAATATTCATAATGGACGCAAACAGCTGATATTTTTCAGTCTGCTGTAATTCTAAGATGATTTTATGTAATTACAAATGAATTATTATAAATTATCCTTCCAAACTGTGTTAATAATAAAGGATAATACTTTATTATTATTAAACAATGGTTTAATGAAGGAAATTAATCACCGTCTTGGGAAAAAAACAACTAAATATGATAAATTAGCTAATTCTGATTAGTGTTCTGTAATTTATCCAACCAAATTGTGTTTGAGAATAATATTTTATTATTAAAAATGTCTTTTTTGGCATAAAAAATAATAATAATAATAATAATAATAATAATAATAAATAAATAATTAAATAAATAAATAAATAAATAAATAAAAGAATATAAATATATTTAAGATTTTTTTTCTAAAAATGTAATTTAAAAAAAAAAAAATTTAAATTATAGTATGTTTCATGCCTTTAATATCTGATTTTAAAAGAAAGTTTTATTTTGGGTTTTTTTCATCTTTGCAATTCTGAAATCAGAGATTACACTACAAACATGAAAACAGAATTCAAACATTCACCGATTTAAAAATTTCTAACATTATTTTTCAAAAAAAGCAATAGAAAAAAAAAAAAAAAAAAAAAAAAAAAAAAAAAAAAAAGCACTAAAATATTATTTCAACAAGAACAAGAACAACTGTGACAACAACAACAACATCAACAACAACGTTATAACAATTCTTTTGTTTGCCATTTATGAATCATTTAAAAAACAAAAATTCTTTTTTTTTTGTTGGGGGGAAATTTAATTTCCTTATTTTTTCACCATGATACACTATCGGGCAACATGATACAACAAGTCATAGTTAAGCATTCAGCTTGAAGAATGGAAGAATGAAGGTTCAAAACCTGATAATGGATTCCGTCTTGAGATTATGCGAAGACTATAATAGTGACCTCCAGATATCACTAGGTCAAATAAAAAGGGATATTTACAAATTATAGTGACCTCTGGCCGTAGGTCATAATTATTAATTCAACCTTTTAGACCAAAATGTCAAACAGGAGACAAAGTCAAATAATGAATAATAATGACCTAGGTGTACAGTTTATGGACCATTTTAATGACCTATACTGTAGCTCTGTAGACCATAATAAATGTTGCAGGCCAGGTTTATAGACCATAACAGCAACCTCTTGAGAGAGGCCTGTAGAAGTCTATAATTTTGACCTTCGTCTGCAGCTTTAGGGACCATAATAGTGACCTTCTGCTGCTTAATAAATCATAACAGTGACCTCTAGGCCATAATAATGACCTTTTTGCTGCAGCCTAAGTCTATAAGAATAATTTACAGTTTTGTAGGCCATAATATTTTTAAAAATATATATATATATCCTTATAATAATGAGGTCAGGAGAAAGTTTTACAGTTAGTAACAGTTGTACAATGTTGCCAGATAGAGTATGAAGGATCATAAGGATCATAAGGATAATACTTTTCTTTGTTAACAGTTAACAGAAATATTTGACATTAAGATTCAGCCAGTATTTAAAAAATATGACATATTTATTAAGTATATAAACAGATCAGAACATGATTACCTTTGATAATGTGTGTTAACAAGATACCCTATTTTGATTTGCCTTTCATCATGGAAACTATGTCGAATATTAATGAAGATATGGATGTTTGTCTTTTGTTTTCAAAAACTGTTATAAAATTTTAATTTTAAAGATGTTTACAGGAGTTTTAGATTTCAAGTGAAAAAAAAAAGTTTTACGCTGAAAATTAGTCTTTGAGTATTCAGAACGTTTGCATTTTATTAAAGGTTACTGTTATCAAATTTTTTATTTTAAAGAAGTTTAAAATTTTATCTTCAAGAGGGAAATAATTTTTTTTTTTTTTTTTTAATCTCAATTCTTGTTTTTTTTTTTCAGTTCTACACTGTGACCCCTATAAAATATTTGTCAGATACTAGTAGAAAGATATTTTTAGAATTTGAAAAAGAGAGAAAATAACAGATAAATGAAATGAAAGAAGGAATAACAAATAACAAAAAGTTAATAGAACAAATCCAATGACTGAAATAAACATTAAAAAAAAAAAAAAAAAAAAAAAAAAAATAGAAAATGGAATTCTGTCATGATGATGCTATTAATAGAAACAGGTGGCTGCCTCAAAAGTGAGATACATTTGATATTATTTTCATTAGATATTTTTATTCTGAAATCTGAAATATATATATATATATTTTAAGCTGTTTTATTGTAAGAAAATAAGAAAATAAAAAATTTTGATTTTAGAAAAATATACAATATAATGAAATTTTCGATAAATTTGTATTCAGTTATGCATTACAAATTTCTTTTCATGATATGAGATGTGTCTTTGAAATCAGTTCAGTGTAAATGCACCTTAAGCATAAATTTAGTTATGATTTAATTTTTTGATATAATACACTCAAACACAACAAAATAACGTCTTAACAAGTTTTCCAATATAAATGCACCTTATGAATAAACAGAACAACAACAGAGAATAAAGGAAATTTAAATCATCATAATTATAATAACGAATGACTGTTTTAGCAAGTTGTTCAGTGTTAATGCACCTTAAGAATAAAACAGAGCATGTTAAAAAAAAAAAATCAGTCTGAATTTTTCATAATTGCTGTAACACCCATAAACTGTTTCAACAAAGTGTTTAGTGTTAATGCACCTTAAGAATAACATTCATACAAAAAAAAAAAAAAGATAAGATTAAAAATTATTTTATCATTACCATTTGTAGTTACTGTAATGCTCACAGACTGTTTTAGCAAATTGTTTAGTGTTAACGCACCTTAAGAATAGAAAATTCTGCAAAAGAATTAAAAATTTTAATTCTGCTAAATTTACTGTTTTATGTAACAATTTATTGAGACAGAATTCCATTGTTATTTTATAAGTCAACAAAAAAACCAAAACCCTGAGGAAACAAAAGAAATAAAAAAAAAAAAAAAAATTACCTTCCAGGCTGAGAGATAAAAATATTAATAAAAAAATTAAAAAAAAAAAAAAAAAAAAAAAAAAAATTAAGAAAATGAAAAAAAAAAAAAAAAAAATTAAAAAAAAAAGTGAAGGTGACTAGAAAAGCCCTGAATGAATATATTTTAAAAAAAAAAAAAAAAAAAAAAAAATTAAAAAAAAGATTTTAAGACCAAAACAAGACAAGAAAGAGAAGACATTGTAACAGAAATGGTTCAAAATCAAAAACATTTTTTACAGAAAATTACTAAACCCAGAAATGATGGTAATAATAGTATATTATTATCATTGACCTCTTTAAAATGTCCTATTCAGGCTATTGATATTATTTTCTTTTTATTTTTTTGTCGTTTTTTTTTTTTTTTCTTTTTACAACTGGTGTGTATGTATGTATTTATGTATGTATGTATGTAAATCTGTACATACATATATAGTAACAGAACATATGGCAAGTTAAACAAGACACAATATGTAATAGATTTCAGTATATGTGCTTTTTGTAAGAATCTTTCCATTCGTATATGCAAAACATTTAAAATACAAAATAACAAAAATATTGTTTAAGAAGCAAATACTGACAATTATATACTTTTTAGTAATTTTACTAAACTGCCAACAAAAACATTAAATGGCTTGTTTAAGTTTAAAGATTTACTTAAAGAGAAAAAAAATTACCTAGTGACATTAAGTAGTAGTGATAATAATAATAAAAATAATAATAATAGTAATAGTAATAATAATAATAATAATAAAATTATAACAGCAGAAATAGTAAATAATAGTAAAAGAAATTAATAAAATATAATGATAGTAGTAATAATAATAGCAAATATAATAATAAAAATTGTAATAACAGAAATAGTTAATAAAAGCAATAATAATAATAATAATAATAAAAACTAATAATAAACTGAAATAATAAGAACAATAATAACGGTAATAAAATGAGCACATATACAGAAAAATATACACATATTCACAACAGTAACAAGTAACAGTTTTTTTTTGTTTTGTTTTTTTTAAGTATTATACTGTAACATGGCATTCACATGGAGAAACTGTATTTTATTTTTTATATATAGAGAGAGAGAAATACAGCAAGTCATATTTATTTACATATGTAGATTTTTTTTTTCAATGATATACAACAGGTGAAAAAATCAGCCAAATGGCTTCACAACTATCCTGAAGGATACACATCCTGTAGGATACACGACAAGGATATATCCCCACAGGATACTTTAAAGGACATATCCTATAGAAAAGCAGAGATGTTTTGAAGGATACAATAGAACATTTAATCCGTTAACTGTGTAAGACATTTTCACCGTATCCTATAGGATTCCACAGACATATATCCTGCAGGATCTCTATTTGTAACGTATTTCTGTAGGATAGCAAATTTTCGTGTCCTTAAGGACTGCAGATTATATCCTGTAGGGGCACTGTACACATATCCTGTAGGATACCGTAAAACACGTCCTGTAGGATACTGCAGAGACGTCCTTTTGGCAGGATCAGGGAGGGAGCAGGGTGTGAAGCTTGAACCGGTCTCGAATAAGAGGTCGAACGTCACGATGCTAAAAAAAAATATAAAAATTAAAAAAATAGAAAATAAAATAAAAAACTAAAATTCAAATCTCAGACATATCGAGAGAGAGAGAGAGAGAGAGAGAGAGAGAGAGAGAGAGAGAGAGAGAGAGAGAGAGAGAGAGAGAGAGAGAGAGAGAGAGAGTCTGTCTCAAGTTCCTTTTGTAACAGAAGAATTTATTTTAAAATCACCACTACAACGGCGTACAAACTCACCTGCATGACTACATCATCCAGGAACGGCAGCAACTTCATCAGCTCAACATCCAACTTGTCAACAAACCAACTCTCAATGGGGATACCGTTGTCCAACTGAAATCAGAACGATAATGAAAAACATTCAACACCATTTCATCTCTTTTTAAATATTTACTATCAGGACAGACTTAGAACAGAGGTATTGGGAGATAATACAAAATAAACAGCACAAATAAATTTTTCACTGATTTTTAGCATCACTTTGACACTGGTTAATATTTTACCTGGACTGAATTTTGAGCAAACTGATTAGGATATATGAAACAAAATAAAAAGCAGGTACAAGAAAAGGTAGTACAATTTATTTACTTCAGGAGGGCAAAGCTGGATATTATGATAAAAACTTAAAATATGTAAACAGGTATCTGGGTTTATTTCAGTGTTGAGGACATACTTAAACAAAGTCAGATTTTGGCACAAGTTACATAAGCAACAGAAGTTTAGGCCTGACAACAATAACAATACAACACAACAACAAACAAATAACAATAATAATAACAATAGATAAATAAAATATTCATTCTGGTACTCTCTGATTGTTCAATATAGTTCACAGAGAAGTGAATCCTGAATTTCAAAACTCATTAAGATATTTTTAATTAGAAGTAAGAAGAAATATCTTTTGACCATAAATTTTAATTTTTAATTTTGTTTTGGAAATGAAATATTTCCAAGACTTTTTCATAACAAAAACCCCAAAAACATCACATTTTAAAAACATTCCTGGTACTGGAAAGAGAGTTTTTGAAATTTCCGGAACTTTCCACAAACTGTGAGAATCGACTTCCGACATACCTGATATCCAAATGCCTGAGGAGAGTTGTCGACTATGATGGTTTTAGCCAGATCTCTTCCCAGAATGCTCAGGTCCTTGATGTAATAACCATTGACACATATACAGTGCTCTCTAAACAACCGATGTCTGGAGAAAGTAAAAAGTAAAAGTAAAAGTAAAAATGAAAATAAAAGTAAAAATGAAAATAAAAGTAAAAGTACAAATATGAAAAAAAAAATGAAAATGAAAATGAAAATGAAAATAAAAATGAAAATAAAAGTCAAAGTAAAAATAAAAATGAAAATAAAAGTAAAAATAAAAATAAAAATATAAAAAATAAAACAAAAATGTAAAAATAAATTTAAAAATAAAAATAAAAATAAAAATAAAGCTGTTAATGTACACATAAAAGAATGAATGACTGAATGAATAAATAAATCAATCAATAAAATAAGTAAATAAATGTATAAATGTATATGTATTAAGTAATACATCCAGACATACATTAACATTTTTCACTGACACAGAAAATACACATCCACACACCCCAATCAGAAAGACACACATTTTTATTTATTTTAAAATTATATTCACACAACAATTTCACTAAAATTAGTTTCTTCTCTAACTCAAACATCTAATTAACACAAAAAAACCCCTAAATCTCTCTGCAAAAACAATTTCAGTAATTCTACAAGCAAAAACGTCGAATTAACGTCAATTAATTTCTTCACAAAACGGTCTCAATACGTTTTCTTGCTATAATTAAACCTTCCCGTTAACCCCAGGAACTAATTTCTTTACCTGATGAGTTTCTTTTCGGGATCAAGAAGGTTGAGAAGCTTGTCGGCGTAGACTTTCTTCGAGGCCGTGAACAAAATAACTTCAAACAACTGGGACACACGCTCTAGAAACTCACGGAAATACGGGCGTGTCCTCACAAACACCTGTAGTAATTAAACACACCTGAGTTAATTACTGAACACCTGAGTTTTATAAAATTATAAATACCCTGCAATACTGTGAACAGACTTGTAATTATCAAAAGCACCCTGTAGGAACTGTAAATTAATAATAAAAATACACCTGTAGTAGTTTTAAATACCTGGAATATTTATATAAACAGACCTGTAATAATTGTATAGACAGCTGTTATAATTATAAATACATCTGTAATAATTATAAACACAAAAATGTATTAATTTCAAACACAGCTGTAATAATTACATCTGTAGTAATTACAAATATATCTGTAATAACGAACAGTATCATAATTACTACTAAAAAACATTTGTATTAATTATAAAAGCATTAATAATAATTATAAACACACCTTTCGCAATTATTCTATACATGTTACTTGTAGTAATTATGAGAAAAAAAAACCCACCTGAATTAAAGTCTACCTTTGATACCAAGGATAAAAGACCTAATAAAATTCCTTATATTTCTAAGCTAGTATAATTATTATTATTATTATTTTTACTTTTTTTCTGGGCAACCTACTTCACTTACACAACAATAAAATAACATTTTTTAACTCACCATTTTGTAAATTATTTATTTATTTTTTTATTTTTTTATTTTATTTCTTGCTGGGTAACCTACATTTTGGTTCATACTGTTTGAGGTAAGAATGAAAACTACTTTTTGGCTCATACTGTTTGAGGTAAGAGTGAAAACTACTTTTTGGTTCATACTATGTGAGATGAGAGACACAACTATGTGAGATGTGAGACACTACTATGTGAGATAAGAGACACTACTATGTGAGATGAGAGACACTACTATGTGAGATGTGAGACACTACTATGTGAGATAAGAGTGAAGACACAAACCTGGTAGGTAACGTCTTGAAACAACACCGGGAAAGAGAAAGCTGCGTCTTCGAGTTCAGTCAAACTGCAGTGAACTAAAGTCTCATCCTGCGAGAAAAAACATAAATAAATAAGTAAATAAATTAATAAGTAAATAAGTAAATACATAAATAAATAAATAAGTAAATAAGTAAGTAAGTAAGTAAATAAATAAATAAATGAATGAAAAAATTAATAAATAAATGAATAAATTAGTAAATAAATAAATAAATACACAAAATAAATAAATAAATAAATAAGTAAATAAATAAATAAATAATGAAAAAATAAGTAAATACTAAATAAGTAAATAAATGAATAAATAAAGAAATGAGTAAATGAATGAATAATAAGTATATATATATATGTATAAAATGAATGAATGAATAAATGATAAATGAATAACACAGCAGATGAATACAAAATATTACATTTATAAAAATAAAATAGATCATTAAAAATAAATAAACAGGAGGTTAGTCAAATAAAATAAAATATACGTATCTATATATATATATGAGACAGAGATGATGAGGAAGAGAAAGAAAATGAATGAATAAATGAATGTTTAACAACACCCCAGAACAAAAAAAACAAAACAAAAAAAAAACATATCGGCTACTGCGAGTCAAACAAAGTTAAATATAACAAGAGGAAGAAAAAATAAAAATAAAAATAAAAATAAAAATAAACAGAGAGAACAAAGCCAACTACAAATACATTCTAGTTTTAATATGAAGACAGATAAGCAGACAGACAGACAGAAAGAACTTACCAAATCTAGCACTAATGAGAATTCTGGGGAACTTCTTGTTTTAAGCGGGAGAGCTGGCGCACGGGCGCGTAACTCATCCGACAAGGGAGGTAAGCTTCTAATTATTGTGTACCTGAAAAAAAATAAAATAATAATAATAATAATAAAAACATCTGAAATTTTACTCTCATATTCGAATTAGCAAGAAAAAGAGATCAGTTATTTTTTGTCTCCACATACAAAACATAAATAAACACACATGTAAGCTCATACACAGAAACACATGTTAGAACATGTACATATACATTCAAACACACACACACACAACACATTCAAACACTCACATACATCCAGACACACATTCACACACAATTTCTTACAGGTAATGTGTTAAGTACTGCCCTTCATGACTTGATACAAAACAAATACAATAATAAATATAACCACAATACAACAAAAGTAAAAACAAACTGAACATTATAAAACAATTTCGTTAAGATCAGAATCCTGTTCCCACTCGTAACTTAAAATAGAATAAAAACAAAAAATGTTCAACAGTTTCTTAAATATGTTATACTGCTGTCACTCATAATTTAATATAAAATAAATATAAATATAAACACAACATACCAGACAACAACATAACAAAGATAAAAAATAAAAACAAAATTTTTAAAATGATTTCTTATGTATCTGAAGTTTCCTGTTCTCACTCTTAACTTAATAAAAATATAAATATAAACAATACACAACAGAAGTTAAAATAATATTAATAATAAAACAAATTTTAAAACAATTTCTTATATAACATAAATTTGCTGTTCTCACTCATAACTTAATATAAATATAAAAAATAAAAATAAATAAATAAATAATAATAATTTTAAAACGATTTCTTATGAATCGTAAATTTGCTATTAAGTTAAATTAATAATAATAATAATAATAATAATTTTTAAAACAATTTCTTACGGATCATAAGTCTCTTGTTCCCATTCATAACTTAATATAATTATAAATATAAACACAACTACTACACAACAGAAGTTAAAATAATAATAATTTTAAAACAATTTCTTATGAATTGTAAGTTTGCTGTTCTCATTCATAAGTTAATATAAATATAAACATAAACAATACACAACAGAAGTTAAAATAATAATAATTTTAAAACAATTTTTTACGGATCATAAGTTTGCTGTTCCCACTCGTAACTTAGTATAAATAGAAAAAAAAATAAAAATAACAATAATAATTTTAAAACGATTTCTTATGGACTGTAAGTTTGCTGTTCCCACTCGTAACTTAATATAAATATAAATATAAACAATACACAACAGAAGTTAAAATAATAATAATAATAAAAAATAATTTTAAAACAATTTCTTATATATCGTAAGTCTCCTGTTCCCATTCATAACTTAATATAAATATAAATATAAACACAACTACTACACAACAGAAGTTAAAACAATAAAAAAATAATAAAAAAAAAATAATAATAATAATTTTAAAACGATTTCTTACGGATCATAAGTCTCCTGTTCCCACTCGTAACTTTCTTCTTCACAAGCATCCTCTTCGGTTACCACACACGTAGTCGAATCACAGCTGCCAATGTCGGTGTTGTACACCATCATCTCACTGCTGTTGTTGTTGTTGTTGCTGCTGTTGTTGTTGCCGGGAAGGACGGGACCCCTTTCTGCAGCGTTGAACAGTACGACGCTGTTGTTGTTGTTGTTGTTTTCCTCGTACATTTTCTCGGTTGGACAGGTTTCGTGGCATTCGATCGATTCCTCCATTGAAGGGTCTTCATTTTCTTTTCCTATGTTGTAACCTAAAAAAATATAAGTAAAATAAGATACGATAAGGTAAGATAAATAAATAAATAAGTAAACAAATGATTAAATAAATAAATAACAGATTAAATAAATAAAAAAGTAAATAAAAAAGTAAATAAATAAATAAATAAATAAATGATTAAATAAGTAAATAAATAAATGACTAAATAAGTAAATAAAAAAGTAAATAAATAAGTAAATGAATGATTAAATAATTAATTAAGTAAATAAAAAATAAATAAATAATAAATAAATAAATAAATAAAATAAATAAAAAAAAGTAAATAATAAATAAATAAATAAAATAAATGTTATCTCAAATAAATAAAATAAAAGAAAAAGAAAAAGAAAAAGAAAAAAGGAATACATGAAAGAATGAATGAATAAATAAATACTCAATAAAATAAGTAAATAAATAAATGACTAATAAAATATAACAAAATAATAAAATTATAAAACAAAACACAAACACACACACATATATAAATAAACATAATAAATTAAATTTAAATAATATTTAAAAAAAAAAAAAAAAAAAAAAAAAAAACTCTATATATTATAAATTAAATAAATATAAAACTAATTAAACAGCAAACTACCTACCTACCTAACTAAATAAGTTAATAAATAAATAAATGAAAAAGAAGAAAACAAAAGAACTTACTACAAAGGTTGTTCTCGTGTTCAGTTTCACTTGACTTCATGTCGAGGATGAGAGACCGGGCAATGTCCTCCAGTTCTTGTTTCTGTGCAGGTAACTCTGCATCACCTGATAAATAAAAAAAAAAAAAAAATAAATAAATAAACAATCAACCAAACAAACACCTGTATGACTCTTGATGCTCGAATAACGTACTAAAACAATAATAATAGTAATGATAATAATAATAATAATAATAACAGTAATAATAATAGCAATATTAATAGTAATAGTAATAATAATAATAATAATAATAATAATAATAATAGGAAGAAAAGAAGAAAAAGGTAAGACAATGATAAGTGTTTTTGAACACACACACACACACACACATATATATATATATATATATATATATATATATATATATATATATTCATACATAAAACATATATACAAATACATATTTTGAGAGAGAGAGAAAGAGAGAGATATATATAAAGTAAATATATATATATATATATAATGTATAGATATGTATTTATATACTGAAAAAGATAAGACACGAAACTATTAAATACAATAAAATCTTCTCTGTTTCATTCTAAGGATACACAAGTATAGTGAACGAGATACAACAAATGACCCACCTTCGTGACCTACGTAAGGTGGGTACAACGGTGAAAATATTGTACCAAGAAGAGAGGTTCTAGGTGGGCTGGTTGTATCCTTCTTCATTCGATACTGCTTCTTTTCTTCTGAAAGAGGAAAAATTCTTTATAACTCTGTCTCTCTCTATCTCTCTGTCTGTTTCTTTCTATCTCATTCTCGACCTGTCATTTTTCTTTCATAATTTTTCTCTCACTTTGTCTATCTCCTAGTTTATAACTGTCTGCCTGTCAATTTCTATTTCTCTCTGTCATTGTAAAATGTCATTTTTTCTTTCTCTCTATTTCAGTCTCTGTCATTTTTTTCATTTCTGTTTCTCTTTTATTTCATTCTTTTCATCATCATCATCTCATCTCTCTCTCTCTCTCTCTCTCTCTCTCTCTCTCTCTCTCTCTCTCTCTCTCTCTCTCTCTCTCTCTCTCTCTCTCTCTCTCTCTCTCTATCACACACACACACACCTTTTTTCTTCAGTTTGGATTTGATCTGATGTGGAGTTGATGTTATAAGAGAATCTGTGCCATTGGTCAGTGGTTGAGACTGATGATCAGTGAAGCCATTTTCTGTGTGGTATTTCTTGATTGGTGTTTCCTTGACAACCTGATCATAAACAAAACAAATAATAAAAGCATTATTTCTATATATATATAAAAAAGAGCAATTTATAGGATGTAAGAAAATAAAAATAAATAAAATAAATAAATAATAATGAAATTTTAACAAATATATTAGTACAAATTGTTAAAACAGAATAACTGATCAAACAGAACTAATAATAACAATATCAAAAACCACAAAAATACTAATTATATTAATCAAAGTAATAGCAATAATAATAATATATAATAGCAAGAATAATAAAATAATAATCAATAATAACAAAATAATAATCAATAATAACAACAATAATAAATACTATTACTTCTGCAAATACTATTTTCTATAAAACTAACACCTTTGATATTCATTAAAACTTGAATAATAACAAAATTTAGAAAAAAAAAAAAGACAAATACTATTTTCTATAAAACTAACATCTTTGATATTCATTAAAACTTGAATAATAACAAAAAAAAAAAAAAAAGAAAAAAAAAACCCAAACAAAATACTATTTTCTATAAAACTACTATTCATTCACCTCTGCAGCAGACTTGTCTATTTTGTGAGAACGTTTCCGTGACGACAATGGTGGATTGACTGTTTCTGCTCCATTTGCTAGTCGACCAATGGCGGTGCGCGTCGCAGGACCGTTTGGCTTGTGTCGTAGCTGCATCTTTCTCACTATCTGGTTTATATCCTGTAAAACAAACATTTTTTTAAACAAAATTCAATAATATAAAATAAATAGTAATAAAATAAAAGTAAATGATTACAGTAATAAAAACATAATAACACACACACACACACAAACATATATGTACATACATATATATATATATAAATAATAAAAATGTAAAAATAAAGAAGAGAAATTATTAATGAAAAATTAATGCTGTTATTGGCAGAGGTGAATTTTATTTAATGTTAAATTTCAAGACACATTTTCATTTTCATACAAATAATATTTACTGGTAATTTGTATCTTGACAATAACATTTTATATCACTGTTGAAAAAAATCATTTGGATCATGCTATAAGTAATATCCCTCAACTAAAAGCAAAAAATAAATAAATAAAAAAAAATAACAAAAAATCTGCTAGCTGCTTCTTATATCATCTCAAACATTACAAACAGAGGATTTCTTTTAAATGCACTTTTAGAGAGAAAAAGAAATCTCTACTTGTAAGACACAGGCATTACGACTAATTTTGATTTTGATATTTCAATTTTTTTTGTTTGTTTACATTTTCAATAGAATTAATTACTAGACCAAATAGCATTATATGCAGATACTAGTAGTTAAAAAGAAAGAAAAAGAAAAAAAAAATAATTGTAAAAAGAAAATAAGAAAGAAAAAGATAATTAATTTTAATGAAATAAATTTTAAATAATAATGAATGAAAGATTAAAAACGTAAACAATTGTTGTTTGTTTTGTTTTTTTAAAAACAAAGGAAAACAATTTAAAAATTTAAATAACAATATTACTGATATAAAAGAAGCCATAAAAAAAAAAAAAAAAAAAAGAAGAAAAAAATTAAGATAAGAGAAACAAATATTTTAAATTATTTTTTCCTTTATTTACAACTATCTAACAATACTTTCAAAAAGGTATTACAAAGAAAAAAGTAAAAAAAAAAAAAAAAAAAAGGAGAAAAAATAATAAAATAAAAAAAAAAGTACAAATAAAAAAATTAAACAAACAGAAACAACATTCCACAATATCCAAACAGATGTCCAAAACCAGCAGACGCTGATATCCTCATCAAATTACAAAAACCGAGACCAGTCTTCAAGAAAACACTACCAGGTCGGTCTAAGTTTATTTACAGATCAGTGCTACAAGTTCAAGGCCAGTGGAGAAAGGCTGATGGGGCAACATGACACAGCTTCGTGGTAACTAGGATAAAAAGGCAGAAACTATTTTTAACCTGATGGAGGTCTTGAGCTAGCCAGTGAGAGAGTGAGAAAGAGAGAGAGAGAGATGTGATTAAAAAACAGTGAGTGTCTGCAGTGACATAATACAGGTGGTATGTATGTATGTAGATGTAATATGGGATGTATAGTCTGGTTATACAGTGGAATTATATATATATATATATATTTAATCTTACTGTCTGTTGTGTTTATGAAGATAAGAATAAAACTTTGTAATTTAAACTCAAGGATGAATGAAATTTTGTAACTGTAAATTCAGGGATGAATAAAATGTAATTTAAACTCAAGGAAAAATGAACTTTTGCAATACAAACTCAAGGAAGAATGAACTTTTGTAATTTAAACTCAAGGATGTATGGAATTTTGTATTATTAACTCAAGGAAGACTGAAATTTTGTAATACAAACTCAAGGATGAAATTCCGTAATGCAAACTCAAGGATGAATGCAGTTCTGTAATGTAAACTCAAGGATGAATGAAATTTTGTAACAAAAACTGAAGGATGAAAGTGAGTGGAACACTAGAAAACGCTGTTGTGTCAGTGTAAAGAAAATAACTAACAGACAATGAATAACTGCTGTTCAGTTTTCTAATAGGGACTTTTAAACTAATCTCTCTCTCTCTCTGTTTATATAGATATCTATCTACCCAACACACATATATGTATTTTACATAGTTACGTATGTATGTGTGTGTGTATATATATATATATTTTTGTGTGGATGTATGTGTTTGTGTCTGCCTGTCTGTACTACACATACATACACAAATATTTATCCATCCATCTGTCTATCTACTACTTATCTATCTATAATATATCTAATGACACATACATATTTACGTGCATATGTATGTCTCTCTTTCATTTAGATGTGTATGCTCATGTTTTTGTCTGTCTGTCTGATTATCTGTCTGTGTTTAAAATTACAATATGCAATTTTCCCACTTAAAATACAGTTGTCTCACTTATTTTTCCCCCAACAGCAGAAAAAAAAAAAAATCATTAGGTATGACTCAGAAGTGATGTGGCTTACACATGGTTTTTCTGTGAATGGTTGGCTTGATCAATGGACAAAAAAAAAAAAAAAAAAAAAAAAAAAAAAAAAAATCAATAAATTTAGATCCTGCGATATGTTCGCTGATCTGCGACCAAGGGGAATAAAACAACACTGTGTGTGTGTGAGATCAATAGAGCAGATCAATAAACCTGCTTTGTGTCAGTCACCTGTTTGTGCAACAATAACTGGAAAGGTTCAGGTGTGGAATTTTTTTTTTTTTTTTTATATTTCCCAATCAAATCAGTGCTCCTTAGTTTTAAGTACAACTGTTTGTAACTGCAATGAGTTCATTTTGGGGTTTAGTTTTTTTCCCTTCTCCCCTTTTCTTTTCCCTTTATGTATGTATGTGTATGCATGTATGTATGTATGTATGTATGTATGTATGTATGTATGTATGTATGTATGTATGTATGTATGTATGTATGTGAATATAGGTAGGTAGGCAGGCAGACAGCTGTTTATATTTGTTTGTATACACACACCAAAACACACATATTTACTTAAGAAGTGCACGCCTAGTTATAATGACTGTTACAAGGATATGCCTAGTTTTAATGACATCTCTCTCTCTCTCAATCTTTCTTTCTCTCACCAAAATATAGAAAGATAACTCTCTCACCAAAATATAGAAACTCTCTCTCTCTCTCTCTTACTCTCTCACACCAAAATATAGAAAGATAATTATTTATATGATACAAAATATCAGCAAGTCCTGAATAAATTAAAACTAATTATTTTAATCCAGGTTAAATACATGTACACACACTCAAACATGTACTGCATACAGATCTTAATCACTGCTGTCTAAACATACTCATGTGAAACAGTATTTACAGCATAAACCTAAAACTACTAGATAAAATAACAATCTATCTATAAAACAAAAACAAAAGTAAAATGAATAACAACAAAAAAAATAACAGCAAAAAAACAATTAAAATAAATTATTTAGATTTATCAGTTCACTGATCTAAAAGAGCATTCTGCACATTCATGCACACACACACAGTCACACAGACAGAAAGACAAACAGACTGATAGCTAGATACACACATGTAATAGATATTATTTCTAGGTTAAGTATTACAGGTAAACTGAAAGGTTTTTGACATTCTGTCATTTCTCACAGCTACACTTTCATTTGTTTATGTATTTTACAAAAACAAGTAAAATATTTTATCAAGATATTACGTCAGGGAACTTTTTTTTTTTTTTTATACCATTGTTTGTATGAACAGCTGTATATTCAGGTAAATGTGTTAATGTATGCAACAGCTAAACCATGTCTGTTTGATTCTTTTTCCATTGCTCTCTCTCTCTCTCTCTCTCTCTCTCTCTCTCTCTCTCTCTCTCTCTTTTTCTCCACATACCTGTGTGTTTGGGGTGTATATTATTTTAAATGAAAAACATTATTAATAACAAAAACAGCTCTACTGTTGTAATAACAACCATCAAAATCTAAACGAATTAAAATTAGAAATCTTTTAAGATAATTAGAATGTTCAGTGTATACATGTGTGTATTTGATAACAGTATATCTGTTGAGAGAGAGAGAGAGAGAGAGAGAGAGAGAGAGAGAGAGAGAGAGAGAGAGAGAGAGAGAGAGACACAGCCAAGAAAATTAAACCAAAATATATATATATATATATAAGTACAAGTGTAGTATTACTATATATATTCACATCTATTTTATCTGAAGGAGGTGCATATTATTTCAAAATGAATTATTAATACCTAAAACAAAAGTTTCATTCTTGTAACAACTCACATGAAGAACAAAACAAATTTAAACCAGGAATTGTTCGAGATAATTAAAGTAGTTCAGTTGTTTTGTTTATCTTTTTTTTTTTTGTGTTTTTTTTTTTTTAATATGCACAGGTGAGAAGATACAGGTGTTAATAAATTTTCAAATAAATAAATAAAAGAGGGAAAGATATCTTGATAAGTGTTTTTGTGTTTTATGTGTATGTGTGTGGGTGTGAGTGTGTATATGTCTGTCTATAGATATAAATGTTTATATGAATGCTTGTATAGGTGTGTGTGTGTGTGTGTGTGTGTGTGTGTGTGTGTGTGTGTGATAATGACTTTATGTTTTAAATCAAGTTCAAAAAGAGAAACAAGGAGAGGCAAAAAGAAAAATTAATAAAAGGAAGAAAACGAGCTTAAATACTGAATTTTAAAGAAGTTTATTATAAAGTAATTCCATTATGTAAATTAACTGGAAATATAAGTGATAGTAAATTAATATTTAAAAAATAAAAATAAAAATATTACTATTATTTTCTTAAGTTAAATTACACTAACAAGGTGAGTAATCTTAAATTTAAAAAAAAAAAAAAAAAAAAAAAAAAAGAAAAGAAAAGGAATTTATTATTATCATTATTATCTTAGAAGTATTTTAAATTGCAATGATAACGTCAGTAACTGTAGATTATAAAAATCAGAAAAAATAAAAATAAAATAAAAATAAAAATAATAATAAATAAATGTACAGGAAATTCTTGTCATTTTGTGTTAATCACACTTCCAAATATTCAAACTAAAAGGGGTATCGAATTACCAAAAAAAAAAAAAATAAAAACGAACAGGAAATGTTCCTTTTTTTTTTTTTTTTTTGTAATATAATTTAAAAAAAAAAAAAAAAAAAAATTAAAAATGGCATTTGACAAGTGTTTATAATGACAACAAACCTTGTTTGGTCTCTGAACACCACATCAACAAAAATGCCCAACAAAATAAGATTCATACTGAAGGATTCTTAATCAACGTTCAGAAAAAAAAAAAAAAAACATGATAATGGGGAAAAAATAATACATAAATAAATAAATTTTAAGAATAAAAATATTTTTGTCAGTGAAATAGCTTTTTTATTATTTGTAGATTTATTTTTTAAAAATCCCACCTATCAAAAATTTTCAAATGTAAGTTTCGTAAATTCTACATTCATATAATCTTATTTTTAAAAAAATAATTAACCAAGAATAGTTAACTAACTAACTCTCTCTCTCTCTCTCTCTCTCTCTCTCTCTCTCTCTCTCTCTATTTTTCCACAACTTCATTAAAAAAGAAGAGAAGAAACCCCCACTTCATCCAATACCCACCGAATCTGCAACAAGCTTCACACAAAACCACACAGTTGTTAATACTGAATTAACTAAGTTAACACACACACACACACACACACACACACACTGTAAAAATGACCTGCTATTGGAATATCTCAGCAATTTCACTGTATGTTTTAGTTCATTATTATTGTTATTTGAACTTAAAATAATAATGTTAAAAAAAAACTAAAAAAACTATTTTCAAGTACATTATAAAATGAGTACTGTACACAGTATGTGTCATTATGTGCTACCATTTTGTTGTGTGTACCTGTGATTGTGTGTTTGTTTGTTTATGTAGATATATTTATGTAGATATGTATGTATGTGTGAACATGTGTGTAAGAATGAAGTTATACTTCTGTATGTTATAAGCAGTTTAACACATAAACAAACACACACACACACACACACACACATTTACAAATATTCACAGTGAAAAAAAATTCCAAGTAACCAACACAAACAACACAATTAACCAACACAACGTCGAACCGGTCGCCACGCACTGCAACACCATCGCCAACGGCAACAGCATTACTACACACTAACCTCCCCCACCACCCCCATCTCTCCCATACATTCCACGACAAACGAAACAAAACAAAACAAAACAAAAAAAAATAACTAAAAAAAAAAAAATTCAACAAAACTACCACCCACCATTACCCACCCCCATTCTATAAAACTGACACCAGCAATTTTTTTTACACCAACACAACACAACAAAAGAAAAAAAAAAATTAAATTAAAAAAAAAAAATGGAACAACATGGGTTGTATGCTCCCGTTACTTGGTTCTACTAAACTCTGGTCGAGTGTAGGCAATCAATAGCAATGGCAGTAAGCAACCTCTGTGCTAAAAATAGCCTGCACCTTTTTCCTTGCTAACACAACAACAAGGAAGATGAAGAATGGGGAATCGTTAACCTGGGCTTGAGCCAAAAAAACAGGTGTGTGTGTGCACCTTGTATTTGCGACAGTAATGTGCCGTTTTTTTGTTTTAATAACGAGATACGAGTGATTTTTTTTTTTTTTGTAACGATTTGAATAAAAAAATTACGCGAATTAACATTCAGAAAGGAGTTTATAATGTTGTTAGTTTATTTAGTGAATAAAGCTGGTTTTATTTCCAGTTTGAATTGAAAGAAAAAGGTCGAAATAAAAAAAAAAGTATCTGAATTACCTTTAGAAATATGATTTAATATGTGTTGTTAGTTATTAAGAGAATAAATCTGGTTTTAATTCTAGTAAAATTAAAAGAAAACATTTACAGTCACACAACAAACCAAAACACAAGCTTGATTCATATAGATGAATTTTTTCTTGTAAATATTTAAAGTAAATTATAAAAAGTAAATTAAAAATAATAAAATAAAAAGTAAGTAAATAAAAGGTAAATAAATAAAAGTAGTAAGTCATATCATATCAATTGGTGATTTTATTTTAATAAAAAAAAAAACAAAAACATTACTCTTACAAAGGTATCCAATATGGGTTTAATAAACATTCTTTGAAAATAATAATTTCCTTGTAAATATTAAAAGTAAATTATAAAAATTATTATTAAAAAAAAAGTAATAATGAACGCAATGAGTCATACTAATTGGTCATTGTGTTAAATAAATCTGATTCTATTTTAGTTAAATTAAATGAAAAATTTACACAGTGAACTTAAATTTATATATATAAAAATAATATATATATATATATATAATTTTCTTTCTGTAGATATTTAAAGCAAATTGAAAAATTAATAATAAAAGAAATGAATCTTATTTTATTTCAGTAAAATTAAAAGAGAAACTTTACACGCTTATATAACTAACTCATAGAAGTAATTTATTTTAAATATTAGAAGTAAATTATTTTTTTTTTTAAAATAACAATTAAAATGAGTCACATTTTAACTGGAGACTATTTTGTATAAATCTGAATTCATTTGAATAAAATTTGAATTTTATAAATTTATATGAAAGTACTTATTTAAAAGTAACTTTCTTCTAAGTTTAATAGATAAATAAATAACTTCTTATAAATTAAAAATATATATGATATAAATATTAAATTATAAAAAGTCAATAATAAAATTACACGTTAATCAGCAACTGTGTTAAAAATATATTTAATTGAATATGTAGTTCTAAATGTATGAAATATTTGTAAGATATAAAAATAATATTGAGAGAGAGAGAGAGAGAGAGAGAGAGAGAGAGAGAGAGAGAGAGATCATGTGTGTGCATTATAATTTTAATAATAATAATAATAATAATATGATGATGATGATGAAAAAAAAAAAAAAAAAAAAATAAGTGAATCAAAATAGCAGAGAAAAAAAAAGAAGTAGTAAAAACAGAATTTTAATATCCACCCACCCATGCAGTATGTAATAAAAATCAATACAACAAAAAAAAGAAATGCCTATAAGCTATTGCAGTATCAGTCTAAACAGTAACATAACAGAAATCATTAAATGTAAATTACTATGTTTTTATAATGAGATTTTAAAAAACAATAATAAAAAAATAATAATAATAATAATAATAATAATAATAATAAAAAAGTAATAATAATAAAAAAAATAATAATAATAAAAAAAAAAAAGTGACAGGAAATTGAAAAATGAAACCAGTGACCAAGATGAATAATTCTAAATTAGAACTGCCAAACTTCTGTGATAAAATTTTAAAAAAAAAAAACATTTTAATGCATACAGTAAATCTATGCAAGGTGAAAAGAAAGGGACAGACAGACAGACATAAAGACAGGGTAAGAAAAACAGCAGAAAGTGAAAAAGATGATGACTGTCTCTCTCTCTCTCTCTCTCTCTCTCTCTCTCTCTCTCTCTCTCTCTCTCTCTCTCTCTCTCTCTCTCTCTCTCTCTCTCTCTCTCTCTCTCTCTCTCTCTCTCTCTCTCTCTCCACACACACACAAATATACATACAGATAAAATCCACAAAAGTAGTGTTTAAGAAGACAATGAGAGAGAGAGGAAAGGAGAAATAGATGTGTGTGCAGCCTATTTTATGTCTCAGAAATAAAGGGAAAGAGAGAAGGAGGTATTGGAGGAGGGAGAAAAAGAAACAAAGTTTGAGTTAGAAAAACAGAAACAGAAACAGAAAGCACACATTCATAGAAGAGAGATAGAAAGTGAAACCGATAAAATGAGGAAACAAATACTGTAACGGTGGAGTAGCTACAGAGAGAGAGAGAGAGAGAGAGAGAGAGAGAGAGAGAGAGAGAGAGAGAGAGAGAGAGAGAGAGATAATGAAAGTAAAGAGATCAGAAACAAACTGATTATCACTAGGTTACAAAGACCTGGGCCAATGTCAACAATTTTATTCATCATGAAAAAAAAGAAACAAGAAAAAAACACACAAAAAACCCCAGACCTATAAATTCTTTATCTGTCAAATACTTTGACAAACAATGAATAAGCAAATATAAACAGTAACAGGAAGAAATATAAGAAAAGTTTAACTAACTAACTAATAACAATAATACCTAAACAGAAATACTGGTAGAAATTAAAATAAATCCAAAAATAGAGAGAGAGAGAGAGAGAGAGAGAGAGAGAGAGAGAGAGACCGAAACAGGAAATGACAAAGAGAATGATAGATAATCAGTTATTTTTACCGAACTGAAATTGGATTTTCTGTTTCATTTATCATTTTAATCCTATACCTTTCAGACACAAACACACAGACAGATGTATAACTAAATAAATAAAATGACATTAATAATATTCCTTTAATATTGTTAGTTTCATGAAGTAAATAAGAGAAAAATCTTTAAAAGGAATTTAAAGTAATGAATAAAAATTTACTGAAAAAATTAATAAAGAAAAAAGAAATATATATTTTATTTTAGGATTATTAAGTAAATTAAATATAGTCCAAAAATTTAAAATACATTTCTAATTAATGTAAATTACAGTATTGAAAAATAATAATTTACAAGTACAAAACAAAAGTAATAAAAAAAAAGTTATATAATCACACTTATGACTTTGAATGAAAACGAAAAAGAAAAGTTAAAAAAATTAAAATAAAATAAAATAAAAATAGAAATCCAATAATCTGATAATAAATGAACCGACATATGCAACAGTACAGTTAAACAAACATCTAAAATCACGTTCAATAAATAAATTGTGGAAATTCATACAACACTGTTATCAAGCTATTATCCTGTGATGTTTAAAACAATCTGAAGTCTGATATGTAGAACAGACTCATGCATTCAGTGACTTGTTCTTACGGCTACCTGTTGTTACTTTGGCATCAATTTTCTGACACTGCCGTCTGACAGATTTACCAGAGGGAGTAATGCTGTTTAACTGTAAATTGACGGCGAATATAGGTCACCATTGCTCGTGCATTACTTGTTGCCGCATCAAATCGGAACATTTGAAGATCCGATCGAAAGGTGTGTATTAAAGATCTAATTTCAATCCAAAGAACAGTGTGTGTATGTTTTGGTAAAATGAAGCGGGAAAAATGATGTAAAGTTATTCAGGCTGATAAAAACCACAAACTCAATGCACATCGATTGGCAGGTTGCCAAATTGAGGTCAAGCCAAACACGGGACTTTACGATTTCTGTTTACGATCTTGAAGTTTAAAATCAAATGCTGACAGTGTTAATACAAAATGTTGGACGGACTGTACAATCGAACATCGTAATAATCAGCAGCTTACAAATTATAGATAATTAAAATATACTCACTAATACTCGTTTCGTGTTTACTCCGACTCCATTTCGCGCGTAGGCAGCGAACCCCGGATGGACCAATGAACGCATGCGCATTTACGAATGGCCGTGATAACAAGCGGTAAATAATACCTTCTACATCTCATTTTTTAATAATAATTACGTAATTAGCGGAAGTCACGTATAAAATTTTAGCGCCAAGTGAGTTCGTAAGCAAAAACAAAATGAAGTGAAATAATAAGAAATGAATCTATTAAAATCTGTATTGATTTTATATAGATTAAATAAATAATTATAAACCTGAAATGTAATGAAAAAGGTAACTGCAAAGTCGGAATAATAGCTCCATTTTGTTGTTGTTATAATAATATTATTATACGTAGTTATAAAATATAATTGATGTTAATAAAATAAAATAAAATAAATGTAAAAGTAACCTTTAAAAATGGAAAAATAATGTAGGATTTACAAGGGCGGATCCACAGTATTTTCTAGGTACAAAATGAACTCGGCGTAGATAATAATAATAATAATAATAATAATAATAGTAAAGAAAATTAAATTTAATGGACTAGTTCTATTTATTTCAGAAGGTTTTAGATAAATTTCAAGAATTAAAATGACATATATTATTGTTGTTGTTTGAATTAAATGTATAGTTTCTAGGACGAATTACTGATGTCTGACATAACTTATTTTTTTTAGTTGGCATTCTGTGTATTATCCAAGGAAGGGAGAATTATTTGTTTATATCAATAAACACGGTTCAGATTCGTTTTCAGTGTAACTTTCAGTGTATAGTTGTGAAGAACTGTATTATCAACAAGCGGAACATTAACGTCAGGTTTTATACAGAATGAGGCCGAATTTTACCGAATTTTGTCGAACTGAATCTAACCTATAATTATTATTTTTGTTTTTTTGTTGATGTTACCATTTATAAATTTAGTCAGTGATGCAGAATGCATTCTCGCACTCTTTACGGTTTCGTCTCGTCTTTAATCTGGATCATGCTCCGAGAGTCAGTGAGAACTATTTAATTGTAACAACACCGATTCCCGGTTAGATGGCTATTATGCAAGAATTAAGTATTACGTTGATTTATTTGTTTTACAGATTAATCGCCGTTATGCTTTTATTGTCAACTAGTGTTGTTGATTTGTACCGTAATGCATTTACGGCTGATGTACTTCTGCAAGCAACAGAGTAACTAACAACTTGGTTGCAGACGACATTTTAGTTCCAGTTTCTCTTCAGCCTACGGTTTTAATAGTTTCTGCGTTTTCGTTTCCGTTTCTTTTTCAAATGATTGAATGAATTTGTATATTCCATTCATCCTTAAAACAGTCGATCGTTTATTCCCAATATTTTAAGTATTCACCAGTTAGTCTGCCAAATGTTTCTTAAAAAATGCAGGGCAAGCCAAAGTTTAGCGGCTAGTCACGTGACCTGTGGATTCATCATGTTTCGATATCCTGCACTGGATTCTCGTTTGCCGTGCATTTGTACTAAATAAAACGTCAACGAACTTTGCTGCACTTAGCAGTAAGGAGGAAGAAAGAAAGAAAAAAGAAGAAAAAAGAGTTCATTTATTGCATGTACAGGTTAATCAAACAATAATCTGTAGAAATTAAAGATAAACACCTTTCATCCGAAATTCTTAAAGTAAGAATGAGGATCCTTTTGGGTTAACCTAAAAGAATATTTAACTGTATTTGATATAAACGCCTCAGTTGAGTTATTTCAAATCATTATAGAACTTAAGACAATTTATTTATCTTTACTTAAATTTTAATATCTTTTGTTATTATAAGGCTTGTTAGTTTCTTTCCTTTTTCTTATTTATGATTATTATTATTATTATTATTTTAATTTTTTTTTTTTTTTTTACATTTTATTTGCTGATACCCCTATCTGGCCTACGATGTGTAACCAACATGAATCACATAAACAAATGACGTAATTTTATTACTTCAAAAGTATGTATTTATTAACTTTTCGCGTCTTGCATTTTGCAGACGTCAGGAAAAAGATCTTTTACTTCGTTTCGTTAAATATTAATTTATTATTATTCATTTTTCTTTCGTTCTTCTATTATTTTTGTTTATTGTTAGGTTTTTCATTCATCGTCATAGTAGAAGAAAGAATAATTTTAATTTGAGAAAACACACACACACACGTATGTTCAGTTATTCTGACTTATATAATTATTTTGATTTATATTTATTTCTTCGATTTGTAATTACTTTGAAAAAACTTTGCTGAATTAATGGATAAAAGTAACGTAAAACCAATGGTAGCAGAGAAGCAGTGTAGCATTAACTTAATATAAATAGTATTGATAGTATATTATAATATTAGTAGTAGTAATAGTAGCAGTAGTAGGAGTGTGATAACAATAATAACCGCTGTGGTAGTAATAGTAGAAGTAACTCTAGTAGTAGTAGTAGTAGTAGTAGTAGGCCTAACAGCGGTAGCGTGCTTACAATTTAATGTAATCCCAGTTTTCCTATTAAAATTTACGTTCTAAATTATTACTCTGCTTGTTGTCGTATGCTGAAATTTATGTGTAATACAAGTTGTTTTTTAAAACAGGTCATTTCCTGTTTACGTTTTTCGTAATTTCCTTCTCTGGGCTGTCACAAAAGAACTGAACTAGAAAACCTTGAACGGCTTTCGGTAATGGTTACTCGAGCGTTACTTAAAAAGAATATATATTACGAGGCCGTAGGTGGGGGGGGGGGGTGGGGGTGGAGTGTTAGACTACGTTAGTCAGTGTGTATAGATAAAATAATGTAACAGTGTCAACAGATTAAGTGCGATGCAAAGGTTAAGCCTGTTTGAAAAACATTAAATATACATTACAATTTAAGCTTGGTAGGTCTGTACTTTACTTACTTTAAATGACTAAATTCAGTTATCTGTTATAATAATAATAATAAAATTAATTTTTCTTCAGTTTTAATTTCTTTTATTATTATATGGCGCAAGTCTTTCTCTGTTTTTTCTGTGTTTTTGTTATCTTTTTTTCTCGTTTTTCTTCTTCATTTTTCTTCTTATATTATTTTGTATTTATATATTTTTTTTAAATTATTTTTCTTCTATAGTTAACCAGCATGAGTCACAAATGACGCATTTTATTTAAAAAAGAAAAAAAAAAAAAAAAAAAAAAGGTAATTTGAATTATATTAAGAATAAGATTTATTTGATAATGGTCAAATATAGCAGAATATTTTGTCGAGGGGTCTTGGAAAACAGAGGTTTAATAATAATAATAATAATAATAATAATAACAATAATAATAATAACAACAATAATAACAACAATAATAATAACAACAACAAAATAATGTTACAATACTCATAATAGTTATAATACTACTATAGTAATAATAACAATAATAATAGTAAAAGTAATACTAATAATAATAATAATACTGAATAATAATAATAACATAATAAGAAGAAGATTGATGATAATAAATAAATAAATAAATAAATGATTTATTTCTATTATTATTATTAGCAGTAGTATTAGTGTTAGTATTATAATTATTAATGCATAAAATTTAGAAAAAAAATATTCAAATAACTACAAGAAGAAATTAAACAAAAAACTCAAATATATATATTTTTGGGGGAACAAATTAAAGAGGAACAAACTAGAGAGATGGACAATAATAGCTTTAATTAAATTATATAAAGCGTATATTTTAAATGATAACTGATTTAAACACATAATCTAAATATCTTCAAAAATAATAACATAACTCAAAGGTGGCAAATTAATTTTTATTTTCTATAATCAAGTTTTACAATAAATAAAAACAAAATAAAACAAAAACAAAAACCAATAATTTTTTTTTTTTTTTTTTTAATAATAATAATAATAATAATAATAATAATAATAATAATAATAATAATAAATAAAAATAATTAAAATAAATACTAAACACCTATCAGCAGCATTTGCATATTAAATCTAATTTACAAATATTCTAGACAGTAAAAAAAAAAAAAAAGGTGTACTAGAATTAATATTCAATATATTTGAAAGCACTAATAATGGTTTGGCATTTTTATGTATATAAATCTCTATAATATATAAAGTACTATAAATATAATAATAATAATAGTAATACTTTCTTCAACAAAGACTAAAAAAAGTATCTGAATGTTTTCAAACTTCTGTTCCACTATTATGGAGGTTATGAGAAAAGAAAATTAATTTCTGCACAGGTTTGAAACTTTCATTTCTCTCTCAGTTTTCAAAAATATTATTTATCTCGATATTTTTGTCATTATTTTCATCACACCTTCAGCACGAACAAATAAATATCACAAATCGAGAACAACACAAACAAGTAGCACCATTAATAACAGTTATAGTTATCTCCCTTACATAACTCTCTCACATTTTGTTTAACCTCTGTTTTTAAATATGAAACCGAAATATCTGTGATAAAAATTAAAATTCATGCCTTGTTATGTTTAAAAATTAGTGAATTAATAAATAAACAAACAATCAGTAATAATAATAATAATAATAATAATAATAATAATAATAATAAATGTATATATATATTCTATTTCTGAAATGAATCGTTGATTTCACATACAATTAACAATCATGTGAAATACATAACATTAAAATGTCAGCAACTATTCTGGCCTTAGCCACAATTTCAAAAACAATTTTAAAATATATTTATCAAAAATACATCTCTTTTTTTTATTTCTTCCACATTAAAGCTTTGTCATAAAATGTCCATTTGTATATTTGTCTGTACATGTGTCTGTACAACATATTACAGCAATACAGTTTCAGACATCACAGTTTTTTTGGACAAAAAAAGTATTTCATTTCAGAAATCTTAAATAATATAATAAATAATAATGTTATAGTCAATCTCCATGTTGGAGATTTGAACCAGGATTATCTGTGTGAAAATCCAAAGCTATGTTTTAGAGGCATTATTTATTTACAGAACTGAAGTTAGTTAATACATGTTCATAATTATGCATGTGCATAACATGTTCCTTTTTTTTTTTTTATTTTTCTGTATAATATATCGTTAGCCTCAGATTTTATGTCATAAAGTTGCTTATTTCTTTCAGTGCATTTTAAATTAGGTTTTTAAATAAGCATGTAAATTTAAACCTTGTCTTTGGTTTTGTATTTTTGACAAGTAAAAGTGTAAATGATCTTTTTTTTTTTTTTTTTTTAATGTTTATTTTGTAATATATACTTTCATAACATTTTTCTGTTGTTTGTTCATGCATATTTTTAATATATATATACTCTTATAATTTGCTTTCTCTTTATTTTTCATCTTTATTGTATAATACATACTTCCATAATTTTCTTTCTCTTTGATTTTTCATGTTTATTTTAAAATGCATAATGTTTATAAATTTAATGTTACTTTTCGTATTGGTTTCATAGTTCTGCTGTTACCAAGGTAACTTTGAAACATTAAAAGAAACCAAATTGTTATATTTTATGTCCACATTAAGATAACTCCATGAAAGCTTCAGGCAAAGCAACTAAAATAATAAAAACAAAAAAAGGTCAAATTTGAAGGTTTAAGAATGATTTTTTTGAATATCATAATCATCTTGAGATTCTGTTTATGCAGAGCTTTGTGAATAATTAATTTTTGCTCGGGGTGTAAGTAATCACCAGTTTTGTCATTTCCTGTGGAATTTTCCAGTCATAATCGGGGAAGTCCAAGAACCATAACTCTAGACTGAATCTGTCCATAACGACACAGTAAAGAGGCGTTATGATTTTGCGAATCTGTTTTAAACAGAGTTATGTTTCTTTAATAATAATAATAATAATAATAATAATAATATGTTTTATTCTTTTTGTTTGAAGGCCAGGTTACTGTAATATAATAGTTGGTTACACATTTCAACTAACTGTCGACATAGCCAGCAATCTGAGTTTAATTTTATTGTGGAACAGAAAAATAATGTTGGCCACATTTAAAAAAATAAAATAAAATGAAAAAAGATCCTCTCTAAAGAAATCACTTATAACACTATATATAACATTATAAACACAAAGATAACATTTTTTAAAATAAAGATCGATGTTGAATAACATTAATGAAATTCACAGCCAAAAAAAAAAAAAAAAAAAAAAAAAAAATGCATAGTAAGATAAAGTTCACATCTGAATACACAAAACATCATTTAAAGGAAATTAAGACTTAAAAACATTTGTAAATTGTACATAAATCGAATTCGCAGTCAAAGAGCTATATTTTGTACATTCTGACTGAATGAATGATTTAAGAAAAAAAAAAAAAAAAAAAAAAAAAAAAAAAAAATTAAAAAAAATAAGGAGAAGAAGAACAAAATGAACTGCATCTGTAACAAAAATTGCTGGCTACATATAAAAGAAAAAGAAAAACTTTAAGACAAAGTTAGTTGAAAATGTAAAAGAAAAATGAGCAAAAATTCAAAAGGCCTTGACCTTAATCTAACCTGGTCTTCAAACAATTAAGATTAAATCGTGGTTAAAGACAAAAATAGTTAGAAAGGGAGAAATCATTGTCATATATTTTTTTTAATTTAGGTAGTATTTAATTAAAGGAGCTGAATGAATCATTAAAAAAAACAAAAAAACAAAAAAACAAAAAAAACAATACAGTCTCCCTTAGAAATGCCTGGGTGTTGCCACGACAACGATATTCTTTCTTCTACGTCTTTTCGTTTCCCTCCAAGACTTCCAAGTCCAAACGACACGCCAGAGTCTTTCTTCGTTTTTCTGTTCGCATCTCTCCTGTTGGTTGTCTCCCCTGTTTCGCCGTCCGAATCATCACTTTGATCGACAGAAGTGAAATCTGTCGACCTGTCTTTGACGACGCGGGCGATTCAGTAAGCACTTTGTGTTGTCTCGTTTGATTGGCTGACTGGCCTTTCACAGGTATGGAAGAAGCCGTATGATTGGCTGACTGCTGGACGAGGTCTTCAGACTGAGGTTTTCTGCCGATTGCTGTTCCCGTAGCTCCCGCTGATGAATTTTCGTCTGTTTTTCCGACTGAAGTTTCTTCCTCTTCTTTCTCATCTTTTTCGACTTCACTGCCTGCGCTGATTCGGCTTCGCTTGCACTTGTCAGGGACAACGCACCTGCAGCGACTGAGTCGGCGGTATTCTTTGGGTCTTTTTGTCTTCCGCGCGATCTGGATCGTCCTCGCTTGCTCTTAATTGGAATATAGAGAAGGTTCTTTTCCGGGACTTGAGTCGCAGGGGTCTTTTTCACTTCTGACTCCTCTTTCACTAATGATCTTCTGCCCTGACGCTCCTTTGTCGTTGAAGAAAAGACGTTATCTGAATCAGAACCCGGCGACCAAGGACATTTAGAAATAACCGTGTCCTTCGAATCAGCTGCTTCACGAGAAGGTCCCGAAATCATCTTTGTTTCTGAGTCCATTTTCGCTAAGGAACCTGAGATCTGATATCTTTCTGTCACAGGAGAAAAGCAGCGTCTGAATCAGACATCGGTGACCACGTGTCCTTGGGAACACCGACTTCTTTAGAATGTTTCTGAAGACTCCACGATGGAAAGAAGTCTGGTGGAATAGAATCCAGAAATCCGGGTCCCGTTAATTCAGATCGCTGTCTGACAGATGATTCGCGCTGATCATTTCTGTGTATAGTCTTTTGGTCTTGATCCAGAACTGACAGAGAACTTGGTCTATCAATCCCTTCACACGCAAGGACGCGATATCAGAATGTAGTCCTGATCCTCCTGCTCCTGATGGGTGTAAATCTGATATGACTTGGATTTGTATATCAGATTTCGATGTTTCTACATCGCTGGATGTTCTGTCCTGAGAGATTCCACTCGATGTTAATTCGTCAGGTGGAGGTTTTGGTTTCTTGGTTTTCTTCTTCTTTCCTGGTTTTGTTGTCTTCATGCTTTTGCTGTCTGTGGCATCAGTTAATGGCAAAGACTGGACAGCATCCGAAGCTGAGAAAAGATTATTATAGAAAAATGTATTTTAATTGTGATTATAAGGAAAATAATAATAATAATAATAATAATAATAATAATAATAATAATAATAATAATAATAATAATATAATAATAGAGAAATCGTTTCTGAAAAAATGAGTATGTATGTATGTATGTATGCACGTATGTATATGTATGTGTATATATGTATATGTGTATAATATGTAATTATCTATGTGTGTAGAAATATACCCATATATACACCCACAATGATGTATTTGTATAAACATTCATACAAAAAAATATATGTGCGTGTGTGTGTGTGTGTGTGCTCTGACATGAATCAAATATTCATTTTTTTTGTTAGAAATTATTTCTCGATATATAAATATATTTCACTCACCTGTTTTCTTGTCATTCTCTTCCTTGTCAGCTGTTTCTTTCGTCGTTTCTGTCTTCTCTGTTGTAGGTTTCGTTTTCTTCTTTATGGCTCCTTTTGAATCCATTTGTGTTGGGTCACCAGACTCAGTTCCAGTTTTTACAACCTCGCTGGATCGTATTCCTGGCTCTGTTACTTCACTAGACTGTGCTCCAGGCTCTGGCGCCTCACTAGACTGTATTCCAGTTTGTAAGTCTTCACTGGTGCGTATTTCAGGTTTTGATACCTCACTGTACTGCATGACAGACTCAGTCGTTTCAATAGAACACTTCATAGATATAGATTCTGATTTATCAGCAACAGCTTCAGAAGTCTTTACTCCAGAAGGGGTTTGTCGAGATGTTGACGATTCTTGATTTTCTACAAACGTGCCTGTCTGCAAAACAGTTGAAGTTTTAGATTCAAGCGAAGAACCACTATCTTCACTCTTCTTGCTTTTCTTCTTCTTCTTCTTCTTACTCTTCATAGCAGGTTTCATCTCTTCTTCTTTCTCCAGACCTGTGTATACACCTGCTGATTTCCCGTCCTTCTCCTCCTGGTCTTCTTCTCTGGAAGGTTCACTGTCCAGGACAATGTGAGGCTGTCTCTCTAAGCTTGGTTTGACTGACTGGTGACTGTGATATTCGTGGGAAGCTTTGAATGTGAAGATTTTTCCAGTGAGCGAATCTGCTTCAGAAGCGGTGTCTGTGGAATCACTGCAGAGGACAGCAAAAGTGTTTCTGATGGACAGAGATTGTGTCGACTCGAAGTCTTCATCTAACTCAGTTTTGCTTATCTCTTCAGGTCTCTCTTCTGAAACATCTGCTTCCAGACTTTGCTCCGGTCTTTCTGTAGCTATTTGTGCTTCCCCTGACAAACTCACGTTTACTTCTTTATCTGACAGAACAGGAGCCTTTTCTCGGTCATAAGGTCCTTCATGTAGATCATCATCTTTTCCTTTTTGTGATTCCTCATCTGGTAGTCCAGCACTTGATTCCTTTTCTGATAGGTTTGTGTCTGGCTCTTCTTCTGGATGAATAGCATTTGTTGTCAATGAGTCTTCACTACTCACTACACTATATTCATCTTCCTTTATGGATTCAGCTGTTAATAATCTCAGATTTTCCACTCTTAATGTTTTATCAACAGATTTTTCTCTCTCTGATCTTCGCCCTTCATCTTTCTCGATTTCATGAATGGTTATTGTTTCATTTGCGTCTTGAGTATCATCGTGGTGTTCCTCTTTCACGTCGGAGAGACTGCCAGACATTGTTCTTCTAGGAAAGGATGGGAACCTCGACAGTCTCTGTCGTGCAGGTGACTGCGGTTTTTCTTCATTTCCAGTAAAAATATCATCGCCGTCGTCCAACACACCAATCTCCGCAGTCCAGTCCACCTCTTCTGTGACACCTGACAGAGTAGCGGACATTGTTCTTTGGTAGAGTGAAGGAATCCTTGGTCTTCTGTTTTCTGATTCTTTGACGTTTTCAGAAGAATCGACACCTTCAGGTGTCTTGATGTCCTGACTTTCTGAGGATCCAGTCAACCTTTGATCTTTCTTTGCTGCGGAGTCTAACGAAGTTTGGTCCTTACTCTCTGAGGATTGTGATGGATCGTATTCCACACAGGGATGATGGTCCACTGTTTCAAAGCATTCCATCGGATCCTGAGTTATTACCGGTAAACCTGGCTTTCTTTCCTCTTTCTTTTCACATTCCACGTTAGACGTGAATACCCAGTCATCATCAGTCGATTCGTCGAAGTCTATGTCAGCTCTTACGTCTTCGTCCGTGTTGTCGGCTACGACGGCATCACACCGGGCATCCTCGGAGTCTGATGCAGTTGCAGAGGTTGGAGTAGTAGAGGGTCTGCTACTTGTGTCTCTGCTGACGTCATCGCAGAAACGTGTTTCAGATGGTTCTCGTTTTGTTGTGTCAGCATCCATTTCATCTGGTGTATGAACCGTTTCTACGTGGCTCAATGGAGCCGTCGCCGTTGTTTCCGTCGTCAACTTCAGGATGTATGGAATACCTTCGGAATCAGACGGAGATGTTATTGTGGCCGTTGACGCAACGTCTTTCTCCGATTCTAAATCTGACAGTGGAACTTTTTCATCCTTTACAACATCAACATCAGCGTCAGCGTCTTTGAAATCAGCAGTTTCCTCGACATCAGGGATGTAGAAAACTGGACGCTTGACGTCGGCATCAAAAACTTCAGCAACGAGGTATTCAGCTTCCGTCGTTGAAATACTTTCTGATGTTTGACTGTCAGAGGTTTTTCCACTGGGTATTTGACTGTCAGAGGTTTTAACGCTTGGCGACTGACTGTCAGAGGTTTTTGCACTAACCGGAGATAAATCTGTTTGAACTGCAACAATTTCTTCGCTAACCGTAATGTCTTTTTGATCTTCAGCTACGGTCACTTCTTGTTGAATTTCAGCTTCTGTAGCAAACGTCTCTTCTCCTGAGATTTTCCTTCATCTCCGACGTCTGTAACAATTCTACCATCGCCTAAAATTTGCGATTCATCTCGAACATTGTAGTCAGTTTCGCCTTCATCTTCGTCTTTGAAATCTACTAAAATCTCTGGCTGGTCTATCTCAGATTTCTCTTCTGACAGCATTTCTGTTTGATCTTCAACTTCTGTGAATGTTTTCTCTTCTGACAGCATTTCTGTTTGATCTTCAAGATCTATAACTGTTTTCTCTTCTGACAGCATTTCTGTTTGATCTTCAAGATCTATAACTGTTTTCTCTTCTGACAGCATTTCTGTTTGATCTTCAAGATCTGTGACTGTTTTCTCTTCTGACAGCATTTCTGTTTGATCTTCAAGATCTATAACTGTTTTCTCTTCTGACAGCATTTCTGTTTGATCTTCAACTTCTGTGAATGAATTCTCTTCTGACAGCATTTCTGTTTGACCTTCAACTTCTGTGAATGTTTTCTCTTCTGACAGCATTTCTGTTTGATCTTCAAGTTCTAGAACGATTTTCTCTTCAGTTTCTGTGACTGTTTCCTTCTCTGTTACAATTTCCGAACCTTCTGAAATTGTTCCTTGACTTTCATCATCAGTGACAATTTTTTCAAATTCTGAAATTTGTGTCATATCTTGAACATCCATGACAAATTGGTTTTTATCTTCTTCTTTGAGAATTTTCTCTTCTGTCACAGTTTCCTTTTCATCATCAATCAAGATCTCATTTACTTTTTGATCTTCAGTATCTGTGATACATTTTTCATCTGATGAAAGTTCTTTTTGATCTTCAGAATCTACGAATATTTTATCTTCAGAATCCATTACATCGATTGGAAATTCTCTCTTCTCTTCAAGAGATGTGACAACTTCGTGCTGTCCTTCAATATGTCTGACAACTTCCTCACCTGACTGACGAGTTAAGTGAGAATCAGAATCTGAAGAATGGTCCTCACATTCAGAAAGATTCTCTTTTAGTGAATGTTTCGATTCCTGGACGTGCCCCTGATCTTTCACCAGATGCTCCTCCTTGTGATCTACTGCAGATTCTACTTCACGTTTCCTTTCTTTTAACTCTTCTGCAGGAGCTGCTTCGGCAGCCGGTTCGTCAAAATTTAACAGATCTTGGAATGCGTCTTCAAACTTTGGTTCACACTCATAGTCCGAGTGGAAAGATTTTATCAACGAACTGACGTCAGCTTGTTCTCCAGAAGCTGTCTGGACGTCAGTAAGCCAGCTCACGACGTCAGAGTAGTTCGGCTCGTCTACTGGAGTTATGTCCTCAAGGTCTTCTTGACCTTCAATCTGTCCTCGAGAACCTAATTCATCTACGTCATTAGATTTGCTGTCCTTGCTGATGTCTTTTGAAGTTTCTGTTTCAGATATCTGATTATAGACGCTCGTTTCTTTGTAATACTCTTCTCTGTCCTGATCAGGTATTCCTTCTGGTTCTTTGTACTGGACATTAGATGTTTTCAAAGAAATTTCACCGAGAGTGGACTGCTTTTGTGACAAATCAATGGACCCATACGAATATTCCATGTCTTCAGTTTCAGGATTATACGTAGCGATTAGCCACTCACGCTCAGAATCTTGTGAACTCTCTAAACTGATCTTCTCCTTTGTCTCGTCCGTCTCTCTGATGACTTCAGTGCTGTCAGTTTTCCACAGACTTTTCTCATCTTCTTTAACAAACTCTTCTCTGTGATCTGTGGTTAGCTCAGCTTCAGGAATATGAGTAGCAGCAGATGGTTCAGGATCTTCAGAAATCAGCGATGTTTCGGTTTTAATATCGACTTCATTTTCTTCTTTAACTTCTGTTGTAATTTCAGTTTCTTGTTCAACATCTGCTGTGATTTCAGTTTCTTGTTCAACATATGTTTTAAGTTCAGTTTCTTGTTCAACATCTATTGCAATTTCACTTCCTTTTTCAGAATCTGTTGTGATTTCAGTTTCTTGCTGAACATCTGCTGTGATTTCAGTTTCCTGTTCAACATCAGTTGTAATTTCAGTTTCTTGCTGAACATCTGCTCTGATTTCAGTTTCTTGTTCAGCATCTGTTTTAAGTTCAGTTTCTTTTTCAGAATCTGTTGTGGTTTCAGTTTCTTGTTCAGAATCTGCTGTGATTTCAGTTTCTTGCTGAACATCAGTTGTAATTTCAGTTTCTTGCTGAATATCTGCTGTGATTTCGGTTTCTTGCTGAACATCAGTTGCAATTTCACTTTCTTGCTGAACATCTGCTGTGATTTCAGTTTCTTGCTGAATATCTGTTGTGATTTCAGTTTCTTGCTGAACGTCAGTTGCAATTTGAGTTTCTTGCTGAACATCTGCTGTGATTTCGGTTTCTTGCTGAACATCTATTGTGATTTCGGTTTCCTGTTTAACTACTGTTGTGATTTCAGTTTCTTGTTCAACATCTGTTGTGATTTCGGTTTCCTCTTCAAAATCAGTTGTGATTTCAGTTTCTTGCTGAACATCTGCTGTGATTTCAGTTTCTTGCTGAACGTCAGTTCTAATTTCAGTTTCTTGATCAACATGTGTAGTGATTTCAGGTTCTTGTTCAACAGGAGTTGCAATTTCAGTTTCCTGTTGAAAATCTGTTCCGATTTCAGTTTCTTGCAGAACATCTTCTGTGATTTCGGTTTCCTGTTTAACTACTGTAGTGATTTCAGTTTCTTGTTCAGCTTCTGTTGTGATTTCAGTTTCTTGCTGAACATCTGCTGTGATTTCAGTTTCTTGTTCAACATCTGTTTTAAGTTCAGTTTCTTTTTCAGAATGCGCTGTGATTTCAGTTTCCTGCTGAACATCTGTTGTGATTTCAGTTTCTTGTTCAACATCTGTTTTAAGTTCAGTTTCTTTTTCAGAATCTGCTGTGATTTCAGTTTCTTGTTCAACATCTCCTGTGATTTCAGTTTCTTGTTCAGCATCTGTTGTGATTTCAGTTTCTTGTTCAACGTCAGTTGTGATTTCAGTTTCCTGTTCAGCATCAGTTGTACTTTCAGTTTCTTGCTGAACATCTGCTATGATTTCAGTTTCTTGTTCAACATCTGTTTTAAGTTCAGTTTCTTGTTCAGAATCTGCTGTGATTTCAGTTTCTTGCTGAACATCTGCTGTGATTTCGGTTTCCTGTTTAACTACTGTTGTGATTTCAGTTTCTTGTTCAGCTTCTGTTGTGATTTCAGTTTCTTGCTGAACATCTGCTGTGACTTCAGTTTCTTGTTCAACATCTGTTTTGAGTTCAGTTTCTTGTTCAGGATCTGCTGTGGTTTCAATTTCTTGCTGAACATCTGCTGTGATTTCAGTTTCTTGCTGAACGTCAGTTGTAATTTCAGTTTCCTGTTTAACATCTGTTCCGATTTCAGTTTCTTGCTGAACATCTGCTGTGATTTCGGTTTCCTGTTTAACTACTGTTGTGATTTCAGTTTCTTGTTCAGCTTCTGTTGTGATTTCAGTTTCTTGTTCAACATCTCTTTTAAGTTCAGTTTCTTTTTCAGAATGTGCTGTGATTTCAGTTTCTTGCTGAACATCTGTTGTGATTTCAGTTTCTTGTTCAACATCTGTTGTGATTTCTGTTTCCTGTTCAAAGTCAGTTGTGATTTTATTTTCTTGCTGAACATCTGCTGTGATTTCAGTTTCTTGTTCAACATCTGTTTTAAGTTCAGTTTCTTTTTCAGAATCTGCTGTGATTTCAGTTTCTTGTTCAACATCTCCTGTGATTTCAGTTTCTTGTTCAGCATCTGTTGTGATTTCAGTTTCTTGTTCAACGTCAGTTGTGATTTCAGTTTCCTGTTCAGCATCAGTTGTACTTTCAGTTTCTTGCTGAACATCTGCTATGATTTCAGTTTCTTGTTCAACATCTGTTTTAAGTTCAGTTTCTTGTTCAGAATCTGCTGTGATTTCAGTTTCTTGCTGAACATCTGCTGTGATTTCTGTTTCCTGTTCAACGTAAGTTGTAATTTCAATTTCTTGTTCAGAATCTGTTGTGATTTCAGGTTTTTGCTTTACATCATCAGCTGTGATTTCAGTTTCTTTTTCAACGTCTTCTGTAATTTCAGTTTCCTGTTCAACATCTGTTTTGAGTTCAGTTTCTTGTTCAACATCTATTGCAATTTCAGTTTCTTGTTCAGAATCTGCTGTGATTTTAGTTTCTTGCTGAACGTCTGCTCTGATTTCAGTTTCTTGCTGAACATCTGTTTTAAGTTCAGTTTCTTGTTGAGAATCTGTTGTGATTTCAGTTTCTTGTTCAAAATCTGCTTTGATTTCAGTTTCTTGCTGAACATCTGTTGTGATTTCAGTTTCTTGTTCAGCATATGTTGTGATTTCTGTTTCCTGTTCAACGGCAGTTGCTATTTCAGTTACTTGTTCAGAATCTGCTGTGATTTCAGTTTCTTGCTGAACATCTGTTGTGATTTCAGTTTCTTTTTCAACATCAGTTATGATTTCTGTTTCCTGTTCAACGTTAGTTGTGATTTCAGTTTCTTGTTCAACATCTGCTGTGATGTGAGTTCCTGGCTCAACATCTGCCTCGATTTCAGTCTGTTGTTCAATAGCAGTTGTGATTTCTACTCCTTGTTGAACATCTGTTGTGATTTCAATTTCTTGTTCAAAATCTGCCTTAATTTCAGGTTCTTGTTCATTAGCTGTTGTTATTTCAGTTTCTTGCTCAACATCTGTTGTAATTTCAGTTTCTTTTTCATCAGCTGTTGTGATTTTAGTTTCTTTTTCAACATCTGTTGTGATGTCAGTTTCTTGTTTTACAACATCTGTTGTCATTTCAGTTTCTTGTTTTACAACATCTGTGGTCATTTCAGTTTCTTGTTCAACATCTGTTGTGCTTTCAGTTTCTTGTTCGAAATCTGCCTTAATTTCAGTTTCTGTTTCATCAGCTGTTGTGATTTCAGTTTCTTTCTGAACATCTGCTGTCATTTCAGTCTCTTGTTCAACATCTGCTGTAATTTCAGTTTCTTGTTCATCAGCTGTTGTGATTTCAGTTTCTTTCTGAACATCCGTTGTGATTTCAGTCTCTTGTTCAACATCCGTTGTGATTTCAGTTTCTTTCTGAACATCTCTTGTCATTTCAGTTTCTTGTTCAACATCTGGTGTGATTTCAGTTTCTTGTTCAACATCTGGTGTGATTTCAGTTTTCTGATCAACATCTGTTGTAATTTCTCTTTTATACTCTTCTGTATGTTGTTCAGTAACTTTTATCATTTCAATTTCCTGCTGAAAATATATAGTATCTTTAGTTTCTTTCTGTTCAGCATCACTGGGTGCAGTTCCACCAGATTTTCCTTTAGCAGCAGACCTTTTTGGATCCTCGTCAGTTCGTTTACTAATATGATCAGATCCGTCCTGAAATTCATCTGCACCATCTTCAACGTCCTCATCAGCGTCGCTGACGTCACTGTAAGTTACTTCTATCATGAATTTTCGTGGTCCTTTCATAAACTGCTCTCTGTGGTCTATTTCTTGCTCAAGACCAGCTACAATTTGATCTTGTTCTTCAGGTGCTTTTGAATCAGGAATATCACACACCTGGTCTGTTTCTTGTCCAGTTTCGTCTAAAATTTTGCTTTCAGAATCTGTTGGAATGGCACGGGCTACTTCCAGAACAGTGTCCATGAAAGTGCCTGCCTCCTGGGGTAATACAGTTACTTGTTCCATATCGGGTCCAGTTAAACTTCCTTCTTCAGACGTTCTGTCTTCTGTGTCTGCAGATACATCAACAACTTCAGCTGCTTCTGTTTGCGTTTCCTCTGCTTCTTTAGTTTCTGTTTCTGTCGTAATATCGTGAATTATGTCTACAGATATATCGTCTTGTCTTTCATGGATTTCAGTTTCAACAGTTCCGTGTTCTGTAGATATTATTTCAGACACTTCGCCAGGATCATGCTGGATTCCGGGAACTCGTGTGTTCTCTGCGTCTGCTTGAAGTTCACTCTCTCCGTCTGTTTCATTGATGATGTCACTTTCACTTACAAGTTCCTCTTTACGGTCTATCTCGTCTTCTTTGCCTTCTGTTTCTATTAGCAACGCGTCACTCATGACGTCACTTTTACCTACAGGTTCTTCTTCATGGTCTATATTTTCTTTTGCTGATTCTGCTGTCCCTGTGGGCAACGCATCATAGATGACGTCACTTTCTCTTACAAATGTTTCTTCATGATCTATCTTATTTTCTGCCGATTCTGATATCTCTGTGGGCAACGCATCGTGAGATGACTTCACTTTGTAAATTGCTCTTTACGAAATGTCTCTTCTTCTTTGATCAATCTCATTTTCTGCTGTTTCTGCTTCTGTCTCTGTGGGCAACGCATCACAGATGACGTCACTTTCACTTGCAAATTCCTCTTTACGATCTATCTCTTCTTCTTTGCATTCTGTTTCTCTGGGCAAAGCATCGTAGATGACGTCACTTTCACTTACAGATTCTTCTTCTTGATCTACATTTTCTTCTGCTGATTCTGCTGTCTCTCTGGGCAACGCATCACTTATGACGTCACTTTCGCTTACAAATGCTTCTCTGTGATCTATCTCTTGTTCTGCTGTTTCTGCTTCTGTCTCTGTGGGCGAGGCATCAGAGACATCATCACTTTCACTTACAAATTCCTCTTTACGATCTATTTCTTCTTCTTTGTATTCTGTTTCTGTTTCTTCACTTACTATCATTTCTTCTGCTGCTTCTGGTCCTTCTGCTTCTGTTTCTTTGGGCAACATATCAGAGATGTCGTCACTTTCACTTGTAAACTGCTCTTTACGATCTATCTCTTCTTCTTTGTCTTCTGTTTCTGTTTCTTCACCCTCTATCTTTTCTTCTGCTGCTTCTGGTCCTTCTGTTTCTGTATCCTTAATCAACGCATCGCTGATGATTTCGTCACTTTCACTTACAAATTGCTCTTTACGATCTATCTCTTCTTCTTTGCATTCTACTTCTATTTCTTCACTCTCTGTCATTTGCTCTTCTGCTTCTGGTCCTTCAGCTTCTGTCTCTTTGGGCAAAGCTTCACTGATGACGTCACTTTCACTTACAAATTCCTCTGTATGTTCCATCTCATCTTCCACAGCTTCTTTCCCTGTTTCTACTGACAACACACCACTGGACACATCTTTCTGCAACACATTCTCTTCAAAACTTAACAGCTCATCAAATTTCTTCTCCAACAAAGATGAATCTGGACCGGCTTCTGTTGATGTATCATCTGTTTTAAACAGCTCTACGTTTTGTTCTTCATGGAGCTGAGAAGACGGTTCTTGTTGAAGCTCTGAACCAGCAGGAATCAGAACATCACTGACGTCTGCAGTAGATTCTAACAGTTCTTTCTTTTGTTCGGGCTTGGATGATGCATCTTCTTGTTCAACACGTTCATCCAGATGAAGGAACGATTCAGAAATTTCGGTGTCGATCGCCGTTGACTCAGAAGCCAGAAATCCTTGTTCGTCAGTGGATGATGAATCGTCTACGATCTGATGGCTGGTTGTAGCCAGCTGCGTGTCCGAAGAGCCACCGAAGACAATGGACAACGAATGTCTAAGATTCTGAAGCTGGTCGTTATAATTGTCCACTGAGGTTCCAGCTTCATCGGCTGAAGTACCTGTTTCGAACGAAGACTCTTCCCCTGCTAGATTTACATCTTTGTCGACTGAACTGCTGGCTTCATCAACTGATGTCTCAACATCAACTGGTGTACCGAAATAATCAATTGATGTACCAGTGCTGTGAAGTGAAGCTTCCGTCACATCAACTGATGTACCAATATCATCAACGGAAGATCCAGCGTCATCAACTGAAGTACCAGCCATATCTACTGATGTACCAGCATAATCCTTTCTGTCGACAGATGTACCTGCACCGTCATCTGAAGTATCAGCTCTATCGACAGGGGTACCATATTCATCGACTGAAGTTCCAGCTTGAATTTCATCAACGGATCCGTAAGAGTATTCCATTTCTTCTGTTTCAGGATTGTAAACTGCGAATAGCCACCGTTCAGAATCTACAGCTGTTTCTTTTGTCTCCTGTTTGTCTTTATCAGTGTCATCGTCCGTGATAATTTCATGCCTGTGTGAAGCGTCTTGGTGTGCTTGAGTTATTAGTGAAGACTGTGCCAACTCTTCCAGTGTTGGTATCAGACGTTTGTCTGTTTGACTTTCTTTGCCTCCATCTTCGTCAACCATATGACTTTCTGTAGAACACGACGGTTCGTCCGTGTCATATTTATCGACCAGAATATCATGCAACTCTTCAACAAGTTCGGTTGTTTCTGCTCTGCATTCTCCAGCGGCGACACTCTCATCCGACTGCTGCTGAATTACTGATATATCAGCGAATGGAATCTGCTGGACAAGTTCTTCTATCTGGTCTATGATTTCTGAAGGTTTTTTAGTCTCATCAGCCATTCCCTTTTCATCTTCAGACATAAACCGAGGAGTTTCTTCCAACTGGGCTTCTGGGCTTCTTTGGAATCTTCATCGACGTATCTCTCAGATTCAAAAATATCCATATCTTGTTTGGTCTGTTTTAATTCTAGTTCAAAAGAATCAGTTTCTTTTTGTAACTCCTGGTCTACCTGGAAATCCTCTTTACTGACTTGATCAGATAACTCCTCGTCATCTTGTTGTACAGTGTCCATCGATTCCTTACCTTCTTCTTGTTGATTCTTAATTGACTCCAGTTCATCAGGTTCTCCATAAAATGTTTCAGCCTCTTCAGTTATTGCTTGGACGTCCTCCTCTTCTTCAGGTTTCTTTTGTTCAGTTATTTGTTCTTCAATATTTAGTTTTTCGCCTTCATCCTCTTCTTTCTCTTGTTCTTGAATAGTCCTCAAGTGTTTGTCTTTTATTTCATACCCTTCCATTTCATCTGTTGTTGCTTCCGACACATGTACATCAAATTCGTGTTCTTTAGGTGCTTGTTCTGTTTCTTCTTTCATCTCTCCTCCTGTCAATTCTTTTTCACTTTGCTCTGCACCTTCTATAGACGTGTCTATTTTGTCCTCTTTTAAATCCAGTTGATCGATAGCTTCATATTCGTATCTCTTTCTCTGCTGATTCTCATCATCATCAGCAGCAGCAGCTGCTGCATCATCAGCATCCTCAAGTCAAGCCGTTGATTCAGAATCTTTAACGTCGACATCTACATCAGCCATGAGGTCCTCTTCATCATCATCAAGGATGTCGCCGCTGGAAACATCAGAGTTTGATATCGACAGCTGAATCTGACGCCCTCGTTGGATTTCGGTTACTGTGACTAGAAAGTCAGATGTAATCTTTTTCCAGTCTGTGTTCTCTGGAAAATATCGTGGAATGTCACTGAGACATGCATTTTCGGAATCTGAAACGTCTTGTTCGTCTGCTACGGACTCTTGTTCAGTTAATCTGGCTCGATAATGTTCACCTGAGTCTTCGGTAAAAGTTACTTCGGAAGACCCATCAGGAATTCGATCTGCCTGTTCGTCTGGTGCAATTTGATCTGTGATTTCTTGTTCTAAAAATTGCTCTTCTTTATAAAATTGTTCTTCGTCCCAAGATGATACTTGTGGTGTTTCTTTATAATCCAGTGAGGCATCTGTAACATTATCCTCTAATTGTGTCATTTCTTCCCGACTGACTTGATGTTCTTGTGGTGCTTCTTCGTCCTGAGTCATCTTTTCATAATCCAGTTTACCTTCACGATCTGGAGAACCACTCTCAGTTAATTGCTGTGGTTGTTCCTCTTCTGTGATATCTTTATCTGGATGAATCTCATCTTGAAGATCAGATGACATTTCCAAGTCTTTATGTACTTCTGGTTCCTCTTCGGTTCTGTCTTGTTTCATTTCTGCACCTAAGTGTAACTCGTCCTTCTGCGAGTAGTCTTCAGACTCGGCTGTTGATTCATAATCTCTCAAATCAAACTCTTGTTGTTCATGTTCTGAAATTGAACTGATCTTTTCTTCCAATATTTCAGAACTGATTTTCTGCATGGAGGTTATTTCTGAATCTGAGCACGTATCTGCGTGAGCTTTAGTCAACCTGTCAGCTTTTTCAAGCCGGAACAGTTTCTTGAGCTTCTTCCTCTGTGAGTTCTTTGACCTCAACATCTGGCGTTATCTCAGATTTGGATTCTTCCACTGTGTCTGCAACCTGAACGGTCTGTTGTTCATCCTGTTCCAATACGTCAGTTTGTTCTTCAAGTACACTGGTTTCGAGATCTTCTGCTTCACTCTGAACTGTTTCAGTTTTGTCCTGAAATTCTGTGCCATGAGTTTCTTCAGCAGGTGCAGTTGTTTGCATTGTGTCAGATTCAGGCTCAGCAGTTTCACCCTTTTGTTCTTCCACTGCTCCCTCAATAAGTTCATCAGACATCACTGTTTCGAGATGATCACTTTCTGTTTGTGCTGTTTCAAAATGTTCTCGTTCTTCTGTAACATCGGTCTGTTCCTCAGAGAGAGTAGTTTTTTCAGTGAATTTTTCACCCATAGTTGAAGACATCTCACTGACTTCAGATTGCTTCTCTTCAAAGTATTTGTTGATTTCAGTGGAGAACTCACTCTTGAAGACCACAGATACTACTGTGGCTGTGCTGGTGGACCTGTCATGCTGACTGTACATCTCAGGAGTGTAGTCAAATCTCACTTCAGACTCATCCTGCTCACCTTCGGTGAGCTGACTCACGTCCAGTCTGCTTTTGGAGCATTCAGACTCGGTGTCGACTCCGAACACGCTATCGTCCATGTCTGAGTGAGTGTAACTGAGGCTTCGTTCATCCTCTGAAGGCAGCTCGACCAGGGCCAAGTTGGGAAAGAATTTGTGTTCCGTGGAAGACGTGATGGTCGGAGTCGTTGACGAGGTCGTTCCATCACTGAGGTAGTTTTCTATCATGTAGCAGGAGGTGCTGGTGTAGTGTTTTCTGCCTCCTTCTTCGTCATATTCTTGCTCTAAATCTTCCCTGTCGACTTTCTCTTCTCTCAAATCACATATTTCGTATTCTTTCTGTTGATATTCTACCTCTTCAGTTTCTATCTCTTCCACATTTCTCTGTAGGTGTTCAGCTGTTTCCATATCCAAATGCTTTTCTTGTTTGTCCAAGTCTTTTACTTCTCCAGAAGGTTCTACTTCTTCTTTACCTGAAGCATCAACTGAACTTGATTGTGGTTTAGCAGCACCAATCTCTATAGATATTTCAGAGACTTGTCGCGTGAACTGCAGAGGTTTTCTTTGCTGATCCAGTTCGTAAGATATTTCTGCTGGACCGTCACCTGATTCTTTTTCTTTTTCAAAGTCGATGGAAATTTCACTCTCAAATATCGCTGGTCTTCCTTCGTCGTCAAGCTTCACAGATAACTCTGATATTTGTCCTTCGTACTGTAATTGTCTGTCTTTGGGATAAGTTAGTGTGTCTTCGACAGGGATCCCATCGTCAGCAGGTGAGTCTAGCGAAATTACATCAGTGGTTTTAATAACTCCAGTTTCCATATGTGATTCTTCTGATAGTGTCTCAAATGAAATTATTTCAATGTCTTTCACAAGAGAAGCCATTTCAAACTGAATTTCAGTTGAATCGTCTGCAACAGAGCTTTCTTTCTCTGTTGCTAAATCTTCTGCTTCATCCAGAACCTTTTCGTTAAGACAAACTTCGGTTCTTGATGTCTCTTCACTGAGTGAAATTTCTTCTTCCACAGGAACGTATTCCAATAAAGTTTGTGTCCTTTCTTCTTCAGCTACTGCAGGTTGTGGCTGAGCATCCCAAGAGGATACATCAGGGTATGGGACGACCTGAATCATGTCTGAATCAGAGACGCTGGACGTTTCTGTTTGAATCTGAAAATCGTAATCTGAAGAAGTCAGCGAATCTCTAACAGAGTCCTCTGTCTCCGTCTTCAAGTTTTTCCCATCAATGAAATAAAGAGTTTCAAGCTTAAACAACAGAGCCTCGGATTCCTTGATTTCTGGGGCATGTTTTGTCGTCATCTGTGTATAGGCGTCAGGCTGACTCGTAAAATAGCCTGAACCAATGAACTGGACGTTGTCACCCATGTCCTCGTCTATGACAGCTTCAGTAGCTTGATAATACTGGATTTGTTCAGGTTTTGTTGTTACTTTGTGATCAGCGGTCTCTGACGCGATTGTTTCATCGCATGCATCTTCATAAACAACTGCATCAGCTTCTCCTGTTTCGTATCTTTCATCTTTGCTTATTCCTTCCTCCTCGTAAGCATATTGATCTTTCTGGAAACGTTCTTCTGGTGCTGCGAATGTTTCATAATATTCAGAAATCAGTTCGTCATCTGTCTGTTTCATTTCCTGATATTCCTGTTTCATTTCAAAGTCTTCTTTGGTTTCTTCAGATTCAGTTATAAATTCCTCTCTATGATCTATCGTCTGCTCATCTTTAGAAACACTAATTTCAGCTTCGGAATCTTCTCTTTCTGGAGCCTCAGAGACGTCAACGTCCCCTGATTCAACAGTTACAAGATTGTTATTTATTTCTGAATCATATGCTGGCTCAGTGCGACTGATTTCTGTAATTTCTTTCTCTGCTGCGGCAGATTCTTCTCCGGTAGCTGTTTCAGATTCGCCAAGTATTGCTAAGTCGTCGACTTCTTCTGATTTCACTGATTCTGGTGGGACTTTGATTACAGTTTGAGTCTGTTCGGTAACGTCACCTACCAGTTCAGGTTCATCTACATTGATGTTTCAGGTTCATCTGTTGATTCAGGTTCAGAAGATTTAGTATCATCAGTGTCGTCAACCACTGTCGGTTCAGTAACAAGATATGTTTCAGTTTCGTCTTTCGTGTCTGTCTCACCTGATAGAAAATCCTGGATTTCTGTCTCACTTGGTTCAACTATTAATGTTTCGAATTCTGAGACTCTTTCGTCAAATTCAGAAAGTCGAGTTTCGGTTTCAGAATCTCGAATTTCGGTTTCAGTTGTTTCAGCTAGTAATGTTTCTTCTCTTGAGACACTTTCTTTTGGAATTTCTCTTTCAGATGGTTCAGAAACATCTTCAAGTATTTGTGTTAGGCTCTTGATGGCTTCTGCATCTTCAGTTTGAATTTCAGAAACATCATCACTGACTACTCTTTCTTCTGAGACATGCTCAATAAATTCTTCGTCTGGAATTTCAGTTTCAGTAGACTGAGTAATATCATCATGTAATAACTGATCAACGAATTCAGTTTCAGGTTTTCCATGATCAGTGTCTTCAACATTAACTGAGGTTTCTTCTTTTGTGACTGTTTTAACGAAATGGTCCTCTTCTGTTTCAAATTCTGTTGATTCAATCACAACCTGCTCAACCATTTCATCTTCAGAGGCCATTTCAAGCAACTGTTTGTCCTGCATTTCCACTACTTCTGGTTCAGCAACGTGTGCTTTAACTTCATGTGTTGAAACAGTTTCAGCAAGTTCGTTATACTGTGTTTCTGTGTCAGCCGGTTCAGTTGCTTCACGTGTTTCATTTTCATCTTTATCTATTGTTTCAACTTCTTCAGATTCTTTTGAAGGTTTAGAAATCTGAGTACTTTCTGTTATAGCTTCAGATAAAGTTTCTTCTCTTGAAACCTGTAACGTGCTTTGGAATGTTTCAGATGTACCTGGTTCACTATCAGCAACATCTGTCAAGGAATCGGCGACTTCAGAAGTTTCTTTTTCTTCTTGTTGAGTTACTTCGGGTTCATCTTCACGTCCTTCTGACAATTCAACGCATACTTTGTCGTCTTCTGTCGTTTTTTCTGGAAGCGAGTCTTCCTCGACAATCTTATAGTCTTCTGCAACTCCCTGAGCCATTGCTTCTTCAGTCAGCACCGCCATTTCATCACTGGTTGTTATCTGGTCAGAAAGATCCTTTGTTATTTCTGATTTTTCACAAACTTCCTTTTCTACAACTTCCGTAGTTTTTGCTTCTTCGGTCATGAAAGATGTTTCTTCACTGGTTTTTGTTTGATCAGGAATGTCCCTTTCGACGTCTAATTCTTCATAATCTTGCTCAGTTCTTATTATTGTGTCTTCTTCTTGGTGATCGTCTGCTACGATCTGCGATTCGTCATCTTTCTTACATTCTGCTTCTTCGAGAGCTGCTGCTATTTCCTCACTAAATTCATACTCCTGTCTTTCTTCTCTGGTCGCCATTTTCTCATCCATCGTTATTTCTGATTCACCTGAACGTTTCTCGTCTTCTGCTTCTACTACAGGTTGCGGTTTTTCTGTGGCATCTGTCGCTTTTGTTGTATCATCAACTTCATCTTCTTTTTCTTCGCTAATCTTCATTTCTGTTGATACATCCATTATGATTTCTGAATCATCAACGACTTTATCTTCTTTTCCTTGACGGATCTCAATTTCTTTTGGAACATCCGTCGTCTTTGTTTGTTCTGCAGGATACTGAACCGACACCATCTCTACCAGATCTGATATTAGTTCCTTCGACATTGCGTCATGCGCAAACGGGTCACTGGCTGGATAATCCGGTGACGATATCTCAACCAGGTCACAGATTAGCTCTTTGGAAGGAACATCAGCTGGGAGATGTGTCACAGTAGCTGCTTCGTCTGAAGACCGATAAGTTAAGGAATCAAATGAAGCTAAGTCCTGAGACAGCATCATTTCCTTGTCCATCTCGGTGACAATGGTCTGGACGTATTCCTTTCTCTCTTCGAAATCTTCGTCTGGACACTCGACTTCCACTGATTCAATCAGTTCTGTTATTTCAACACGACTCTCTCCGGCATAGCTTACTGATGCCTCTTCAAAAGCAGGACCTGTTTTTTCGTCAATGTCTTTTACGATTGTCTGAATGAAAACCTGTTTGCCGTGTTCTTCAGCGTCTGTTAGTTCGGTTGTCTTGGTTACCTGAATTATGCTGGCTCCCTCCGCGGTCGTCATGGTTTCATCATGAGAGATGTCAAGCATCATCGATTCATCTTCAGGACTGAATAAAGTAGAAGTGTCGTGTTCACTCTGAATCATTCCTGCCGAAGATTCATCATATTTTCTTTCCTCTTCATGTTGTTTGTGCTCTACCAGTTCACCTGTGTCTTGTTTCTCCTCTGTAAAAATGTGGATACTGGACGAATCTTCGTATTTTGCCAAACTAGAAATGTCTTCTTCATCGTGAATCATTTCCTCAAAAGTTTCGTCCAATTTGCTCTGCAGATCAAGACTTTCTTCTTCTTCCGTTTTACTGGAATCTTGCAAATCTTTGTGAATAATTTCCTCTTCAGGCGTTTCTGAACTAATTGTTTCTTGTTGAATCGTTTCTCCGGTGGTTTCATCAATTTTATTCTCTCTTTCTTCACGCTGTTCTTTGACTTGCAATTGTGTTTCAAGTTCACTGTACGATTCTGAATCAGCAGTAAGCATTTTATCTTCCTTTGCCTCCTCACTAGACTCAACAAGCTGCAAATCGTCCTTAGTTTCAGACAGAAACTGACTCAGTTTCTCGAGAACTTTTGCTTCAGAAATATCTTCCGAACTGGAAGACAAAGCAACTTGTCTTTGCTCTGAAACTGAAGCATCAGAAACTGAGGACGAAACGAGAGTCTCTTGTTCTGACGTCACTCTTTGTCCTTCTGGTGCAGCTGCTGCTTCAGAAGCGTCTTCAGAGCTGGATGAGACGATGGCGTCTCTAGGAACAGTCCGGTTTGCTATGATGGTCTCAATCTCGGAAAGGAGATCGTAAATCTCGGACTCAAGCTGTATGCGTTTCTGCAGATGGTCCTGTAGTTCCGCCTCGGGTCTGGTGTCGTTGTCAAGCGACTGGTGTCGTCTCTGTCGCGTCGTCGTACATACGTCTCCCACGCCGTCAGCATCGTCTTTCCGTTCAGAAATAGGGGCTTCTGTGTCGGCAATCTTGATATCTTCATCTGATAATGGTAATGATGATGATGATAATAATAATAATAACAACAACAACAACAACAACAACAAAAACAACAACAATAATAATAGTAATAATGATGATGATAACAGTGATAATAGCCGTTGTTATTAATAACAATATTCAAATTAAAATTCAAAAGTAATCTTTTGTATATTCAATTACTCTCTCTCTCTCTTATTTCTCATTCGCTCTGCAAATCTATTCCTTTTTCTTTCACACACGCACACACACACACACACATCATTACTTTCTCCCTTACACGCTGACACCAGGCATTTAGACACACAAAAAAAAAAAAACAGGCATAAATCTACACCCAGTGATACTGAACAAAAACAAAACTCTGGAATAAAAAACAAAAGAAAAAGAAAAAGAAAAAAGTGAATGTTTCTCTCACCATGACACACATCAGCACACGCATCGTCCGCGGACTTCTCTTCACCAGACTCGAGGAAAGAGCCACCATGTTGGATCGACCGTGTGACGTCCTGTGAAACGTCTACGAAAGTGTCAACGGCGTCCTGATGGAAGCCAGGCTCGTCTGCAGACCGCTCCACGTCTGAGGAAACATTTCCCTCCTCCTCCTCCATGAACTGTCCAGAAGTTCTTGTTTCCTCAGATTCAGCGACCTGTTCTGATGGTTCGGCATCTGTCTCATCCTGCTCTGTATCTGATTCAGCTTGTTTTGAATCGTAGTCTCTTGTTTTTGTCTGAACATCTTGTACCTCTGGTTCAGCTCTTGTTGATTCTTCTGAGACCGCATGCTGTTCGTCTGATTCTTCGACTGTTTCAGGCTGCTGTTTCTCCGATTCAGTTCGAATTGATTCATCGTCTGTTTGTTCTATCTCTCGTTCAGCATGCGTTGATTCTTCTGATTCGAGGTTCTGCTCCCTTGATTCAACATATATTTCAACACGTTCTATTTCTGATTCATCTTGTTTTGATTCATCGTCCGTAGTTCTTATCTCTCGGTCACCTTGTATTGATTGTTCTGAATCGACATGCTGTTCGACCGATTCAGCGCCAGTTTCAGCATGCTCTACCTCTGATTCGTCATATTTTGATTCAACGTCTGTAAATGTCTCTGCTTGTTGTTTTTCTATTTCAACATGTTCAGATTCAACCCACCTTGTTTCAAATTCACGTGTCTCTGGTCCAGCTTCTATTAATTCTTCTAACTCTACATCGTGTCCAGCTGGCTCAGCGTCCATCTCAGCTCCTTGTTTCTCTGATTCAGCTTCTGATGCTTTTTCGTGTCCAGTTTCTGACTCGTCTGTCTCAGTAGATTCTTTGACAGCTTCCTGGACATCGTGAGTTTCTGAGTCAACAAGACTTGAATCTTCGCCTTCAGTTTGGGTTTGGTCTGTCGTCTCGTTTATCTCCAAATCTTTAACTTGAGACATCTCTTCTTTCTCATGATCATAGTCTGTGGTTAAGTATTCTGTTACTTGTTGTTCTAGTACAGATGATTCATCAGTGATTATGTAGGCTGTCTCTTCCTCTGCGGAGTCAGCTTCTTCGAGGAAAGATAAATCTGGTTTCACTGAAATGGTGAAAAAAAAAAAAAAAAAAAATATATATATATATATATATAGAAATTTATATCATGGTGTAATGATAATGTAATATAATGTAGTGTCGTTATAGTATATTGTACAGTAATAAAATGTATTATAAATTTTTAAAAACAGTAATAGGAACTGTAAAACGTATAATGTAATATTGTGTTAAGATATGATAATTTGACATACTGTGCAGTGTAATTTAATGTTATGTAAAGTAACACGACGTCACATGTTAGATAATATAATATATTGTAATATTTGTTTTATTTAATGTAATACATTGTGTATATGATCCAATATAATGTAATACAATAAGAAATAATGCATACGATTTCAATGTTATTTTTCAAAAACGGTGCTATTAATAAGATGTCACATGAAAATAAAAAAGTCTCAGTCAATGAGTCAGTGATGAAACATGCTTAATGGATACAGGAAAATTTGATTTATTAAACAACACTGTTATGATTTTAACAAAATTATTAAACAGCGCCTGCTCTTGAGTGAAACATAAATCAAGTTGTACAGGATGTAGATTATTATTCAGTATACCCAGTATTCAGTTTGATGACGTAAATGAGTATTAACAGAATAGAAAAAGGCATAGAATAAATGGTTTTATTATAGCAAAATGATTAGCGAATAACACATTAAAAATTAGTATCATAAGCTATCGTTGATGAAAATTAATACTGTGAATGAAAAATGCTGTAATGAAAGCGGAATAACAACAACAACAAAATAATAATAGTAAAGATTACAAATGACACAAAACAAAGCAGAAAATGCATGAACAAATAATATATTAATAATGCACAACGGAAAGTAAACAAAAACAAAACAGTATATATAAGAGCAACAGGAAAAAAAGCAGTAGCTACAGCAGCAGCAAAAACAACAACAACAACAAATAATAATAGTAATAATATAATAATAATAATAATAACACTAATAATAATAATAATAATAATAATAATAATAATAATAATAATGATAATAAATACACATGAAAGAAAGATGATTAGATAACTAGATAATTATCGTTACTACTAGTATAAGAATATTAGTTTACTATATTACTAATATAGCGATGACTAATTCTATCTGTTAGTAATTCTAATCAACTAGTTAGCCAATGCAACAAAAGGTATTATAAGATGTCTTGATCGACATATATTTTCCATTATTTCTTCTAATAAGTCATTATAATAATATTTTAAATACGTTTTATAATGACTGTCTATAATAGATTAATTTACATACATAATATATCTAATCTACTACTAAGAAATGGTCTACTTGATTGCCATAGACTGTTATCATTTGACTGTTATCTATCTGTGCGAGACCGAAAGTCAGACAATTCGACTAATCATATGAAAACAAATATTAATGAATTACGATTTTGTGAGCCAGTGACTAACAAAAGCATGAATCTGAATAAAAACACTTAAAATCTATACTTACAGAATATATAGAATCTAAAGTTGAGACTCAAAGTTCACATATTTAAAGAGTCATACACAAACCAAAATATAAACAAAATGCAACATTAGCTTTCTCTAAATGCTGAATGGTTCTTTATAAGACAAAAGCCCAGAAATGATCAAATGTAAGCAATGCGTTCTAGGACTGTCGAGTTTAATGATATCCATGTTACATTATAAAGTGAGATGTGTTAGTATTGGTTCTCAGTATGAAATGATAATGGATAATGACTGGCAAATAAGCAAATCTGCTTACCAAAATCATCACCATCATCATCATGATCATCCACAGACAAGGCACTATGATCAAGGAGATATTCTGGCAGGTGTTCTTTTCTCTCGACATCTGGGAATATTGTAGGCTGAGTGTCTGTATCTTCTTCAGACTTTGTGTCAGCATCTTCAATATTCTGATCCACGTCGTCTGTCTTCTTAACTACGTCTTCTTCTACAATTACGTCTTTGCTGCCATCATCTTCAGGCAGGACAGCAGTGTCCAAGCCAACAAATGTTGTTTCTTCGGAAGACGTTCTTGCGGATTCCTCCAAAAGAGATGAATCCCGAGTTTGCTCCAACCGTCTCAGGATTTCAGCTCGAATATCTGGAATCTGTGATGGAATTTCTTGTGTAACGAAATGAGGTCTGTCTTCGGAGAATGCTGTTAAAAATTCTTGCATAGTTGCAGCATCTTGGCTGGGACCTGGATGTCTCTCAGCATGGATTTCTGATTCTTCTCTTTCTTGTTCTCTATAAGAAGCTAAATGTTCGGGAGATAGTACGGGGACTTCTTCTGTTGAAGAAGGTTCCAGCTTGTCACCGAGAAGTCTCAGGATTTCGGCACGAATTTCAGGAATCTGTGAAGGAATCGATACTTCTTTTTCAAATCCAGTCCTTTGTTGTTCTTCGTCTCCCGTGGAGTCAAAATAGTCGACAATCTCCTGGCGGTCTTCAAACCACAGTTTCCTAATGATTGTCTCTGTGTCTTCAGAAACGTGTTCTTCTGGCTGCGTTAGTGTTTCTACATTGTCTGACGTGTCAGTGAATAACGTGCTACCAGAAATCAAATCCTCTTCACACGAATCCAGCGAAACGGGAGCTTTCAGCAGCTCAAATTTTTCCTGAATCACAAGTTTCATAAATTCAGCTTCCGTGAGGTTTGTCAGATCTTCTTCTTTTTCTTCGTCTTTTTCTTCGTCTTTTTCTTCGTCTTTTTCTTGCATTTGTTCTGGTTCTAGAACCTTCTCGATAGTGCTTGACAAATGTTCTTCTTTATCTTCATATCGTTCCGGTTCCAGATTTGTTTCTGTTGCTGATTCATCTTTGGAGTCATATTCATGTTGCTGATCTTGTTGCAAAACTGTTTCAGTGATATCCAATAGACCTTGCTCTTTATCCTTTTCTTGCTGATTTTGTCCAGTGATATCCTGTAATCTTTCTAAGTCATCAGTTTCATCAGTTCTTGGTTCATGGGTCTCAGTATCCGATTCTTTACTATCAGTAGTTTCTTCTTCTTTAGTGTCTTCAGATTTCGTTTCCAGGATTTCGAAACTTTTTAAGCCCGATATTTCGTCAGCTGATGTTTCCTGAATTTCAGTGTCTGGTTCGTTATATTCAGATATTTCGTCAGCTGATGTTTCCTGAATTTCAGAATCTGGTTCTTTATATTCAGACATTTCGTCAGTTGATGTTTCCTGAATTTCAGAATCTGGTTCTTTATATTCAGATATTTCGTCAGCTGATGTTTCCTGAATTTCAGTGTCTGGTTCTTTATATTCAGATATTTCGTCAGCTGATGTTTCCTGAATTTCAGTCTCTGGTTCTTTATCTACAGATATTTCGTCAGCTGATGTTTCCTGAATTTCAGTGTCTGGTTCGTTATATTCAGATATTTCGTCAGCTGATGTTTCCTGAATTTCAGAATCTGGTTCTTTATATTCAGATATTTCGTCAGTTGATTTTTCCTGAATTTCAGAATCTGGTTCTTTATATTCGGATATTTCGTCAGCTGATGTTTCCTGAATTTCAGTGTCTGGTTCTTTATATTCAGATATTTCGTCAGCTGATGTTTCCTGAATTTCAGTATCTGGTTCTTTAAATTCAGATATTTCGTCAGCTGATGTTTCCTGAATTTCAGAGTCTGGTTCTTTAAATTCAGATATTTCGTCAGCTGATGTTTCCTGAATTTCATAGTCTGGTTCTTTATATTCAGATATTTCGTCAGCTGATGTTTCCTGAATTTCATAGTCTGGTTCTTTATATTCAGATATTTCGTCAGCTGATGTTTCCTGAATTTCAGTGTCTGGTTCGTTATATTCAGATATTTCGTCAGCTGATGTTTCCTGAATTTCAGTCTCTGGTTCTTTATCTCCAGATATTTCGTCAGCTGATGTTTCCTGAATTTCAGTCTCTGGTTCTTTATCTCCAGATATTTCGTCAGCTGATGTTTCCTGAATTTCAGTCTCTGGTTCTTTAAATTCAGATATTTCGTCAGCTGATGTTTCCTGAATTTCAGCATCTGGTTCTTTATATTCAGATATTTGTTCAACTGATGATTCATGAATTTCAGTGTCGATTTCTTCATACACAGATGTTTTCAGCTGCATGATATCGTCAGATCTTACTACCACTGTTTCCAGATCTGCAGAACTTACCAGACCACTCATTTCTTCAGCTGTATCCTCGACTTCGCATTTATCTGGAGTTTGTTGATCAGTGATCTCATTATCTGTTATTCTTCCTTCTTCAGTGCGAGATACAATGTTTAGTTCTTCTTCAGGCAGGGTCTGGGAACCATGTTCTGTGGATTCTTCCTCTGCCTCTTCACGAAACGCTTCTTCGGTTTCAAATTCCTGCCCTCTCTCTTCTCTATACGCCTCTTCTGTTTCAAATTTTTCAGTTTCAAGATCTTGTCTTACCTCTTCTGTTTCAAATTTTTCAGTTTCAAGATCTTGTCCTGCCTCTTCTGTTTCGAACTGTTCGTCGTATGACAATTCAGCAGTCACATCTTTCATCTCTTCTTCCGTTTCTACATCAGATATTTGCTTAGTTTCGTCATCAGGAGAAACCTGAACAGTTGATTCAACGTTCTCTTCATCATTCACGTCATCAGCTTCTTCTTCAAACTCTGCTACGGACGACGCTTCGTCGTCGGCCTCTTCTTCTTCTTCTTCGGTGTCGTCGACAAAATCTTGTTCTCCTGCAGCTTCAGAAGCCGATTCTGCCTCTGACGAAATGTTGACCGCGTCGCCCACGTCCTTCTCAATCATGGAATTTTCCTTGTCAGTGTCTCCTTGTTCCGATGACTCATCAGTCGCAGGATGAACGTCACAAACTTTCGCTTCTGACTCTGTTTCTTCGTCGAAGCAGAGCTCCTCGATTTCTTCGTGGTCGGACATCCCATCATCGATCTGCTCAGTTGGTTCGTCTTCAGAGTCTGCTCTGGACTCCTGGCCTGATTCCTGCAGCTGTGTCCTCTCGGACGTCTCTTCGTCTGACCATCGGTCAACAGACAGCCAGTCTCCCGGCTCCTTGGCTAAATATTCCTCGTCATCGTGTGTCGTCCAGCTTTCTGAGACAGTTTCGTACGACGACGACTCTGGCTGGGAGCCAACGTCGTGGTACTCTTCAGACTCTGTTTCCGACGACAGAGTTCTGTCTAAATCTTGAGTCCTGCTTGGAACTTCACCTGTGGGTACTTCTGTGGGGGATACGAGAGGTGTATCTTGAGATTTTCTTTGGACATCGCCATCAGTTTCCCGAGAAAGATGAACAGCTTCGATGTCCTCTGATAGAATCTGCTGTTCTGATACTTCAGGAGTATCTGTAGAAAGAGCTACAGTTTCTGAAATTATGTCTTCTTCGGATTTTGTTTCATCAACAGGTGTAGTTGTATCAACAGTTTCTTCTGAAACAGATACAACTGGTTCTTCAGTTTCTGAAATTATTTCTTCTGGTTTTGTTTCTGAAACAGTCGTTGTTGGTTCTTCTGTTTCTTCTTCCGGTTTTGTTTCATCAACAGGAAGAACTGTATCAACAATTTCTTCTGAAACAGTCGTAAATGGTTCTTCTGTTTCTTCTTCCGGTTTTGTTTCATCAACAGGAAGAACTGTATCAACAATTTCTTCTGAAACAGTCGTTAATAGTTCTTCTGTTTCTTCTTCGGATTTTGTTTCATCAACAGGAAGAGTTGTATCAACAGTTTCTTCTGAAACAGTCGTAAAAGGTTCTTCTGTTTCTTCTTCTGGCTTTGATTCATCAACAAGATATGTTGTATCAACAGTTTCTTCTGAAACAGTTACAACTGGTTCTTCAGTTCCTGAAATTATTTCTTCTTCGGATTTTGATTCATCAACAGGTAGAGTTGTATCAACAGTTTCTTCTGAAACAGTTACAACTGGTTCTTCAGTTTCTGAAATTATCTCTTCTTCAGCTTTTGTTTCATCAACAGGAAGAGTTGTATCAACAGTTTCTTTTGAAACAGATGTAGATGGTTCTTCTGTTTCTGGAGTTATTTCTTCTTCGGATTTTGTTTCATCAACAGGTAGAGTTGTATCAACAGTTTCTTCTGAAACAGTTACAGCTGGTTCTTCAGTTTCTGAAATTATTTCTTCTTCGGATTTTGTTTCATCAACAGGTGTAGTTGTATCAACAGTTTCTTCTGAAACAGTCATAAATGGTTCTTCTGTTTCTTCTTCTGGCTTTGATTCACCAACAGGAAGAGTTGTATCAACAGTTTCTTCTGAAACAGTCGTAAAAGGTTCTTCTGTTTCTTCTTCTGGCTTTGATTCATCAACAAGATATGTTGTATCAACAGTTTCTTCTGAAACAGTTACAACTGGTTCTTCAGTTCCTGAAATTATTTCTTCTTCGGATTTTGTTTCATCAACAGGTATAGTTGTATCAACAGTTTCTTCTGAAACAATTACAACTGGTTCTTCAGTTTCCGAAATTATGTCTTCTTCGGATTTTGTTTCATCAACAGCAGAAGTATCAACAGTTTCTTCTGAAACAGTTACAGCTGGTTCTTCAGTTTCTGAAATTATTTCTTCTTCGGATTTTGTTTCATCAACAGGTGTAGTTGTATCAACAGTTTCTTCTGAAACAGATACAACTGGTTCTTCAGTTTCTGAAATTATTTCTTCTGGTTTTGTTTCTGAAACAGTCGTTGTTGGTTCTTCTGTTTCTTCTTCCGGTTTTGTTTCATCAACAGGAAGAACTGTATCAACAATTTCTTCTGAAACAGTCGTAAATGGTTCTTCTGTTTCTTCTTCCGGTTTTGTTTCATCAACAGGAAGAACTGTATCAACAATTTCTTCTGAAACAGTCGTTAATAGTTCTTCTGTTTCTTCTTCGGATTTTGTTTCATCAACAGGAAGAGTTGTATCAACAGGTTCTTTTGTAACAATCACAGCTGGTTCTTCTTTTTCTTCATCTGGTTTTGTTTCATCAACAAAAGATGTTGTATCAACAGTTTCTTCTGAAACAGTTACAGCTGGTTCTTCAGTTTCTGAAATTATGTTTTCTTCGGATTTTGTTTCATCAACAGGAAAAGTTGTATCAACAATTTCTTCCGAAACAGTCGTAAATGGTTCTTCTGTTTCTTCTTCAGATTTTGTTTCATCAACAGGTGTAGTTGTATCAACAGTTTCTTCTGAAACAGATACAACTGGTTCTTCAGTTTCTGAAATTATTTCTTCTGGTTTTGTTTCTGAAACAGTCGTTGTTGGTTCTTCTGTTTCTTCTTCCGGTTTTGTTTCATCAACAGGAAGAACTGTATCAACAATTTCTTCTGAAACAGTCGTAAATGGTTCTTCTGTTTCTTCTTCCGGTTTTGTTTCATCAACAGGAAGAACTGTATCAACAATTTCTTCTGAAACAGTCGTAAATGGTTCTTCTGTTTCTTCTTCCGGTTTTGTTTCATCAACAGGAAGAACTGTATCAACAGTTTCTTCTGAAACAGTCGTAAATGGTTCTTCTGTTTCTTCTTCCGGTTTTGTTTCATCAACAGGAAGAACTGTATCAACAATTTCTTCTGAAACAGTCGTTAATAGTTCTTCTGTTTCTTCTTCGGATTTTGTTTCATCAACAGGAAGAGTTGTATCAACAGTTTCTTCTGAAACAGTCGTAAATGGTTCTTCTAATTCTTCTTCGGATTTTGTTTCATCAACAGGAAGAGTTGTATAAACAGGTTCTTTTGTAACAATCACAGCTGGTTCTTCTTTTTCTTCATCTGGTTTTGTTTCATCAACAAGAGATGTTGTATCAACAGTTTCTTCTGAAACAGTTACAGCTGGTTCTTCAGTTTCTGAAATTATGTTTTCTTCGGATTTTGTTTCATCAACAGGAAAAGTTGTATCAACAATTTCTTCCGAAACAGTCGTAAATGGTTCTTCTGTTTCTTCTTCAGATTTTGTTTCATCAACAGGAAGAGTTGTATCAACAGTTTCTTCTGAAACAGTTACAGCTGGTTCTTCAGCTTCTGAAATTATTTCTTCTTCGGATTTTGTTTGATCAACAGGAAGAGCTGTATCAACAATTTCTTCTGTAACAATCACAGCTGGTTCTTCTTTTTCTTCATCTGGTTTTGTTACATCAACAAGAGATGTTGTATCAACAGTTTCTTCGGAAACAGTCGTAGTTGGTTCTTCTTCCGGTTTTGTTTCATCAACAGGAAGAGTGGTATCAACAGTTTCTTTTGAAACAGACGTAGATGGTTCTTCTGTTTCTGGAGTTATTTCTTCTTCGCATTTTGTTTCATCAACAGGTAGAGTTGTATCAACAGTTTCTTCTGAAACAGTTACAGCTGGTTCTTCAGTTTCTGAAATTATTTCTTCTTCGGATTTTGTTTCATCAACAGGTGTAGTTGTATCAACAGTTTCTTCTGAAACAGTCATAAATGGTTCTTCTGTTTCTTCTTCTGGCTTTGATTCATCAACAGGAAGAGTTGTATCAACAGTTTCTTCTGAAACAGTCGTAAATGGTTCTTCTGTTTCTTCTTCTGGCTTTGATTCATCAACAAGATATGTTGTATCAACAGTTTCTTCTGAAACAGTTACAACTGGTTCTTCAGTTCCTGAAATTATTTCTTCTTCGGATTTTGTTTCATCAACAGGTATAGTTGTATCAACAGTTTCTTCTGAAACAATTACAACTGGTTCTTCAGTTTCTGAAATTATCTCTTCTTCAGCTTTTGTTTCATCAACAGGAAGAGTTGTATCAACAGTTTCTTTTGAAACAGATGTAGATGGTTCTTCTGTTTCTGGAGTTATTTCTTCTTCGGATTTTGTTTCATCAACAGGTATAGTTCTATCAACAGTTTCTTCTGAAACAATTACAACTGGTCCTTCAGTTTCTGAAATTATGTCTTCTTCGGATTTTGTTTCATCAACAGCAGAAGTATCAACAGTTTCTTCTGAAACAGATACAACTGGTTCTTCAGTTTCTGAAATTATTTCTTCTGGTTTTGTTTCTGAAACAGTCGTTGTTGGTTCTTGTGTTTCTTCTTCCGGTTTTGTTTCATCAACAGGAAGAACTGTATCAACAGTTTCTTCCGAAACAGTCGTAAATGGTTCTTCTGTTTCTTCTTCTGGTTTTCTTTCATCAACAGGAAGAGTTGTATCAACAGGTTCTTCTGTAACAATCACAGCTGGTTCTTCTTTTTCTTCATCTGGTTTTGTTTCATCAACAAGAGATGTTGTATCAACAGTTTCTTCTGAAACAGTTACAGCTGGTTCTTCAGCTTCTGAAATTATGTTTTCTTCGGATTTTGTTTCATCAACAGGAAAAGTTGTATCAACAGTTTCTTCTGAAACAGTTACAGCTGGTTCTTCAGCTTCTGAAATTATTTCTTCTTCGGATTTTGTTTCATCAACAGGAAGAGCTGTATCAACAATTTCTTCTGTAACAATCACAGCTGGTTCGTCTTTTTCTTCATCTGGTTTTGTTACATCAACAAGAGATGTTGTATCAACAGTTTCTTCGGAAACAGTCGTAGTTGGTTCTTCTTCCGGTTTTGTTTCATCAACAGGAAGAGTTGTATCAACAGTTTCTTCTGAAACAGTTACAGCTAGTTCTTCAGTTTCTGAAATTATGTCTTCTTCAGCTTTTGTTTCATCAACAGGAAGAGTTGTATCAACAGTTTCTTTTGAAACAGACGTAGATGGTTCTTCTGTTTCTGGAGTTATTTCTTCTTCGGATTTTGTTTCATCAGCAATTTTTTCAAAAGCCGTTATAACTGGTTCTGCTATCTCCGAAATTCTTTCTTCTGCTGTTTTGTCAGTTATTTCAGCAGGCACAATTACCTCAGTCTCTCCCATTAGCTCAAACGACTCCATATCAGAAGCTACATCGTCTGCTTCTTCTGATTCAACGGTTCTTTCTCGTTCTTGAGACGTTGCAGCTAATTCCTCTTTCTCTAATTCTGCTTCAGACAGTGAGAGATCAGTTTCTTCTACTGATTTCACAAAAGACTGAATAAAAGCTTTTGTCAGTTCTTCTTCCTTTTGTACATCAATGTCCTCAGAAACTTCACGTGCTGGTTTTTCAACAGTATCGGAGATTACATCAGTTTCGAAAGGCCGCGAAACCAAATCGGCTGTTTTTAACTGTTGTGGTAACACAGGACTATCACAAACTGGCTGATCTGTTTCTTTTTTCAGTGAATCACTTTCCGTAAGGTGAGTGATTTCGTCTTCGTCGGTCGTTTGTTCTTCTTCTTTGCCATGGTCCTGTTCTTGTTTGTGCTGTAAGCCGAAAACTGATTCAAAATGTGGTCCAGAGGATTGCTCTGTTTGATCAGCCTTGACCACGAAGCAGAAGTCATCTCCCTCTTCCCCATAAACTGTTGTGATGTGTTCTTCTTTCTCTTTTGCCTCATCTTCGTCACTTTCATGTGTATAGTCTCTGATAGCGTCTTTTTCAGTGTCTAAGATATCTTTCACACCACTTGGTATCAAGCCCTCCGATACTTCTGTTGATGGATATTCGATTTCAAATTCACCACTTTCAGTTTTTTCTTGGCTAATTTCTTCTACAGATGCTAGCTCTTTTTCAGCTTCCTTGCACTCGGTGTCTAGAGTATCCTTCATGGCAGTGGTTCCTAAGGTTTCAGCTACTTCTAGAGATAGACTTTCCATTTCGAATTCTTCCATTTCAGTTTCCACGAGGCTTTCTTCATCAGAATGAGCTTCCTGTTGTCTGGTAGTCAAGAGAGTATCAAACTCGTCTTCATCAGAATCATAGACTTCTGTAAATAGTCCATCATTTACAGGGACTGTTTCCTTACTTTCAGAAACCTCCTGCACATCCACTAATCTCGAGTCAGCAGTTGACTGAACATAATCACCACCTATCTCTTCGTCATCATCGCGGACGATATTGTCTTCATGTGGAACATCTGCAACTACTTTGGCTGGCTCATCTGCAAACCCAGCAGCAACACCAACGTCTAAGCCACTGATCTTTTCATCCGAAACTCTTGGAACTTCTTCAGCCTCTTGACCATATGTTTCCGATTCTTGACGATCTGTTTCAGATTCTTGACGATCTGTTTCAGATTTTGGAACACAGGTTTCGACCTCTGTCACTGTTCTTTCACTAATATATTCCTGATGTTTATTCTCCTCGACGACAACACTTCTAAAAACTTCAGCAGGAGAAGCCGCAAGCCATTTGACTTCTTCGCTTGACATGGAAGATTCTAACTGAACATCTTCTGGTCTTCGTTCACTTTCTATTGGACTTATCTTGTATTTAGCTAGTTCCAAAAGACTTGAACTGTCAGGTTGCTCAACTTCTGTTTCTTTTGTTGGTGTATCGTCTGGTAATGCATCTGACGTTCCATCATCTAAAGACATGTATCTCACATCACTTTGATCTGTTTGTTGTTCATCTGATATTGAAGGTTGATCACCTTTAAAGGCTTGCGCTGTAGGAGCAGGTTTCTCATGGCAATAGCATGTACTTGTCATGTACATTTCCCTAGTTTCAATAGTGACTGTACCATCATCATCAGGTTTTGTTAATTCTTCTAGAGGTTTTATTTCTGATTTACTCATCTCATATGCTGCAGACGCTAACTGTTCAGACCTGATCATATCGAACTCAGTGTCTGATGGTTCTCTATCTTCAGATTTAGAAAAATCTTCAGCTATTTCACCTTCTGGTTTTGAATCCACTGTTTCAGAATCTGGTTTGGTGTCTTTCACGTCCACTTCCAATTCTGACTTGTAAGTCATGGAGATTTCTTCCATCTTTTCAATCACTTCTTTAGGCTTGACAGTTTCCTCAGCTGATTCGAAATCTTGATCTCCCCAACCTGACAAAAGTTCTTTAACAGACAAGCTTCTGGAGGCAAGATCTTCAACGCACTGTACGGGAGTGATGACTCGTTCTGAAGTGTATCCCGAACTTACACGATCTCTGACACTGACTGAAATATCCTCAGAATAAGCAGTCTCTCGACGCTCTTCAGATATTTTCGTTTCAAAGATTCCTTTGTCCACTTCTTCGGTTATCTGACTGTCGTCAGTTTCTTGTTCATCTTGAAGTTTGGCATCTTCGTCTTCAACCACTTTTTCTCTTTCGTGTATTTTCTCTTCAGCATCTTTTTCGTAATTTTCTTCTTGTTGTTCAAATTCCAGAGCTTCTGTTAATGGTTCTGTAATAGCAATTTCTTCTTCTGTTTCAGTAAGAAAAGTTAGTACTTTTGTTTCAGGGACAGTAGCTTGTTCCACTCTTTCGGGCACAGTAGTGTGTTCCTCTGTTTCGGACACAAATGTTTCTTCTGTTTCAGGTACAGTGGTTTCTTCTGTTTCAGGTACAGTGGTTTCTTCTGCTATTTCAAGCATCGTCGTTTTGCGGGTTTCATGCAAAACAGTCTCATCTGTTTCAGTCGCTGTCGCTCCTTCCTCTACCAGGGGCACAATGCCTTCATCGTCAGCATCAGATACAGCTGTTTCTTGTGTCTCTGTTCCAGTTATTTCCTTTTCTTCTGTTTCTGTGCCAGTTTCTTCTTCTTCCTGTGTTTCTGTTTCAATTATTTCCTGTTCTTGTGTTTCTGTTTCAGCTGTTTCTTCTTCTTGTGTTTCTGTTTCAATCATTTCTTCTTCTTGTGTTTCTGTTTGAATTATTTCTTTTTCTTCTGTTTCTGTTTCAGTTGTTTCTTCTTCTTGTGTTTCTGTTTCAATTATTTCTTCTTCTTGTGTTTCTGTTTCAAATATTTCTTCTTCTTGTGTTTCTGTTTCAGTTGTTTCTTCTTGTGTTTCTGTTTCAGCTGTTGCTTTTTCTTCTGTTTCTGTTTCAAAAATTATTTCTTCTTGTGTTTCTGTTTCAATTATTTCTTCTTTTTGTGTTTCTGTTTCAGTTGTTTCTTTTTCTTCTGTTTCAATTATTTCTGTTTCTTGTGTTTCTTGTTCTTGTTCTGTTTCAGTCACATCTACTGCTTGTATTTCTTGGAGAATATTTTCTTCAGGAATTTCGCGACTTTCTGCTGTTTCCGTAACTTCAAGTGAAGAAATTTCTTGTTCCAACGTAATAGCTTGTTCTGTAAATTTCTCACTGACAGAAATTTCCATTTCCTCAATCACCTTTTGTACGTCTGATTCAGTTATTGAAACAACTTCGGAAATTTCTTCTTGTGTTTCTGATACGACTTTTTCTTCGTGTGTTTTTGATACAGCTGTTTCTTCTTGTGTTTCAGATACAGCTGTTTCTTCTTGTGTTTCTGATACAGCTGTTTCTTCTTGTGTTTCAGATACAACTGTTTCTTCTTTTGTTTCTGATACAACAGTTTCTTCTTGTTGTGTTTGAGACATATCTGTTTCTTCTTGTGTTTCTGATACAGCTGTTTCTTCTTGTGTTTCAGATACAACTGTTTCTTCTTGTGTTTCTGATACAGCTGTTTCTTCTTCTTGTGTTTCAGATACAGCTGTTTCTTCTTCTTGTGTTTCTGATACAACTGTTTCTTGTTGTGTTTCTGATACATCTGTTTCTTGTTCTTGTATTTCTGATAGAACTGTTTCTTCTACTTGTGTTTCAGATACAACTGTTTCTTCCTTTTTTGTTTCTGATACAAATGTTTCTTCTTGTGTTTCAGATACAACTATTTCTTCTTCTTGTGTTTCAGATACATCTGTTTCTTCTTCTTGTGTTTCAGATACAGCTGTTTCTTCTTTTGTTTCAGATGCAACAGTTTCTTCTTGTGTTTCAGATACAGCTGTTTCTTCTTGTGTTTGAGACATATCTGTTTCTTCTTGTGTTTCAGATACAACTGTTTCTTCTTCTTGTCTTTTTGATACAACTGTTTCTTCTTCTGTTTCTGATACAGCTGTTTCTTCTTCTTGTGTTTCTGCTTGAACTGTTTCTTCTTCTTGTGTTTCTGATACAACTGTTTCTTCTTCTTGTGTTTCTGATACATCTGTTTCTTCTTGTGTTTCAGATACAGCTGTTTCTTCTTCTTTTGTTTCAGATACAGCTGTTTCTTCTTGTGTTTCTGATACAGCTGTTTCTTCTTGTGTTTCAGATACAACTGTTTCTTCTTCTTTTGTTTCTGATACAACTGTTTCTTCTTGTGCTTCTGATACAACTGTTTCTTCTTCTGTTTCTGATACAACTGTTTCTTCTTGTATTTCTGATACAACTGTTTCTTCTTGTATTTCTGATACAAGTGTTTCTTCTTGTATTACAGATATATCTGTTTCTTCTTTTGTTTCAGATACAGCTGTTTCTTCTTCTTGTGTTTCTGATACAGCTGTTTCTTCTTGTGTTTGAGATACAGCTGTTTCTTCTTGTGTTTCTGATAGAGCTGTTTCTTTTTCTTGTGTTTCTGATACAACTGTTTCTTCTTCTTGTGTTTCTGATACAGCTGTTTCTTCTTCTTGTGTTTCAGATACAACTGTTTCGTCTTGTGTTTCTGATACAACTGTTTCTTCTTGTGTTTCTGATACAACAGTTTCTTCTTGTCTTTCTGATACAACTGTTTCTTCTTGTATTTCTGATACAACTGTTTCTTCTTGTATTTCTGATACAAGTGTTTCTTCTTGTATTACAGATATATCTGTTTCTTCTTTTGTTTCAGATACAGCTGTTTCTTCTTCTTGTGTTTCTGATACAGCTGTTTCTTCTTGTGTTTGAGATACAGCTGTTTCTTCTTGTGTTTCTGATAGAGCTGTTTCTTTTTCTTGTGTTTCTGATACAACTGTTTCTTCTTCTTGTGTTTCTGATACAGCTGTTTCTTCTTCTTGTGTTTCAGATACAACTGTTTCGTCTTGTGTTTCTGATACAACTGTTTCTTCTTGTGTTTCTGATACAACAGTTTCTTCTTGTCTTTCTGATACAACTGTTTCTTCTTGTCTTTCTGATACAACAGTTTCTTCTTGTTTTTCTGATACAACTGTTTCTTCTTCTTGTGTTTCTGATACAACTGTTTCTTCTTCTTTTGTTTCTGATACAACTGTTTCCTCTTCTTCTGTTTCTGATACAGCTGTTTCTTCTTTTTGTGTTTCCGATACAGCTGTTTCTTCCTGTTGTTTTTCCGATACAGCTCTTTCTTCTTGTGTTTCAGATACAGCTGTTTCTTCTTCTTGAGCTTCTGATTCAACTGTTTCATCTTGTGTTTCATATGCAACTGTTTCTTTTTGTGATTCTGATAGAAATATTTCATCTTGTGTTTCTGATACAGCTGTTTCTTCTTCTTGTGTTTCTGATACAACTGTTTCTTGTTGTCTTTCTGATACAGCTGCTTCTTCTTGTATTTCTGATAGAACTGTTTCTTCTGGTGTTTCTTGTTTTGTTTCAGACACAACTGTTTCTTCTTCTTGTTTTTCTGATTCAAGTATTTCTTCTCGTGTTTCTTCTTGTGCTTCTGATACAACCGATTCTTCCTCTGTGTCTGATATTTCTTCATGCAAAGTACGATCGACTTCCAGCTCTTCTCTGACGAGTTCATCTGGTGCGGTTTCGTCATCAGTCGCCTCTTCTCCAGTTGTTTCGGGCAAAGAGTCTTCAATGTAGGTTTCGAACGTGTCGTCCTTGGACTCGACAGATGAAGTTAACACATCCGGACTTTTCGCAGACGTCTCTCTTTGCATTGAGAAAAGGTTCAGTGTTGCGTCACCGGCAAAGTCATACAGTGACGTATCGAGTGAATCTCGTTCTGGTGATACACTTAATTCTTTTCCATCAGCTTCATGGGTCGCAGATTCAACGTTTTCTTCTGTGTATACTTCTTGTTTGTCCTCCTGTATGTCCTTTGGTTGCTCCGTTGCGTCCACATATTCTTCAGTTACTTCTGCTGTTTCTTTGGTTACTTCCCTTGATTCGTCAGTGACTTCCCAGGTTTGGTCAGTTATTTCCCTTGTTTCTTCACTGACTGCGACTGGTTCTTCAGTTGCTAGTTCACGCTCTTGCGTCACATCGCTTAATTCTTCAGTTACTTCCCTTGTTTCGTCAGTTACTTCCCTTTGTTCTACTCGCCCTGTTTCGGTTATTTCAGCTATTTCTTCAGTCGTTTCTCTGTGTTCTTCAACTCTGTCTGTGAATTCAGTCTTGTCAGTGAATTCAGTCTTATCAGTGAACTCAGTCGCATCTTCCTTCTTATCTGTCAACGTGTAGTCTTCACTCTCTTCAAAATCGGACTCGGGACATTCCGAGATGGGCTCGAACTCTGACCTGACCGACGGCGGCACGTTCATCTGCTTGCCGATAATAATGTGCAGTTCTTGATCCAGAGGAACTTCGATCTCGGCCTTTGACGTGAAACGTTCTTCTCCAGCCCCAGCAAAAAATGACTCATCATCGGCTTTGTCGTACACGACTTCCTCGAAATCAACCGTTTCGTAATACTCCTCACTAGCAAGCGTCTCGGCCCAGAGCTTAGCTTCCATTTCCGAAGGAGATTTGACGAGGATGTTCGACAGGAAGAAACCGTCGTCGAACGCGTGTTTTCCTCCGTCTAGGTCCAGATTTGGTGGTCTGGGTTTCTCCTGTAGTTTAGTTTTAGTTCCAGATGTTCGATCTTCTGCTTCTTCTTTAACAGTGTCTGGGGAAACCTCGTCTGAGGCTCGTAAAGGTTTTTCTATGATCTGAGCCTCGTCAATCTCTTCAAATAGTTCTGTTTGATCCAAGACTGGTTCGACTTCTTTATAGTCAGAGTCACTTTCTTCAGCTTGTTGTAAGACTGGAAATTCACTTTCAGTTGTTGGTAGTTGAGATTTAGTCACTGGAAGTCCGGACTCAGATACTGGAACTTCACTTTCAGTTACTGGAATTTCATTTTCAGTTGTAGAAAAACCACTTTCAGTTGTTTTAAGTTCCAATTCAGCTACTGAAATCTCAGTTTCAGTTACTGAAAGTTCAGAGTCAGTTACTGGAAGTTCAGAGTCAGTTACTGAAAGTTCAGTTTCAGACACTGGAAGTTCAGTTTGTTCTAAGACTGGTTCTTCTTCTTTAAGTTCTGTGTCACTTTCTTCAACTTGTTCTAAGACTGGTTCCTCTTCTTTAACTTCAGTGTCACTTTCTTCAACTTGTTCTAAGACTGGTTCTTCTTCTTTAAGTTCTGTGTCACTTTCTTCAACTTGTTCTAGGATTGGTTCTGTTTCTTTAACTTGTTCTAAGATTGGTTCTGTTTGTTTAAGTTCAATCTTACTTTCTTCAACTTGTTCTAAGACTGGTTCCTCTTCTTTAAGTTCTGTGTCACTTTCTTCAACTTGTTCTAGGATTGGTTCTGTTTCTTTAAGTTCTGTGTCACTTTCTTCAACTTGTTCTAGGATTAGTTCTGTTTCTTTAAGTTCTGTGTCACTTTCTTCAACTTGTTCTAGGATTGGTTCTGTTTCTTTAAGTTCTGTGTCACTTTCTTCAACTTGTTCTAGGATTGGTTCTGTTTCTTTAAGTTCTGTGTCACTTTCTTCAACTTGTTCTAGGATTGGTTCTGTTTCTTTAAGTTCTGTGTCACTTTCTTCAACTTGTTCTAGGATTGGTTCTGTTTCTTTAAGTTCTGTGTCACTTTCTTTAACTTGTTCTAGGATTGGTTCTGTTTCTTTAAGTTCTGTGTCACTTTCTTCAACTTGTTCTAAAACTGGTTCTGTTTCTTTAAGTTCTGTGTCACTTTCTTCAACTTGTTCTAAGATTGGTTCTGTTTCTTTAAGTTCTGTGTCACTTTCTTCAACTTGTTCTAAGACTGTTTCTGTTTCTTTAAGTTCTGTGTCACTTTCTTCAACTTCTTCTAAGACTGTTTCTGTTTCTTTAAGTTCTGTGTCACTTTCTTCAACTGGTTCTAAAACTGGTTCTGTTTCTTTAAGTTCTGTGTCACTTTCTTCAACTTGTTCTAAGACTGTTTCTGTTTCTTTAAGTTCTGTGTCACTTTCTTCAACTTGTTCTAAGACTGTTTCTGTTTCTTTAAGTTCTGTGTCACTTTCTTCAACTTGTTCTAAGACTGGTTCTGTTTCTTTAAGTTCAATGTCACTTTCTTCAACTGGTTCTAAGACTGGTTCTTCTTCTTTATATTCTGTGTCACTTCCTTCAAATTGTCGTGGTTTTTTAAGCTCTGTGTCACTTTCCCCAACTTGTCCTGGTTTTTTAAGCTCTGTGTCATTTTCTTCAACTTGTTCTGGCTCTTTAAGTTCTGTGTCACTTTCTTCAACTTGCTCTAAGACTGGTTCTGTTTCTTTAAGTTCTGTGTCACTTTCTTCGACTTGTTCTTCTTCTTTAAGTTCTGTGTCACTTCCTTCAACTTGTTGTAAGACTGGTTCTTCTTCTTTAAGTTCAATGTCACTTTCTTCAACTTCTTGTTCTTTAAGTTCTGTGTCACTTTCTTCAACTTGTTCTAAGACTGGTTCTGCTTCTTTAAGTTCTGTGTCACTTTCTTCAACTTGTTCTAAGACTGTTTCTTCTTCTTTAAGTTCTGTGTCACTTTCTTCAACTTGTTCTAAGACTGGTTCTTCTTCTTTAACTTCTGTGTCACTTTCTTCAATTTGTTCTAAAACTGGTTCTTCTTCTTTAAGTTCTCTATCACTTTCTTCAACTTGTTCTGTTTCTTTAAGTTCTGTGTCACTTTCTTCAACTTGTTCTAAGACTGGTTCTGTTTCTTTAAGTTCTCTGTCACTTTCTTCAACTTGTTCTTCTTCTTTAAGTTCTGTGTCACTTCCTTCAACTTGTTGTAAGACTGGTTCTTCTTCTTTAAGTTCAATGTCACTTTCTTCAACTTCTTGTTCTTTAAGTTCTGTGTCACTTTCTTCAACTTGTTCTAAGACTGGTTCTGCTTCTTTAAGTTCTGTGTCACTTTCTTCAACTTGTTCTAAGACTGTTTCTTCTTCTTTAAGTTCTGTGTCACTTTCTTCAACTTGTTCTAAGACTGGTTCTTCTTCTTTAACTTCTGTGTCACTTTCTTCAATTTGTTCTAAAACTGGTTCTTCTTCTTTAAGTTCTCTATCACTTTCTTCAACTTGTTCTAAGACTGGTTCTTCTTCTTTATATTCTGTGTCACTTCCTTCAACTTGTTCTAAGACTGGTTCTGCTTCTTTAAGTTCTGTGTCACTTTCTTCAACTTGTTCTAAGACTGTTTCTTCTTCTTTAAGTTCTGTGTCACTTTCTTCAACTTGTTCTAAGACTGGTTCTTCTTCTTTAACTTCTGTGTCACTTTCTTCAATTTGTTCTAAAACTGGTTCTTCTTCTTTAAGTTCTCTATCACTTTCTTCAACTTGTTCTGTTTCTTTAAGTTCTGTGTCACTTTCTTCAACTTGTTCTAAGACTGGTTCTGTTTCTTTAAGTTCTCTGTCACTTTCTTCAACTTGTTCTGTTTCTTTAAGTTTTGTGTCACTTTCTTCAACTTGTTCTAAGACTGGTTCTGTTTCTTTAAGTTCTGTGTAACTTTCTTCAACTTGTTTTGAGACAATTTCATCATGTTGTACCTCGTCATATTCTTCAGAGACGTCACCTACAGACTGTGATGACGTATCCACAGGAGCAGTGTACCTTGAATGTGTCTTATCCCAGTGATATTCTATAAAACCTGTATCCACATCAGTCTCCATTATCATCGACTCCTGATTCACTTCACCTTCAGTTTTGAAAATGTAGTCATCTCCTCCTTCCAGTTTCTGAGCATCTTCTAGATATTCAGCGTCAGTTACTGGGAGTTCAGTTTCAGAAACTGGAAGTTCAGATTCAGTTGTTGGAAGTTCAATTTCTGTTACTGGCAATTCAGACTGAGATACTGGAAGTTCATATTCAGTTACTGGAAGTTCAGATTCAGTTACTGGAAGTTCAGTTTCAGTTACTGGAAGTTCAGATTCAGTTACTGGAAGTTCAGTTTCAGTTACTGAAAGTTCAGTTTCGGTTACCGGATGTTCAGTTTCAATTACCGGAAGTTCAGTTTCAGTTATTGGAAGTTCAGTTTCAGTTACAGGAAGTTCAGTTTCAGTTACTGGAAGTTCAGTTTCGGTTTCCGGAAGTTCGGTTTCAGTTACTGCAGGTTCAGTTTCAGTTACTGGAAGCACGGTTTCAGTTACTGGAAGTTCAGTTTCGGTTACTGGAAGTTCCGTTTCAGCTACTGGAAGTTCAGTTTCAGATACTGGAACTTCAGATTCAGTTACTTGAAGTTCGGTTTCAGTTACAAGAAGTTCGGTTTCAGTTACTGGAAGTTCAGTTTCAGTTTCTAGAAGTACAGTTTCAGCTACTGGAAGTTCAGTTTCAGTTACTGGAAGTTCAGTTACAGTTACTGGAAGTTCAGATTCAGTTACCGGAATTTCAGATTCAGTTACTAGAATTTCAGTTTCAGTTTCTGGAAGCTCAGATTCAGTTACTGGAAGTTCAGATTCAGTCGCTGGAAGTTCAATTTCTGTTACTGGAAGTTCAGTTTCAGTTACTGAAAGTTCATATTCAGTTACTGGAAGTTCAGATTCAGTTACTGGAAGTTCAGATTCAGTTACTGGAAGTTCGGTTTCAGTTACTGGAAGTTCAGTTTCAGTTACTACAGGTTCAGTTTCAGTTACTGGAAGCACGGTTTCAGTTACTGGAAGTTCAGTTTCGGTTACTGGAAGTTCCGTTTCAGCTACTGGAACTTCAGTTTCAGATACTGGAACTTCAGATTCAGTTACTTCAAGTTCGGTTTCAGTTACAAGAAGTTCGGTCTCAGTTACTGGAAGTTCAGTTTCAGTTTCTAGAAGTACAGTTTCAGCTACTGGAAGTTCAGTTTCAGTTGCTGGAAGTTCAGTTACAGTTACTCGAATTTCAGATTCAGTTACTGGAAGTTCAGTTTCAGTTACTGAAAGTTCAGTTTCGGTTACCGGATGTTCAGTTTCAATTACCGGAAGTTCAGTTTCAGTTATTGGAAGTTCAGTTTCAGTTACAGGAAGTTCAGTTTCAGTTACTGGAAGTTCAGTTTCGGTTTCCGGAAGTTCGGTTTCAGTTACTGCAGGTTCAGTTTCAGTTACTGGAAGCACGGTTTCAGTTACTGGAAGTTCAGTTTCGGTTACTGGAAGTTCCGTTTCAGCTACTGGAAGTTCAGTTTCAGATACTGGAACTTCAGATTCAGTTACTTGAAGTTCGGTTTCAGTTACAAGAAGTTCGGTTTCAGTTACTGGAAGTTCAGTTTCAGTTTCTAGAAGTACAGTTTCAGCTACTGGAAGTTCAGTTTCAGTTACTGGAAGTTCAGTTACAGTTACTGGAAGTTCAGATTCAGTTACCGGAATTTCAGATTCAGTTACTAGAATTTCAGTTTCAGTTTCTGGAAGCTCAGATTCAGTTACTGGAAGTTCAGATTCAGTCGCTGGAAGTTCAATTTCTGTTACTGGAAGTTCAGTTTCAGTTACTGAAAGTTCATATTCAGTTACTGGAAGTTCAGATTCAGTTACTGGAAGTTCAGATTCAGTTACTGGAAGTTCGGTTTCAGTTACTGGAAGTTCAGTTTCAGTTACTACAGGTTCAGTTTCAGTTACTGGAAGCACGGTTTCAGTTACTGGAAGTTCAGTTTCGGTTACTGGAAGTTCCGTTTCAGCTACTGGAACTTCAGTTTCAGATACTGGAACTTCAGATTCAGTTACTTCAAGTTCGGTTTCAGTTACAAGAAGTTCGGTCTCAGTTACTGGAAGTTCAGTTTCAGTTTCTAGAAGTACAGTTTCAGCTACTGGAAGTTCAGTTTCAGTTGCTGGAAGTTCAGTTACAGTTACTCGAATTTCAGATTCAGTTACTGGAAGTTCAGTTTCAGTTACTGGAATTTCAGATTCAGTTTCTGGAAGTTCAGATTCAGTTACTTCAAGTTCGGTTTCAGTTACAAGAAGTTCGGTTTCAGTTACTGGAAGTTCAGTTTCAGTTTCTAGAAGTACAGTTTCAGCTACTGGAAGTTCAGTTTCAGTTGCTGGAAGTTCAGTTACAGTTACTCGAATTTCAGATTCAGTTACTGGAAGTTCAGTTTCAGCTACTGGAAGTTCAGCTTCAGATAGTGGAACTGCAGTTTCAGATACACGACGTTCAGATTCAGTTACAGGTAAATCAGCTTTAGTAACTGGAATGCCAACTTCAGTTTTTGATATTCCGAACACGTCAGGTTCTGAAATAATTTCTTCTTTTTCTGACGACGCGACGATGTCACGACGTAAGTCATATTCTGTAATAGCCTCTGCAACATCCACTTCAGTTACTGAAGTATCTTCCTCTATCTGACTGTCAAACGTTTCCTTTTCACTTTCAGAAATGTCTGATTCTGTGGCAATTTCCCTTTCTTCTTCAATTACTTCTACTGGTTCTCTAGTAACTTCTCTTTCTTCTTCAGTTATTTCTACTGGTTCTGTAGTAACTTCTCTTTCTTCTTCAGTTATTTCTACTCGTTCTGTAGTAACTTCTCTTTCTTCTTCAGTTATTTCTACTCGTTCTGTAGTAACTTCTCTTTCTTCTTCAGTTATTTCTACTCGTTCTGTAGTAACTTCTCTTTCTTCTTCAGTTATTTCTACTCGTTCTCTAGTAACTTCTCTTTCTTCTTCAGTTATTTCAACTGGTTCTGTACTAACTTCTCTTTCTTCTTCAGTTATTTCTACTGGTTCTGTAGTAACTTCTGTTTCTTCTTCAGTTATTTCTACTGGTTCTGTAGTAACTTCTGTTTCTTCTTCAGTTATTTCTACTGGTTCTGTGGTAACTTCTCTTTCTTCTTCAAATATTTCTACTGGTTCTGTAGTAACTTTCCTTTCTTCTTCAGTTATTTCTACTTGTTCTGTAGTGACTTCCCTGTCTTCTTCAGTTATTTCAAGTTGTTCTGTAGTAACTTCTCTTTCTTCTTCAGGTATTTCTACTGGTTGTGTAGTAACTTCTCTTTCTTCTTCTGTTATTTCTACTTGTTCTGTAGTAACTTCTCTTTCTTCTTCAGTTATTTCTACTCGTTCTCTAGTAACTTCTCTTTCTTCTTCAGTTATTTCAACTGGTTCTGTACTAACTTCTCTTTCTTCTTCAGTTATTTCTACTGGTTCTGTAGTAACTTCTGTTTCTTCTTCAGTTATTTCTACTGGTTCTGTAGTAACTTCTGTTTCTTCTTCAGTTATTTCTACTGGTTCTGTGGTAACTTCTCTTTCTTCTTCAAATATTTCTACTGGTTCTGTAGTAACTTTCCTTTCTTCTTCAGTTATTTCTACTTGTTCTGTAGTGACTTCCCTGTCTTCTTCAGTTATTTCAAGTTGTTCTGTAGTAACTTCTCTTTCTTCTTCAGGTATTTCTACTGGTTGTGTAGTAACTTCTCTTTCTTCTTCTGTTATTTCTACTTGTTCTGTAGTAACTTCTCTTTCTTCTTCAGTTATTTCTACTGGTTCTCTAGTAACTTCCCTTTCTTCTTCAATTACTTCTATTGATTCTCTAGTAACTTCTCTTTCTTCTTCAGTTATTTCTAGTGGTTCTGTACAAACTTCTCTTTCTTCTTCAGTTATTTCTACTCGTTCTGTAGTAACTTCTCTTTCTTCTTCAGTTATTTCTACTCGTTCTGTAGTAACTTCTCTTTCTTCTTCAGTTATTTCTACTTGTTCTGTGGTAACTTCTCTTTCTTCTTCAGTTATTTCAACTGGTTCTGTAGTAACTTCTCTTTCTTCTTCAGTTATTTCTACTGGTTCTGTAGTAACTTCTGTTTCTTCTTCAGTTATTACTACTGGTTCTGTAGTAACTTCTCTTTCTTCTTCAAATATTTCTACTGGTTCTGTAGTAACTTTCCTTTCTTCTTCAGTTATTTCTACTTGTTCTGTAGTGACTTCCCTGTCTTCTTCAGTTATTTCTACTTGTTCTGTGGTAACTTCCGTGTCTTCTTCAGTTATTTCTACTGGTTCTGTAGTAACTTCTCTGTCTTCTTCAGTTATTTCTACTGGTTCTGTAGTAACTTCTCTTTCTTCTTCAGTTATTTCTACTTCTTCTGTAGTGACTTCCCTTTCTTCTTCAGTTATTTCTACTTCTTCTGTAGTTATTTCTCTTTCCTCTTCAGTTATTTCCAGTTGTTCTGTAGTTACTTCCCTTTCTCCTTCAGTTATTTCTACTGGTTCTGTAGTAACTTCCCTTTCTTCTTCAGTAATTTCTACTGGTTCTGTGGTAACTTCCCTTTCTTCTTCAGTTATTTCTACTGGTTCTGTTGTAACTTCCCTTTCTTCTTCACTTATTTGTAGTGGTTCTGTAGTAACTTCCCTTTCTTCTTCAGTTATTTCCATTTGCTCTGGAGTAACTTCCCTTTCTTCGTCACTTATTTGTAGTGGTTCTGTAGTTAATTCCCTTTCTTCTTCAGTTACTTCTACTGGTTCTGTAGTAACTTCTCTTTCTTCTTCTGTTATTTCTACTTGTTCTGTAGTAACTTCTCTTTCTTCTTCAGTTATTTGAAGTGGTTCTGTAGTAACTTCCCTTTCTTCTTCAGTTATTTGAAGTGGTTCTGTAGTAACTTCCCTTTCTTCTTCAGTTATTTCAAGTGGTTCTGTGGTAACCTCCGTTTCTTCTTCAGTTATTTCTACCGGTTCTGTAGTGACTTTCCCTTCTTCTTCAGTTATTTCTAATGGTTCTGTAGTTTCTTCCCTTTCTTCTTCAGTTATTTCTACTTGTTCTGTAGTGACTTCTCTTTCTTGTTCAGTTATTTCTGCTAGTTCTGTAGTAACTTTCCTTTCTTCTTCAGTTATTTCTGCTAGTTCTGTAGTAACTTCTGTTTCTTCTTCAGTTATTTGAAGTGGTTCTGTCGTAACTTCCCTTTCTTCTTCAGTTATTTCACGTGGTTCTGTAGTAACTTCCCTTTCTTCTTCAGTTATTTCTGCTGGTTCTGTAGTAACTTCCCTTTCTTCTTCAGTAACTTCAACTGGTTCTGTAGTAACTTCTCTTTCTTCTTCAGTTATTTCTGCTGGTTCTGTAGTAACTTCCCTTTCTTCGTCAGTTATTTGTACTTGTTCTGTAGTAACTTCTCTTTCTTCTTCAGTTATTTCTACTTGTTCTGTAGTAACTTCTCTTTCTTCTTCAGTTACTTCTACTGGTTGTGTAGTAACTTCTCTTTCTTCTTCAGTTATTTCTACTGGTTCTGCAGTAACTTCTCTTTCTTCTTCAGTTATTTCTACTTGTTCTGTAGTAACTTCTCTTTCTTCTTCAGTTACTTCTACTGGTTCTGCAGTAACTTCTCTTTCTTCTTCAGTTATTTCTACTTGTTCTGTAGTAACTTCTCTTTCTTCTTCAGTTATTTCTACTGGTTCTGTAGTAACTTCTCTTTCTTCTTCAGTTATTTCTACTGGTTCTGTAGTAACTTCTCTTTCTTCTTCAGTTATTTCTAGTGGTTCTGCAGTGACTTCCCTTTCTTCTTCAGTTGTTTCTACTTGTTCTGTAGTATCTTCTCTTTCTTCTTCAGTTATTTCTACTGGTTCTGTAGTAAGTTTCCTGTGTTCTTCAGTTGTTTCAGTTGTTCGAATTTCAGATTCAGATTCAGATATTGCAAGTTCAGTTTCAGTTACTGGAAGTTCAGTCTCAGTTACTGGAATTTCAGATTCCCTTACTGCAAGTTCAGTTTCAGTAACTGGAATTTCATATCCAGTTATAGGAAGTTCACTTTCAATCACTGGGATTTCACTTTCGGATACTGGTAGTTCACTTTCGGATACTGGGAGTTCAGTTTCAGATTCTTGAAGTTGACTTTCACTTACTGGTAGTTCAACTTCAGTTTCGGGAACTCCATATTCATCTGTTGGAAATTCAGTTTTGGATACTTGAGTTTCAATTTCTGATTCAGTCACTGGAAGTTCACCTTCGGTTTCTTGAACTTCCGTTTCTGTTATTTCTACTTGTTCTGTAGTAACTTCTGTTTCTTCTTTAGTTATTTCTACTAGTTCTGCAGTAACTTCTCTTTCTTCTACAGTTATTTCTACTGGTTCTGTAGTAACTTCTCTTTCTTCTTCAGTTATTTCTACTGGTTCTGTACTAACTTCTCTTTCTTCTTCAGTTACTTCTACTGGTTCTGTAGTAACTTCTCTTTCTTCTTCAGTTACTTCTACTGGTTCTGTAGTAACTTCCCTTTCTCCTTCAGTTATTTCTACTGGTTCTGTAGTAACTTCTCTTTCTTCTTCAGTTACTTCTACTGGTTCTGTAGTAACTTCTCTTTCTTCTTCAGTTACTTCTACTGGTTCTGTAGTAACTTCCCTTTCTCCTTCAGTTATTTCTACTGGTTCTGTAGTAACTTCTCTTTCTTCTTCAGTTACTTCTACTGGTTCTGTAGTAACTTCTCTTTCTTCTTCAGTTATTTCTATTGGTTCTGTAGTAACTTCTCTTTCTTCTTCTGTTATTTGTGCTTGTTCTGTAGTAACTTCTCTTTCTTCTTCTGTTATTTCTACTGGTTCTGTAGTAACTTCTCTTTCTTCTTCAGTTATTTGTGCTTGTTCTGTAGTAACTTCTCTTTCTTCTTCAGTTACTTTGGTTGTTCGAATTTCAGATTCAGATACTGGAAGTTCAGATTCAGATACTGGAGTTTCAGTTCGAGTTACTGGAAGTTCAGATTCAGATACTGGAAGTTCAGATTCAGATACTGGAAGTTCAGATTCAGATACTGGAGCTTCAGTTACTGGAAGTTCAGATTCAGATACATGAGTTTCAGTTTCAGTAACTACAAGTTCAGATTCAGATACTGGAGTTTCAGTTTCAGTTAATGGAAGTTCAGATTCAGAAACTGAAAGTTCAGATTCAGATACTGGAAGTTCAGATTCAGATACTGGAATTTCAGATTCAGATATTGGAAGTTCAGATTCAAATACTGCAAGTTCAGTTTCAGTTACTGGAAGTTCAGATTCAGATACTGCAGGTTTTGTTTCAGGTATTGGAATTTCATATTCAGTTATCGGTAGTTCAGTTTCAGATACTGGATATTCAGCTTCAGCGTCGGGAACTCCATCTTCAGGTGTCGGAAGTTCAGTTTCGGATACTTGAGTTTCAATTTCAGATTCAGTTACTGGAAGTTCACCTTCGATTTCCGGAACTTCCGTTTCAGTTACATCTACTTGCTCTTTAGTTACTTCCCTTTCTTCTTCAGTTATTTCTACTGGTTCTATAGTAACTTCTCTTTCTTCTTCAGTTATTTCTACTTGTTCTGTAGTAACTTCTCTTTCTTCTTCAGTTATTTCTACTGGTTCTGTAGTAACTTCTCTTTCTTCTTCAGTTATTTCTACTGGTTCTGAAGTAACTTCTCTTTCTTCTTCAGTTATTTCTACTTGTTCTGTAGTGACTTCCCTTTCTTCTTCAGTTATTTCTACTTGTTCTGTAGTAACTTCTCTCTCTTCTTCAGTTACTTCTACTGGTTCTGTAGTTACTTCTCTTTCTTCTTCAGTTATTGCTACTGGTTCTGTAGTAACTTCTCTTTCTTCTTCAGTTATTTCTAGTGGTTCTGCAGTAACTTCTCTTTCTTCTTCAGTTATTTCCACTTGTTCTGCAGTAACTTCTCTTTCTTCTTCAGTTATTTCAACTTGTTCTGTGGTAACTTCTCTTTCTTCTTCAGTTATTTCTACTGGTTCTGTAGTAACTTCTCTTTCTTCTTCAGTTATTTCTACTGGTTCTCTAGTAACTTCTCTTTCTTCTTCAGTTACTTCTACTGGTTCTGTAGTAACTTCTCTTTCTTCTTCAGTTATTTCAACTAGTTCTGTAGTAACTTCTCTTTCTTCTTCAGTTATTTCTACTGGTTCTGTAGTAACTTCCCTTTGTTCTTCAGTTATTTCTAGTGGTTCTGTAGTAACTTCCCTTTGTTCTTCAGGTATTTCTACTGGTTCTGTGGTAACTTCTCTTTCTTCTTCAGTTATTTCTACTGATTCTGTAGTGACGCCTCTTTCTTCAGTTTCTATCACTGGTAGTTCAGTCTCAGATACTGAAAGCTGAGTTTCAGATACTGGAAGTTCAGTTTCAGGTACTGGAAGTTCAGTTTCAGATATTGGAAGTTCAGTTTCAGGTAGTGGCAGTTCAGTTTCAGATACTGGAAGTTCAGTTTCATGTACTGGAAGTTCAATTTCTGTCACTGGCAGTTCAGTTTCAGATACTGGAAGTTCACTTTCTGATACTGGGAGTTCAGATTCAGATACTGGAACTTCAGTTTCATATACTGGAAGTTCACTTTCAGATACAGGGGCTTCACTTTGAGGTACTGGCAGTTCAGATTCAGATACTGGGAGTTCAGTTTCAGATACTGGAAGTTCACTTTCAGATACTGGGAGTTCAGTTTTAGTTACTGGAAGTTCACTTTCAGATACAGGGACTTCACTTTCAGGTACTGGGAGTTCAGTTTCAGATACAGGGACTTCACTTTCAGATACTGGAAGCTCAGATTCTCTTACTGCAGGTTCAGTTTCAGCTGCAGGAATTTCATATTCAGTTATAGGAAGTTCACTTTCTAATATTGGAAGTTCACTTTCAGTTACTGGTAGTTCAACTTCAGTTTCGGGAAGTCCATATTCAGCTGTTGGAAGTTCAGTTTCGGATACTGGAGTTTCAATTTCAGATTCAGTTACTGGAACTTCCGTTTCAGTTACTTCCACTTCTTTTGTAGTAAGTTCTCTTTGTTCTTCATTTTTTCCTTCTGTTTCACTGACACCTATTTCTTCTTTTTCTTCTATTTCAGTGACACCTATTTCTTCTTTCTCTTCTGTTTCAGTGACACCTATTTCTTCTTTCTCTTCTATTTCAGTGACACCTATTTCTTCTTTCTCCTGTGTTTCACTGACACCTATTTCTTCTGTTTCAGTGACACCTATTTCTTCTGTTTCACTGACACCTATTTCTTCTGTTTCACTGACACCTATTTCTTCTGTTTCACTGACACCTATTTCTTCTAGTTCAGTGACACATATTTCTTCTTTCTTCTCTGTTTCAGTATCTCTTTCTTGGATTTCTTTCTCTGCGTCCATTTCTCTTATTAGAATGTCTCCTTGAGTTTCAGAAAGAAGATCTTCTCCTTCCTCTGCTTTTAACTCAGAGGTGAAGACTTCCGCAGTTACACGTTCTTGAACCTCCTCCTCAACGACCTTTTCAACTACTGGAATGTCTTCTTTGGTTTCAGAAAGGGAAACTTTACCTTCTTCTGCCTTGGCGAATTCAGTAGAGACATCTTGATATTTTTTAATTTCTCTTTGCACCAAGTCAGCTTCGGTTATTGGAATGTCTTCTTCAGTTTCAGAAAATGAAACTTCAGTTTCTGCTATTTCTGTTTCACTTTCCTTATTTTCAGTCACTGATTCGAGGATTCCTGCAGACGAACTGACAAATTTTTCAGTTTCTTCAATCGCCTGTTCAATATCTGCTTCTGTTTTTGGAATGTCTTCCTCTCCTTCGGGATATGAAACTTTTCTTTCTTTTTCAAATTCATCGACGTCGGCAGCAGCTCTACTCACAACGTCTACAGTCTCCTGAACTGCTGAATTAATGTCGGTTTCAAGTATCGGAATGTCTTGATGAGTTTCAGATTCAAGTAATACGTCTTCTGTTTCAGTGACTTCTTTCTGTTGTGTTTCACTGACATCTTTCTCTTCTGTTTCACTTTATCTCCTTCTCTTCAATTTCAGTAACTTCATGGTGTTCTATTTCTGTGACTTCTTTCTCTTCAATTTCAGATTCTTCTTTCTGTTCTGTTTCAGTGACTTCTTTATCTTCTGTTTCAATGTCTTCTTTCTCTTCTGTTTCTGTGACTTCTTTCTCTGCAATTTCAGTTTCTTCTTTCTGTTCTGTTTCAGTGACTTCTTTATCTTCTATTTCAGTGACTCCTTTCTCTTCAATTTCAGTGACTCCTTTCTCTTCAATTTCAGTTACTTCTTTCTCTTCAATTTCAGTGACTTCTTTCTCTAATTTTTCAGTTATCTCCTTGTCTTCAATTTCAGTGACTCTTTCCTCTTCTATTTCAGTGACTTCTTTCTCTTCGATTTCAGTTACTTCTTTCTCTTCTATTTCAGTCACAACTTTATCTTCTATTTCAGTGACGTCTTGTTCTTCAATTGCAGTAATCTCTTTCTCTTCTACTTCAGTGATTTCTTTGTTTTCTATTTCAGTGACTTCTTTCTCTTGAATTTCAGTTTCTTCTTTCTCTTCTATTTCAGTTATTTCTTTCTCTTCTATTTCAGTTTCTTCTTTCTCTTCTATTTCAGTGACTTCTTTGTCTTCTCTTTGTTTCAGTTTCTTCTTTTTCTTCTGTTATTTTCAGTGACTTCTTTGTCTGTTTTCAGTGACTTCTTTCTCTTCTATTTCAGTGACTTCTTTGTCTTCTGTTTCTTCAGTTTCTATTTTTCTTTCTCTTCTATTTCAGTGACTTGTTTCTCTTCTTATTTCAGTGACTTCTTTCTCTTCGATTTCAGTGACTTCTTCTTCTTCTTCTATTTCAGTGACTTCTTTCTCTTCTATTTCAGGGATCTCTTCTCGATTTGACTCCCTCTCCTTAACTTTATCTTCAACCTGTTCTTCTTCAATTTTGCATCTCTCTTTCTCTCTTCAATTTGTTCTTTGCTGACCCTCTTTTCTTCTATTCAGTGATTTTTCTC
>CM022677.1:18881289-18936289 GCA_012295275.1 Chrysomallon squamiferum
TTGCTTCTGCTGATCTAATCCTTTCATAATCTTGCTCAGTTCTTATTATTGTGTCTTCTTCTTGGTGATCGTCTGCTACGATCTGCGATTCGTCATCTTTCTTACATTCTGCTTCTTCGAGAGCTGCTGCTATTTCCTCACTAAATTCATACTCCTGTCTTTCTTCTCTGGTCGCCATTTTCTCATCCATCGTTATTTCTGATTCACCTGAACGTTTCTCGTCTTCTGCTTCTACTATAGATTGCGGTTTTTCTGTGGCATCTGTCACTTTTGTTGTATCATCAACCTCATCTTCTTTTTCTTCGCTAATCTTCATTTCTGTTGATACATCCATTATGATTTCTGAATCATCAACGACTTTATCTTTTTCTCCTTCACGGATCTCAATTTCTTTTGGAACATCCGTCGTCTTTGTTTGTTCTCCAGGATACTGAACCGACACCATCTCTACCAGATCTGATATTAGTTCCTTCGACATAGCGTCATGCGCAAACGGGTCACTGGCTGGATAGTCCGGTGAAGATATCTCAACCAGGTCACAGATTAGCTCTTTGGAAGGAACATCAGCTGGGAGATGTGTCATAGTAGCTGCTTCGTCTGAAGACCGATAAGTTAAGGAATCAAATGAAGCTAAGTCCTGAGACAGCATCATTTCCTTGTCCATCTCGGTGACAATGGTCTGGACGTATTCCTTTCTCTCTTCGAAATCTTCGTCTGGACACTCGACTTCCACTGATTCAATCAGTTCTGTTATTTCAACACGACTCTCTCCGGCATAGCTTACTGATGCCTCTTCAAACGCTGGACCTGTTTTTTCGTCAATGTCTTTCACGATTGTCTGAATGAAAACCTGTTTGCCGTGTTCTTCAGCGTCTGTTAGTTCGGTTGTCTTGGTTACCTGAATTATGCTAGTTCCCTCCGCGGTCGTCATGGTTTCATCATGAGATATGTCAAACATCATCGATTCATCTTCAGGACTGAATAAAGTAGAAGTGTCTTGTTCACTCTGAATCATTCCTGCCGAAGATTCATCATATTTTCTTTCCTCTTCATGTTGTTCATGCTCTACCAGTTCACCTGTGTCTTGTTTCTCCTCTGTAAAAATGTGGATACTGGACGAATCTTCGTGCTTTACCAAACTAGAAATGTCTTCTTCATCACGAACCATTTCCTCAAAAGTTTCGTCCAATTTGCTCTGCAGATCAAGTCTTTCTTCTTCTGCTATTTTACTGGAATCTTGCAAATCTTCGTGAATAATTTCCTCTTCAGACTTTTCTGAACTAGTGGTTTCTTGTTGAATCGTTTCTTCGGTGGGTTCATCAAATTTATTTTCACTTTCATCACGCTGTTCTATGATTTCCGATTGTTCACTGAAAGATTCTGAATCAGCAGTAAAATTTTTGTCTTCCTTTGCCTCCTCACTAGACTCAACAAGCTGCAAATCGTCCTTAGTTTCAGACAGAAACTGACTCAGTTTCTCGAGAACTTTTGCTTCAGAAATATCTTCCGAACTGGAAGACAAAGCAACTTGTCTTTGCTCTGAAACTGAAGCATCAGAAACTGAGGACGAAACGAGAGTCTCTTGTTCTGACGTCACTCTTTGTCCTTCTGGTGCAGCTGCTGCTTCAGAAGCATCTTCAGAGCTGGATGAGATGATGGCGTCTCTAGGAACAGTCCGGTTTGCTATGATGGTCTCAATCTCGGAAAGGAGATCGTATATCTCGGACTCAAGCTGTATGCGTTTCTGCAGATGGTCCTGTAGTTCCGCCTCAGGTCTGGTGTCGTTGTCAAGCGACTGGTGTCGTCTCTGTCGCGTCGTCGTACATACGTCTCCCACGCCGTCAGCATCGTCTTTCCTTTCAGAAATAGGGGCTTCTGTGTCGGCAATCTTGATATCTTCATCTGATAATGGTAATAACGATGATGATAATAGTAATAGTAATAGTAATAATAATAATAATAATAATAATAATAATAATAATAATAGTAATAATAATAATAATGATGATGATGATGATAGCAGTGGTAATAGCATTTGTATTGGTAATAGTAGTATGCTAGCAACAACAACAACAATAATAATAATGATAATAATAATAATATTCAAATTAAAATACACAGATAACCTTGTGTATATTCAAATACTCTCTCTCATTATCATTCTTTCCCTGTACATCTATCCATTTTTCTTTCAAACACACACACACACACACGCACACACATAAAGACACACCATTACTTTCCACCTCACACTCTGATACCAGGCATTTAGACAGACAAAAAAAACAAACAGGCAGAAATCTACACCCAGTGCAACTGAACAAAAACAAATCTCTGGAATAAAAAAACAAAGGAAAAACACAAAAAGAAGAGGCAGACATCTACACCCAGTACTACTGAACAAAAACAGATCTCTGGAGAAAAGAGGAAAGAAGAAGAAGAAGAAGAAGAAGAAGAAAACGTTTCTCTCACCATGACACACATAAGCACACGCATCGTCCGCGGACTTCTCTTCACCAGACTCGAGGAAAGAGCCACCATGTTGGATCGACCGTGTGACGTCCTGTGAAACGTCTACGAAAGTGTCAACGGCGTCCTGATGGAAGCCAGGCTCGTCTGCAGACCGCTCCACGTCTGAGGAAACGTTTCCCTCCTCCTCCTTCTCCTCCAGGATCTGCCCACCAGAGGTTCTTGTTTCCTCAGATTCAGCGTCCTGTTCTGGTGGTTCAGCATCTGTCTCATCCTGCTCTGTTTCTGATTCAGCTTGTTTTGAGTCGTAGTCTGTGCGTTTTGTCTGAACGTCTTGTGTCTCTGGTTCAGCTCTTATTGATTCTTCTGAGTCTGCATGCTGTTCGTCTGATTCAGCATCTGTTTCAAGCTGCTGTTTCTCTGATTCAGTTTGAATTGATTCCTCGTCTGTCTGATCTATCTCTGGTTCAGCATGCGTTGATTCTTCTGATTCGAGGTTCTGCTCACTTGATTCAAAATCTGTTTGAGCACATTCTGATTCAACTTGTCTTGATTCATCGTCCGTAGTTCTTATCTCTCGGTCACCTTGTATTGATTGTTCTGAATCGACATGCTGTTCGACCGATTCAGCGCCAGTTTCAGCATGCTCTACCTCTGATTCGTCACATTTTGATTCAACGTCTGCAATTCTCTCTACTCGTTGTTTCTTTGTTTCAACATGTTCAGATTCATCCCACCTTGTTTCTGTTTCAAATTCACGTGTCTCTGGTCCAGCTTCTATTAATTCTTCTAATTCTACATCGTGTCCAGCTGGCTCAGCGTCCATCTCAACTTCTTGCTTCTCTGATTCAGCTTCTGCTACTTTTTCGTGTCCAACTCCTGACTCGTCTGTCTCAGTAGATTCTTTGACACCTTCCTGGACATCGTGTGTTTCTGAGTCAACAAGACTTGAATCTACGCCTTCAGTTTGGGTTTGGTCTGTCTGTTTTATCTCCAAATCTGCATCTTTAGACATCTCTTCTTTCTCATGATCATAGTCTGTGGTTAAGTATTCTGTTACTTGTTGTTCTAGTACAGATGATTTATCAGTGACTGTGTAGCTTGTCTCTTCCTCTATGGAGTCAGCTTCTTCGAGGAACGATAAATCTGGTTTCACTGAAATCGTGAAAAAAACAACATTATATATATATAGAAATTTATATTATGGTGCTATGATAATGTAATATAATGTAGTGTCGTTATAGTGTACTGTACAGTAATAAAATGTAATATAAATTTTGAAAAACAGTAATACAAACTGTAAAACAATATGATAATTTGACATACTATTTAATTTAATGCTACGAAACGTGTTAAATAATATAATATAATATTTGCATAATTTAATGTAATACGCTCTGTATATGATCTAATATAATATAATGTAATATAATGACATACAATAAGAAATAATGTATACGATTTAAATGTTATATTTCAAAAACAATGCTATTAATAGGATGTCACATGAATATAAAAACCACCTCAGTCAATGAGTCAGTGATGAAACATGCTTAATGGATACAGGACAACTTCGTTTATTACACAACACTGTTATGACGTTAACAAAATTATCAAACAGCAGCTTCTGCAAAGTGAAACATAAATGACATTGTACAGGATGTAGATTATTATTCAGTATACCCAATATTCAGTTTGTTGACGTAAATGTGCATTTGACAGAATTGTGAAATGCACTGAATAAATAATTTTATTACACAAAAATGTTTAGTGTATAGCGCATCAAAAATTAGCATTAAAAGCCATCGTTGATGAAAATGAATATTGTGAGTGAAATTGTTTTGAAACGAAAGCTGAATAACAACAACAACAACGACAATAATATTAATAATAATAGTAAAACGCAAAGATTAAAAATGAAACAAAACAAGCAGACAAAAAAACGATACATGAATAATGCATAATAAACACAATCAAAAACAAAAAGAAAACAGTATATACAGGAGCAACAAGGTCAAGAACACCAGCAGCAGGATCAACAACAACAATAAATAATAATAATAATAATAATAAGTACTAGATAACACGATAATAATCTTTACTATTATTATAAGAATATTAGTTTACTATTACTAGTAAAGCCATGAGTAACTAATTACATATATTAGTAACGATTAAGCAATCAGCCAATGCATAAAAAACAGTATTATAAAATATCTAGATGGAAATATATTTTCCATTATTGTTAGTACCTAATACGCTTATTGACTACAATGCATATAATATATAAATTTTCTATTAAACAACTGATCTACTTGATTGTCATAGATTGTCATCATTTGAATGAACCTATCTATGTGTCTGTCTGTCTGTCTCTCTGTCTATCTATCTGTCTATGCACATATATAATCATATGAAAACAAATATTAGTGAATGCATTACAGTTTTGTGATCTAGTGACTAATAAAAACATAATGCTGCTAACCTCTGGGAATCTGAAAAAGCACTTAAAATCTATACTTACAAATATTTAGAAACTAAAGTTGAGACTCAAAGTTCACATATTTAAAGGGCCGTACACAAACCAAAACATAAACAAAATGCAACATTAGCTTTCTCTGAATGCTGAATGGTTCTTTATAAGACGAAAGCCCAGAAATGATCAAATGTAAGCAATGCGTTCTAGGACATTCGTGTTTAATGTTATCCCTGTTACCTAGTAGATGATTACAAAGCGAGATGTGTTAGTACTGGTTTTCAGTATGAAATGATAATGGATAATGACTGGCAAATAAGCAATTCTGCTTACCAAAATCATCACCATCATCATCATGATCATCCACAGACAAGGCACTATGATCAAGGAGATATTCTGGCAGGTGTTCTTTTCTCTCGACATCTGGGAATATTGTAGGCTGAGTGTCTGTGTCTTCTTCAGACTTTGTGTCAGCATCTTCAATATTCTGATCAACATCGTCTGTCTTCTTAACTACGTCTTCTTCTACAATTACATCTTTGCTGCCATCATCTTCAGGCAGGACAGCAGTGTCCAAGCCTACACATGTTGTTTCTTCTGAAGACGTTCCTGCCGATTCCTCCAAAAGAGATGAATCCCGAGTTTGCTTCAACCGTCTCAGGATTTCAGCTCGAATATCTGGAATCTGTGATGGAATTTCTTGTGTAACGAAATGAGGTCTGTCTTCGGAGAATGCTGTTAAAGATTCATGCATAATTGCAGCATCTTGGCTGGGACCTGGATGTCTCTCAGCATGGATTTCTGATTCTTCTCTTTCTTGTTCTCTATAAGAAGCTAAATGTTCGGAAGATACTGCTGGGAATTCTTCTGTAGAAGAAGGTTCCTGCTTGTCACCGAGAAGTCTCAGGATTTCGGCACGAATTTCAGGAATCTGTGAAGGAATCGATACTTCTTTTTCGAATCCAGTCCTTTGTTCTTCGAGTCCTGTGGAGTCAAAATAGTCGACAATCTCCTGGCGGTCTTCAAACCACAGTTTCCTAATAATTGTCTCTGTGTCTTCAGAAACGTGTTTTTCTGGCTGCGTTAGTGTTTCAACATTGTCTGACGTGTCTGTGAATAACGTGCTGCCAGAAATGAATTCCTCTTCACACGAATCCAGCGAAACGGGAGCTTTCAGCAGCTCAAATTTTTCCTGAATCACAAGTTTCATAAATTCAGCTTCCGTGAGGTTTGTCAGGTCTTCTTCTTTTTCTTCGTCTTTTTCTTGCATTTGTTCTGGTTCTAGAACCTTCTCGATGGTGCTTGACAAATGTTCTTCTTTATCTTCATATCGTTCCGGTTCCAGATTTGTTTCTGTTTCTGATTCATCTTTGGAGTCATATTCATGTTGCTGATCTTGCTCCAAAACTGTTTCAGTAATATCCAATAGACCTTGCTCTTTTTCTTTTTCTTGCTGGATTTGTCCAGTGATATCCTGTAATCTTTCTAAGCCATCAGTTTGATCAGTTCTTGTTTCATTGGTCTCAGTATCCGATTCTTTTCTATCAGTAGTTTCTTCTTCTTTAGTGTTTACAGATTTCGTTTCCAGGATTTCGAAACTTTCTAAGCCCGATATTTCGTCAGCTGATGTTTCCTGAATTTCAGTGTCTGGTTCGTTATATTCAGATATTTCGTCAGTTGATGTTTCCTGAATTTCAGAATCTGGTTCTTTATATTCAGATATTTCGTCAGCTGATGTTTCCTGAATTTCAGAGTCTGGTTCTTTATATTCAGATATTTCGTCAGCTGATGTTTCCTGAATTTCAGCATCTGGTTCTTTAAATTCAGATATTTCGTCAGCTGATGTTTCCTGAATTTCATAGTCTGGTTCTTTATCTCCAGATATTTCGTCAGCTGATGTTTCCTGAATTTCAGTCTCTGGTTCTTTATATTCAGATATTTCGTCAGCTGATGTTTCCTGAATTTCAGAGTCTGGTTCTTTATATTCAGATATTTCGTCAGCTGATGTTTCCTGAATTTCAGCATCTGGTTCTTTAAATTCAGATATTTCGTCAGCTGATGTTTCCTGAATTTCAGCATCTGGTTCTTTAAATTCAGATATTTCGTCAGCTGATGTTTCCTGAATTTCATAGTCTGGTTCTTTATATTCAGATATTTCGTCAGCTGATGTTTCCTGAATTTCAGTCTCTGGTTCTTTATCTCCAGATATTTCGTCAGCTGATGTTTTCTGAATTTCAGTCTCTGGTTCTTTATCTCCAGATATTTCGTCAGCTGATGTTTCCTGAATTTCAGTCTCTGGTTCTTTATATTCAGATATTTCGTCAGCTGATGTTTCCTGAATTTCAGAGTCTGGTTCTTTATATTCAGATATTTCGTCAGCTGATGTTTCCTGAATTTCAGCATCTGGTTCTTTAAATTCAGATATTTCGTCAGCTGATGTTTCCTGAATTTCAGCATCTGGTTCTTTAAATTCAGATATTTCGTCAGCTGATGTTTCCTGAATTTCATAGTCTGGTTCTTTATATTCAGATATTTCTTCAGCTGATGTTGCCTGAATTTCAGTGTCGATTTCTTCATACACAGATGTTTGCATCTGCATGATATCGTCAGATCTCGTTACCACTGTTTCCAGATCTGTAGAACTTACCAGACCACTCATTTCTTCAGCTGTATCATCGACTTCGTATTTATCTGTTATTCTTCCTTCTTCAGTGGGAGATACAATGTTTAGTTCTTCTTCAGGCAGGGTCTGGGAACCATGTTCTGTGGATTCTTTCTCTGCCTCTTCACGAAACGCTTCTTCGGTTTCAAATTCCTCCCTTCTCTCTTCTCTATACGCCTCTTCTGTTTCAAATGTTTTAGTTTCAAGATCTTGTCCTGCCTCTTCTGTTTCGAACTGTTCGTCGTACAACAGTTCAGCAGTCACATCTTTCATCTCTTCTCCAGGAGCTTCTTGAACAACATCTTCCGTTTCCAGATCAAATATTTGCTCAGTTTCGTCATCCTGAGAAACCCGAACAGTAGATTCAACGTTCTCTTCCTCATCCACGTCATCAGCTTCTTCTTCAAACTCTGCTACGGATGACGCTTCGTCGTCGGCTTCCTCTTCTTCTTCTTCGGTGTCGTCGACAAAATCGTGTTCTCCTGCAGCTTCAGAAACCGATTCTGCCTCGGACGAAATGTTGACCGCGTCGCCCACGTCCTTCTCAATCAGGGAACTTTCCTTGTCAGTGTCTCCTTGTTCCGACGACTCATCAGTCGTCACAGGCTGAACGTCACAAACTCTCGCTTCTGACGCTGTTTCTTCGTCGAAGCAGAGCTCCTCGATTTCTTCGTGGTCGGACATCCCATCATCGATCTGCTCAGTTGGTTCCTCTTCTGAGTCTCCTCTGGACTCCTGGCCCGATTCCTGCAGCTGTGTCCTCTCGGACGTCTCTTCGTCTGACCATCGGTCAACAGACAGCCAGTCTCCCGGCTCCTTGGCTAAATATTCCTCGTCATCGTGTGTCGTCCAGCTTTCAGAGACAGTTTCGTACGACGACGACTCTGGCTGGGAGCCAACGTCGTGGTATTCTTCAGACTCTGTTTCCGACGACAGAGTTCTGTCTAAATCTTGAATCCTGCTTGGAACTTCACCTGTGGGTACTTCTTCGGGAGATACGATAGGTGCATCTTGTGATTTTCTTTGGACATCGCGATCAGTTTCCCGAGAAGGATGAACAGTTTCGAGGTCCTCTGATAGAGTCTGCTGTTCTGATACATCAGGAGTATCTGTAGAAACAGCTGCTTGTTGGGTGTCAGATAACTCATGTAATGTTTCAGAAGACTTAGTGGAAAGAGTAGCTTGTTCTGGCGTAATGTCCAACGATTTTTCTGGTTCTTCAGTTTCTGAAATTAAGTCTTGTTCGGATTTTGTTTCATCAACAGGAGAAGTTGTAACAACAGTTTCATCTGAAATAGTTACAGCTGGTTCTTCAGTTTCTGAAATTATGTCGTCTTCGGATTTTGTTTCATCAACAGGAAACGTTGTATCAACAATTTCTTCTGAAACAGTCGTAAATGGTTCTTCTGTTTCTTCATCTGGTTTTGTTTCATCAATAAGAGATGTTGTATCAACATTTTTTTCTGAAACAATCACAGCTGGTTCTTCTGTTTCTTCTTCTGGCTTTGATTCATCAACAGGAAATGTTGTATCAACAGTTTCTTCTGAAACAGTTACAACTGGTTCTTCAGTTTCTGAAATTATTTCTTCTTCGGATTTTGTTTCATCAACAGGTGTAGTTGTATCAACAGTTTCTTCTGAAACAGTCATAAATGGTTCTTCTGTTTCTTCTTCTGGCTTTGATTCATCAACAGGAAGAGTTGTATCAACAGTTTCTTCTGAAACAGTCGTAAATGGTTCTTCTGTTTCTTCTTCTGGCTTTGATTCATCAACAAGATATGTTGTATCAACAGTTTCTTCTGAAACAGTTACAACTGGTTCTTCAGTTCCTGAAATTATTTCTTCTTCGGATTTTGTTTCATCAACAGGTAGAGTTGTATCAACAGTTTCTTCTGAAACAGTTACAACTGGTTCTTCAGTTTCTGAAATTATCTCTTCTTCAGCTTTTGTTTCATCAACAGGAAGAGTTGTATCAACAGTTTCTTTTGAAACAGATGTAGATGGTTCTTCTGTTTCTTCTTCAGATTTTGTTTCATCAACAGGAAGAGTTGTATCAACAGTTTCTTCTGAAACAGTTACAGCTGGTTCTTCAGCTTCTGAAATTATTTCTTTTTTTCGATTTTTGTTTCATCAACAGGAAGAGTTGTATCAACAGGTTCTTCTGTAACAATCACAGCTGGTTCTTCTTTTTCTTCATCTGGTTTTGTTTCATCAACAAGAGATGTTGTATCAACAGTTTCTTCTGAAACAGTTACAGCTGGTTCTTCAGTTTCTGAAATTATGTTTTCTTCGGATTTTGTTTCATCAACAGTTTCTTCTGAAACAGTTACAGCTGGTTCTTCAGCTTCTGAAATTATTTCTTCTTCGGATTTTGTTTCATCAACAGGAAGAGCTGTGTCAACAATTTCTTCTGTAACAATCACAGCTGGTTCGTCTTTTTTTCTTCATCTGGTTTTGTTACATCAACAAGAGATGTTGTATCAACAGTTTCTTCGGAAACAGTCGTAGTTGGTTCTTCTTCCGGTTTTGTTTCATCAACAGGAAGAGTTGTATCAACAGTTTCTTCTGAAACAGTTACAGCTAGTTCTTCAGTTTCTGAAATTATCTCTTCTTCAGCTTTTGTTTCATCAACAGGGAGAGTTGTATCAACAGTTTCTTTTGAAACAGACGTAGATGGTTCTTCTGTTTCTGGAGTTATTTCTTCTTCGCATTTTGTTTCATCAACAGGTAGAGTTGTATCAACAGTTTCTTCTGAAACAGTTACAGCTGGTTCTTCAGTTTCTGAAATTATTTCTTCTTCGGATTTTGTTTCATCAACAGGTGTAGTTGTATCAACAGTTTCTTCTGAAACAGTCATAAATGGTTCTTCTGTTTCTTCTTCTGGCTTTGATTCATCAACAGGAAGAGTTGTATCAACAGTTTCTTCTGAAACAGTCGTAAATGGTTCTTCTGTTTCTTCTTCTGGCTTTGATTCATCAACAAGATATGTTGTATCAACAGTTTCTTCTGAAACAGTTACAACTGGTTCTTCAGTTCCTGAAATTATTTCTTCTTCGGATTTTGTTTCATCAACAGGTATAGTTGTATCAACAGTTTCTTCTGAAACAATTACAACTGGTTCTTCAGTTTCTGAAATTATCTCTTCTTCAGCTTTTGTTTCATCAACAGGAAGAGTTGTATCAACAGTTTCTTTTGAAACAGATGTAGATGGTTCTTCTGTTTCTGGAGTTATTTCTTCTTCGGATTTTGTTTCATCAACAGGTATAGTTCTGTCAACAGTTTCTTCTGAAACAATTACAGCTGGTTCTTCAGTTTCTGAAATTATGTCTTCTTCGGATTTTGTTTCATCAACAGGTGTAGTTGTATCAACAGTTTCTTCTGAAACAGTCGTAAATGGTTCTTCTGTTTCTTCTTCTGGCTTTGATTCATCAACAAGATATGTTGTATCAACAGTTTCTTCTGAAACAGTTACAACTGGTTCTTCAGTTCCTGAAATTATTTCTTCTTCGGATTTTGTTTCATCAACAGGTAGAGTTGTATCAACAGTTTCTTCTGAAACAGTTACAACTGGTTCTTCAGTTTCTGAAATTATCTCTTCTTCAGCTTTTGTTTCATCAACAGGAAGAGTTGTATCAACAGTTTCTTTTGAAACAGATGTAGATGGTTCTTCTGTTTCTTCTTCAGATTTTGTTTCATCAACAGGAAGAGTTGTATCAACAGTTTCTTCTGAAACAGTTACAGCTGGTTCTTCAGCTTCTGAAATTATTTCTTTTTCGGATTTTGTTTCATCAACAGGAAGAGTTGTATCAACAGGTTCTTCTGTAACAATCACAGCTGGTTCTTCTTTTTCTTCATCTGGTTTTGTTTCATCAACAAGAGATGCTGTATCAACAGTTTCTTCTGAAACAGTTACAGCTGGTTCTTCAGCTTCTGAAATTATTTCTTCTTCGGATTTTGTTTCATCAACAGGAAGAGCTGTGTCAACAATTTCTTCTGTAACAATCACAGCTGGTTCGTCTTTTTCTTCATCTGGTTTTGTTACATCAACAAGAGATGTTGTATCAACAGTTTCTTCGGAAACAGTCGTAGTTGGTTCTTCTTCCGGTTTTGTTTCATCAACAGGAAGAGTTGTATCAACAGTTTCTTCTGAAACAGTTACAGCTAGTTCTTCAGTTTCTGAAATTATCTCTTCTTCAGCTTTTGTTTCATCAACAGGGAGAGTTGTATCAACAGTTTCTTTTGAAACAGACGTAGATGGTTCTTCTGTTTCTGGAGTTATTTCTTCTTCGCATTTTGTTTCATCAACAGGTAGAGTTGTATCAACAGTTTCTTCTGAAACAGTTACAGCTGGTTCTTCAGTTTCTGAAATTATTTCTTCTTCGGATTTTGTTTCATCAACAGGTGTAGTTGTATCAACAGTTTCTTCTGAAACAGTCATAAATGGTTCTTCTGTTTCTTCTTCTGGCTTTGATTCATCAACAGGAAGAGTTGTATCAACAGTTTCTTCTGAAACAGTCGTAAATGGTTCTTCTGTTTCTTCTTCTGGCTTTGATTCATCAACAAGATATGTTGTATCAACAGTTTCTTCTGAAACAGTTACAACTGGTTCTTCAGTTCCTGAAATTATTTCTTCTTCGGATTTTGTTTCATCAACAGGTATAGTTGTATCAACAGTTTCTTCTGAAACAATTACAACTGGTTCTTCAGTTTCTGAAATTATCTCTTCTTCAGCTTTTGTTTCATCAACAGGAAGAGTTGTATCAACAGTTTCTTTTGAAACAGATGTAGATGGTTCTTCTGTTTCTGGAGTTATTTCTTCTTCGGATTTTGTTTCATCAACAGGTATAGCTCTATCAACAGTTTCTTCTGAAACAATTACAACTGGTTCTTCAGTTTCTGAAATTATGTCTTCTTCGGATTTTGTTTCATCAACAGGTGTAGTTGTATCAACAGTTTCTTCTGAAACAGATACAACTGGTTCTTCAGTTTCTGAAATTATGTCTTCTTCGGATTTTGTTTCATCAACAGGTGTAGTTGTATCAACAGTTTCTTCTGAAACAGATACAACTGGTTCTTCAGTTTCTGAAATTATTTCTTCTGGTTTTGTTTCTGAAACAGTCGTTGTTGGTTCTTCTGTTTCTTCGTCCGGTTTTGTTTCATCAACAGGAAGAACTGTATCAACAGTTTCTTCCGAAACAGTCGTAAATGGTTCTTCTGTTTCTTCTTCTGGTTTTCTTTCATCAACAGGAAGAGTTGTATCAACAATTTCTTCTGAAACAGTCGTAAATGGTTCTTCTGTTTCTTCTTCGGATTTTGTTTCATCAACAGGAAGAGTTGTATCAACAGTTTCTTCTGAAACAGTCGTAAATGGTTCTTCTAATTCTTTTTCGGATTTTGTTTCATCAACAGGAAGAGTTGTATCAACAGGTTCTTCTGTAACAATCACAGCTGGTTCGTCTTTTTCTTCATCTGGTTTTGTTACATCAACAAGAGATGTTGTATCAACAGTTTCTTCGGAAACAGTCGTAGTTGGTTCTTCTTCCGGTTTTGTTTCATCAACAGGAAGAGTTGTATCAACAGTTTCTTCTGAAACAGTTACAGCTAGTTCTTCAGTTTCTGAAATTATCTCTTCTTCAGCTTTTGTTTCATCAACAGGAAGAGTTGTATCAACAGTTTCTTTTGAAACAGACGTAGATGGTTCTTCTGTTTCTGGAGTTATTTCTTCTTCGGATTTTGTTTCATCAGCAATTTTTTCAAAAGCCGTTATAACTGGTTCTGCTATCTCCGAAATTCTTTCTTCTGCTGTTTTGTCAGTTATTTCAGCAGGCTCAATTTCCTCAGTCTCTCCCATTAGCTCAAACGACTCCATATCAGAAGCTACATCGTCTCCTTCTTCTGATTCAACGGTTCTTTCTCGTTCTTGAGACGTTGCAGCTAATTCCTCTTTCTCTAATTCTGCTTCAGACAGTGAGAGATCAGTTTCTTCTACTGATTTCACAAAAGACTGAATAAAAGCTTTTGTCAGTTCTTCTTCCTTTTGTACGTCGGTGGCCTCGGACTCTACAGGAGCTGGTTTTTCAACAGTATCTGAGATTACATCAGTTTCGAAAGGCCGCGCAACCAAACCAGCTGGTGGTAACGCAGGACTTTCACAAACTGACTGATCTGCTTCTTTTTTCAATAAATCACTTTCTGTAACGTGAGTTATTTCGTCTTCGTCGCTCGTTTGTTCTTCTTCTTTGCCGTGATCTTGTTCTTGTGTGTGCTGTAAGCCGAAAACTGATTGAAAATGTGGTCCAGAGGATTGCTCCGTTTGATCAGCCTTGACAACGAAGCAGAAGTCATCTCCCTCTTCGCCATAAACTGTTGTGATGTGTTCTTCATACGATAGCTGTTTTTCTTTCTCTTTTGCCTCATATTCGTCACTTTCATGTGTGTAGTCTCTGATAGCGTCTTTTTCAGTGTCTAAGATATCTTTCACACCACTTGGTATCAAACCCTCCGATACTTCTGTTGATGGATATTCGATTTCAAATTGACCACTTTCAGTTTTTTCTTGGCTAACGTCTTCTGCAGATGCTGGCTCTTTTTCAGCTTCCTTGCACTCGGTGTCTAGAGTATCCTTCATGGCAGTGGTTCCTAAGGTTTCAGCTACTTCTAGCGATAGACTTTCCATTTCGAATTCTTCCATTTCAGTTTCAACGAGACTTTCGTCATCAGAATGAGCTTCCTGTTGTCTGGTAGTCAAGAGAGTATCAAACTCGTCTTCATCAGAATCATAGACTTCTGTAAATAGTCCATCATTCATGGGGACTGTTTCCTTTCTTTCAGAAACCTCCTGCACATCCACTAATCTCGAGTCAGCAGTTGATGGAACATAATCACCGCCTATCTCTTCGTCTTCATGTGGAACATCTGCAACTACTTTGGCTGGCTCATCTGCAAACCCAGCAGCAACACCAACGTCTAAGCCACTGATCTTTTCATCCGAAACTCTTGGAACTTCGTCAGTCTCTTGACCATATGTTTCAGATTCTTGACCATCTGTTTCAGATTTTGGAACACAGGTTTCGACCTCTGTCACTGTTCTTTCACTAACATATTCCTGATGTTTATTCTCCTCGACGACAACACTTCTAAAAACTTCAGCTGGAGAAGCCGCTAGCCATTTGACTTCTTCGCTCGACATGGAAGATTCTGCCTGAACATCTTCTGGTCTTCGTTCACTTTCTATTGGACTTATCTTGTATTTAGCTAGTTCTAAAAGACTTGAACTGTCAGGTTGCTCAACTTCTGTTTCTTTTGTTGGTGTATCGTCTGGTAATGCATCTGACGTTCCATCATCTAAAGACATGTATCTCACATCACTTTGATCTGTTTGTTGTTCATCTGATACTGAAGGTTGATCATCTTTAAAGGCTTGCTCTGTAGGAGCAGGTTTCTCATGGCAATAGCATGTGCTTGTCATGTACATTTCCCTAGTTTCAATAGTGACTGTACCATCATCATCAGGTTTTGTTAATTCTTCTAGAGGTTTTATTTCTGATTTACTCATCTCATATGCTGCAGACGCTAACTGCTCAGACCTGATCATATCGAACTCACTGTCTGATGGTTCTCTATCTTCAGATTTAGAAAAATCTTCAGCTATTTCACCTTCTGGTTTTGAATCCACTGTTTCAGAATCTGGTTTGGTGTCTTTCACGTCCACTTCCAATTCTGACTTGTAAGTCATGGAGATTTCTTCCATCTTTTCAATCACTTCTTTAGGCTTGGCAGTTTCCTCAGCTGATTCGAAATCTTGATCTCCCCAACCTGACAAAAGTTCTTTAACAGACAAGCTTCTGGAGGCAAGATCTTCAACGCACTGTACGGGAGTGATGACTCGTTCTGAAGTGTATCCCGAACTTACACGATCTCTGACACTGACTGAAATATCCTCAGAATAAGCAGTCTCTCGACGCTCTTCAGATATTTTCGTTTCAAAGATTCCTTTGTCCACTTCTTCGGTTATCTGACTGTCGTCAGTTTCTTGTTCATCTTGAAGTTTGGCATCTTCGTCTTCAACCACTTTTTCTCTTTCGTGTATTTTCTCTTCAGCATCATTTTCGTCATTTTCTTCTTGTTGTTCAAATTCCAGAGCTTCTGTTAATGGTTCTGTAATAGCAATTTCTTCTTCTGTTTCAGTAAGAAAAGTTAGTACTTTTGTTTCAGGGACAGTAGTGTGTTCCTCTGTTTCGGACACAAATGTTTCTTCTGTTTCAGGTACAGTGGTTTCGCCTGTTTCAGGTACAGTGGTTTCGCCTGCTATTTCAAGCATCGTCGTTTTGCGGGTTTCATGCAAAACAGTCTCATCTGTTTCAGTCGCTGTCGCTCCTTCCTCTACCAGGGGCACAATGCCTTCATCATCAGCATCAGGTATAGCTGTTTCGTGTGTTTCTGTTCCAGTTGTTTCTTCTTCTTGTGTTTCTGTTTCAGTTGTTTCTTCTTCTTGTGTTTCTGTTTCAGCTGTTTCTTTTTCTTCTGTTTCTGTTTCAATTATTTCTTCTTTTTGTGTTTCTGTTTCAGCTGTTTCTTTTTCTTCTGTTTCTGTTTCAATTATTTCTGTTTCTTGTGTTTCTTCTTGTTGTTCTGTTTCAGTCACATCTGCTTCTTGTGTTTCTTGAAGAATATTTTCTTCAGGAATGTCTTGACTTTCTGTTGTTTCCATAACTTCAAGTGAAGAAATTTCTTGTTCCAACGTAATACCTTGGTCTGCAAATTTCTCAGTGACAGGAATTTCCATTTCCTGAATCACCTTTTGTATGTCTGATTCAGTTATTGAAACGTCTTCGGAAATTTCTTCTTGTGTTTCTGATACAGCTGTTTCTTCTTCTTGTCTTTCTGTTTCTTCTTGTGTTTCTGATACAACTGTTTCTTCTTCTGTTTCTGATACAACTGTTTCTTCTTCTGTTTCTGATACGACTGTTTCTTCTAGTGTTTCACATACAGCTGTTTCTTTTTCTTTTTCAGATACAGATGTTTCTGCCTGTGTTTCTGATAAAACTGTTTCTTCATGTGTTTCTGATATATCTATCTCGTCTTGTGTTTCAGACACAGCTGTTTCTTCTTCTTTTTCAGAATGAGCTGTTTCTTCCTGTGTTTCTGATACAACTCTTTCTTCTTGTGTTTCTGATACAGCTATTTCTTCTTCTGTTTCAGATACATTTGTTTCATTTTGTGTTTCTGATACATCTGTTTCTTCTTGTGTTTCAGATACAGCTGTTTCTTCTTCGTTTTCAGACACAGCTGTTTCTTCTTCTTTTTCAGACACAGCTGTTTCTTCCTGTGTTTCTGATACAGCTGTTTCTTCTTGTGTTTCAGATACAGCTGTTTCTTCTTGTGTTTCTGATACAACTCTTTCTTCTTGTGTTTCTGATACAACTGTTTCTTCTTGTGTTTCTGATACATCTGTTTTTTCTTGTGTTTCTGATACAACTGTTTCTTCTTGTGTTTCTGATACATCTGTTTCTTCTTCTTGTGTTTTTGATACATCTGTTTCTTCTTCTTGTGTTTCAGATACAACTGTTTCTTCTTGTGTTTCTGATACAGCTGTTTCTTTTTCTTGTGTTTCTGATACAACTGTTTCTTCTTCTTGTGTTTCTGATACAGCTGTTTCTTCTCGTGTTTCAGATACAGCTGTTTCTTTTTCTTGTGTTTCTGATACAACTGTTTCTTCTTCTTGTGTTTCTGATACAACTGTTTCTTCTTCATGTGTTTCTGATATAGCTGTTTCTTCTTCTGTTCCCGATGCAGCTGTTTCTTCATGTGTTTCAGACATATCTGTTTCTTCTTCTTGTGTTTTTGATACATCTGTTTCTTCTTCTTTCGTTTCTGATACAACTGTTTCTTCTTGTGTTTCTGATATAGCTGTTTCTTCTTCTTCTGTTCCTGATGCAGTTGTTTCTTCTTGTGTTTCAGACATATCTGTTTCTTCTTTTAATTCAGGTACAATTGTTTTTCCTTCTTTTGTTTCTGTTACAACTGTATCTTCTTGTGTTTCTGATACAAATGTTTCTTCTTGTGTTTCTGATACAACTGTTTCTTCTTCTTCTGTTTCAGATACAACTGTTTCTTCTTCTTGTGTTTCTGATACAACTGTTTCTTCTTGTGTTTCTGATACAACTGTTTCTTCTTGTGTTTCAGATTCAACTGTTTCTTCTTCTTGTGTTTCAGATACAACTGTTTCTTCTTGTGTTTCTGATACAGCTGTTTCTTTTTCTTGTGTTTCTGATACAACTGTTTCTTCTTCTTGTGTTTCTGATACAGCTGTTTCTTCTCGTGTTTCAGATACAGCTGTTTGTTCTTCTTGAGTTTCTGATACAGCTGTTTCTTCTCGTGTTTCTGATACAACTGTTTCTTCTTGTGTTTCAGATTCAACTGTTTCTTCTTCTTGTGTTTCAGATACAACTGTTTCTTCTTGTGTTTCTGATACAGCTGTTTCTTCTTCTTGTGTTTCTGATACAGCTGTTTCTTCTCGTGTTTCAGATACAGCTGTTTGTTCTTCTTGAGTTTCTGATACAGCTGTTTCTTCTCGTGTTTCTGATACAACTGTTTCTTCTTCTTGTGTTTCTGATACAACTGTTTCTTCTTGTGTTTCTGATACAGCTGTTTCTTCTTGTGTTTCAGATTCAACTGTTTCTTCCTCTTGTGTTTCAGATACAACTGTTTCTTGTTCTTGTGTTTCTGATACAACTGTTTCTTCTTCTTGAGTTTCTGATACAACTGTTTCTTCTTGTGTTTCTGATACAACTGTTTCTTCTTGTGTTTCTGATACAACTGTTTCTTCTTGTGTTTCTGATTCAACTGTTTCTTCTTCTTGTGTTTCTGATACAGCTGTTTCTTCTTGTGTTTCTGATCCAGCTGTTTCTATTTCTTGTGTTTCTGATAGAACTTTTTCTATTTCTTGTGTTTCTGATACAGCTGGTTCTTCTTGTGTTTCTGATTCAACTGTTTCTTCTTCTTGTGTTTCTGATACAACTGTTTCTTCTTCTTGTGTTTCTGATACAACTGTTTCTTCTTGTGTTTCAGATACAGCTGTTTCTTCTTTTGCTTCAGATACAGCTGTTTCTTCTTGTCTTTCTTCTTGTATTTCTGACACAACTGTTTCTTCTTCTTGTGTTTCAGATACAGCTGTTTCTTCTTGTGTTTCAGATACAGCTGTTTTTTCTTCTTGTGTTTCCGATACAGCTGTTTCTTCTTGTTGTTTTTCTGATACAGCTGTTTCTTCTTGTTTTTCTGATACAGCTGTTTCTTCTTGTGCTTCTGATACAGCTCTTTCTTCTTGTGTTTCAGATGGAGCTGTTTCTTCCTCTTGAGTTTCGGATTCAACTGTTTCATCTTGTGTTTCATATACAACTGTTTCTTTTTGTGATTCTGATACAAATATTTCATCTTGTTTTTCTGATACAGCTGTTTCTTCTTGTGTTTCTGATACCACTGTTTCTTCTTGTGTTTCTGATACAATTCTTTCTTCTTGTGCTTCTGATACAGCTGTTTGTTCTTCTTGTCTTTCTGATACAATTGTTTCTTCTTGTTTTTCTGATACAGCTGTTTCTTCTTGTGTTTCTGATACAGCTGCTTCTTCTTGTATTTCTGATACAAATTTTTCTTCTTCTTCTGTTTCTGATACAACTGTTTCTTCTTCTTGTCTTTCTGATACAGCTGTTTCTTCTTCTTGTGTTTCAGATACATCTGTTTCTTTTTGTGTTTCTGATAGAACTGTTTCTTCTTGTGTTTCTGATACAGCTGTTTCTTCTTCTTGTGTTTCTGATAGAACTGTTTTTTCTTCTTGTGTTTCTGATAGAACTGTTTCTTCTTCTTGTGTTTCAAACACAACTGTTTCTTCTCGTGTTTCTGATACAACCGATTCTTCCTCTGTGTCTGATATTTCTTCATGCAAAGTACGATCGACTTCCAGCTCTTCTCTGACGAGTTCATCTGGTCCAGTTTCGTCATCAGTCGCCTCTTCTCCAGTTGTTTCGGGCAAAGAGTCTTCAATGTAGGTTTCGAACGTGTCGTCCTTGGACTCGACAGATGAAGTTAACACATCCGGACTTTTCGCAGACGTCTCCCTTTGCATTGAGAAAAGGTTCAGTGTTGCGTCACCGGCAAAGTCATACAGTGACGTATCCAGTGAATCGCGTTCTGGTGATACACTTAATTCTTTTCCGTCAACTTCATGGGTCGCAGATTCAACGCTTTCTTCTGGGTATACTTCTTGTTTGTCCTCCTGTATGTCCTTTGGTTGCTCCGTTGCGTCCACATATTCTTCAGTTAATTCTGCTGCTTCTTTGGTTACTTCCCTTGATTCGTCAATGGCTTCTCTGGTTTGGTCAGTTATTTCCCTTGTTTCTTCACTGACTGCCACTGGTTCTTCAGTTACTAGTTCACTCTCTTCGGTCAGATGGCTTAATTCTTCAGTTACTTCCCTTGTTTCGTCAGTTACTTCCCTTTGTTCTACTCGCCCTGTTTCGGTTATTTCAGCTATTTCTTCAGTTGTTTCTCTGTGTTCTTCAAGTCTGTCAGTGAATTGAGTCTTGTCAGTGAATTCAGTCTTGTCAGTGAATTCAGTCTTATCAGTGAACTCAGTCGCATCTTCCTTCTTATCTGTCAACGTGTAGTCTTCACTCTCTTCAAAATCGGACTCGGGACATTCCGAGATGGGCTCGAACTCTGACCTGACCGACGGCGGCACGTTCATCTGCTTGCCGATAATAATGTGCAGTTCTTGATCCAGAGGAACTTCGATCTCGGCCTTTGACGTGAAACGTTCTTCTCCAGCCCCAGCAACAAATGACTCATCATCGGCCTTGTCGTACACGACTTCCTCGAAATCAACCGTTTCGTAGTACTCCTCACTGGCAAGCGTCTCGGCCCAGAGTTTAGCTTCCATTTCCGAAGGAGATTTGACGAGGATGTTCGACAGGAAGAAACCGTCGTCGAACGCGTGTTTTCCTCCGTCTAGGTCCAGATTTGGTGGTCTGGGTTTCTCCTGTAGTTTAGTTTTAGTTCCAGGTGTTCGATCTTCTGCTTCTTCTTTAACAGTGTCTGGGGAAACCTCGTCTGAGGCTCGTAAAGGTTTTTCTATGATCTGAGCCTCGTCAATCTCTTCAAATAGTTCTGTTTGATCCAAGACTGGTTCGACGTCTTTATAGTCAGAGTCACTTTCTTCAGCTTGTTGTAAGACTGGAAATTCACTTTCAGTTGTTGGTAGTTGAGATTTAGTCACTGGAAGTCCGGACTCAGATACTGGAACTTCACTTTCAGTTACTGGAATTTCATTTTCAGTTGTAGAAAAACCACTTTCAGTTGTTTTAAGTTCCAATTCAGCTACTGAAATCTCAGTTTCAGTTACTGAAAGTTCAGAGTCAGTTACTGGAAGTTCAGAGTCAGTTACTGAAAGTTCAGTTTCAGACACTGGAAGTTCAGTTTGTTCTAAGACTGGTTCTTCTTCTTTAAGTTCTGTGTCACTTTCTTCAACTTGTTCTAAGACTGGTTCCTCTTCTTTAACTTCAGTGTCACTTTCTTCAACTTGTTCTAAGACTGGTTCTTCTTCTTTAAGTTCTGTGTCACTTTCTTCAACTTGTTCTAGGATTGGTTCTGTTTCTTTAACTTGTTCTAAGATTGGTTCTGTTTGTTTAAGTTCAATCTTACTTTCTTCAACTTGTTCTAAGACTGGTTCCTCTTCTTTAAGTTCTGTGTCACTTTCTTCAACTTGTTCTAGGATTGGTTCTGTTTCTTTAAGTTCTGTGTCACTTTCTTCAACTTGTTCTAGGATTGGTTCTGTTTCTTTAAGTTCTGTGTCACTTTCTTCAACTTGTTCTAGGATTGGTTCTGTTTCTTTAAGTTCTGTGTCACTTTCTTCAACTTGTTCTAGGATTGGTTCTGTTTCTTTAAGTTCTGTGTCACTTTCTTCAACTTGTTCTAGGATTGGTTCTGTTTCTTTAAGTTCTGTGTCACTTTCTTCAACTTGTTCTAGGATTGGTTCTGTTTCTTTAAGTTCTGTGTCACTTTCTTTAACTTGTTCTAGGATTGGTTCTGTTTCTTTAAGTTCTGTGTCACTTTCTTCAACTTGTTCTAAAACTGGTTCTGTTTCTTTAAGTTCTGTGTCACTTTCTTCAACTTGTTCTAAGATTGGTTCTGTTTCTTTAAGTTCTGTGTCACTTTCTTCAACTTCTTCTAAGATTGGTCCTTCTTCTTTAAGTTCTGTGTCACTTTCTTCAACTTGTTCTGTTTCTTTATATTCTGTATCACTTTCTTCAACTTGTTCTGTTTCTTTATATTCTGTGTCACTTTCTTGAACTTGTTCTAAGACTGGTTCTGTTTCTTTAAGTTCTGTGTCACTTTCGTGAACTTGTTGTAAAACTTGTTCTGTTTCTTTAAGTTCTCTGTCACTTTCTTCAACTTGTTCTAAGACTGGTTCTTCTTCTTTAAGTTCTGTGTCACCTTCTTCAACTTGTTTTAAGACTGGTTCTTCTTCTTTATATTCTGTGTCACTTTCTTCAACTTGTTCTAAGACTGGTTCTGTTTCTTTAAGTTCTGTGTCACTTTCTTCAACTTGTTCTTCTTCTTTAAGTTCTGTGTCACTTCCTTCAACTTGTTGTAAGACTGGTTCTTCTTCTTTAAGTTCAATGTCACTTTCTTCAACTTCTTGTTCTTTAAGTTCTGTGTCACTTTCTTCAACTTGTTCTAAGACTGGTTCTGCTTCTTTAAGTTCTGTGTCACTTTCTTCAACTTGTTCTAAGACTGTTTCTTCTTCTTTAAGTTCTGTGTCACTTTCTTCAACTTGTTCTAAGACTGGTTCTTCTTCTTTAACTTCTGTGTCACTTTCTTCAATTTGTTCTAAAACTGGTTCTTCTTCTTTAAGTTCTCTGTCACTTTCTTCAACTTGTTCTGTTTCTTTAAGTTCTGTGTCACTTTCTTCAACTTGTTCTAAGACTGGTTCTGTTTCTTTAAGTTCTGTGTAACTTTCTTCAACTGGTTCTGTTTCTTTAAGCTCTGTGTCACTTTCTTCAACTTGTTTTGAGACAATTTCATCATGTTGTACCTCGTCATATTCTTCAGAGACGTCACCTACAGACTGTGATGACGTATCCACAGGAGCAGTGTACCTTGAATGTGTCTTATCCCAGTGATATTCTACAAAACCTGTATCCACATCAGTCTCCATTATCATCGACTCCTGATTCACTTCACCTTCAGTTTTGAAAATGTAGTCATCTCCTCCTCCCAGTTTCTGAGCATCTTCTAGATATTCATCGTCAGTTACTGGGAGTTCAGTTTCAGAAACTGGAAGTTCAGATTCAGTTGTTGGAAGTTCAATTTCTGTTACTGGCAATTCAGACTGAGATACTGGAAGTTCATATTCAGTTACTGGAAGTTCAGATTCAGTTACTGGAAGTTCAGTTTCAGTTACTAGAAGTTCAGATTCAGTTACTGGAAGTTCAGTTTCACTTACTGAAAGTTCAGTTTCGGTTACCGGATGTTCAGTTTCAATTACCGGAAGTTCAGTTTCAGTTATTGGAAGTTCAGTTTCAGTTACAGGAAGTTCAGTTTCAGTTACTGGAAGTTCAGTTTCGGTTACCGGAAGTTCGGTTTCAGTTACTGCAGGTTCAGTTTCAGTTACTGGAAGCACTGTTTCAGTTACTGGAAGTTCAGTTTCGGTTACTGGAAGTTCCGTTTCAGCTACTGGAAGTTCAGTTTCAGATACTGGAACTTCAGATTCAGTTACTTGAAGTTCGGTTTCAGTTACAAGAAGTTCGGTTTCAGTTACTGGAAGTTCAGTTTCAGTTTCTAGAAGTACAGTTTCAGCTACTGGAAGTTCAGTTTCAGTTACTGGAAGTTCAGTTACAGTTACTGGAAGTTCAGATTCAGTTACCGGAATTTCAGATTCAGTTACTAGAATTTCAGTTTCAGTTTCTGGAAGCTCAGATTCAGTTACTGGAAGTTCAGATTCAGTCGCTGGAAGTTCAATTTCTGTTACTGGAAGTTCAGTTTCAGTTACTGAAAGTTCATATTCAGTTACTGGAAGTTCAGATTCAGTTACTGGAAGTTCAGATTCAGTTACTGGAAGTTCGGTTTCAGTTACTGGAAGTTCAGTTTCAGTTACTGCAGGTTCAGTTTCAGTTACTGGAAGCACGGTTTCAGTTACTGGAAGTTCAGTTTCGGTTACTGGAAGTTCCGTTTCAGCTACTGGAACTTCAGATTCAGTTACTTCAAGTTCGGTTTCAGTTACAAGAAGTTCGGTTTCAGTTACTGGAAGTTCAGTTTCAGTTTCTAGAAGTACAGTTTCAGCTACTGGAAGTTCAGTTTCAGTTGCTGGAAGTTCAGTTACAGTTACTCGAATTTCAGATTCAGTTCCTGGAAGTTCAGTTTCAGTTACTGGAATTTCAGATTCAGTTTCTGGAAGTTCAGATTCAGTTACTGGAAGTTCAGTTTCAGCTACTGGAAGTTCAGCTTCAGATAGTGGAACTTCAGTTTCAGATACACGACGTTCAGATTCAGTTACAGGTAAATCAGCTTTAGTAACTGGAATGCCAACTTCAGTTTTTGATATTCCGAACACGTCAGGTTCTGAAATAATTTCTTCTTTTTCTGACGACGCGACGATGTCACGACGTAAGTCATATTCTGTAATAGCCTCTGCAACATCCACTTCAGTTACTGAAGTATCTTCCTCTATCTGACTGTCAAACGTTTCCTTTTCACTTTCAGAAATGTCTGATTCTGTGGCAACTTCCCTTTCTTCTTCAATTACTTCTACTGGTTCTGTAGTAACTTCTCTTTCTTCTTCAGTTATTTCTACTGGTTCTGTAGTAACTTCTCTTTCTTCTTCAGTTATTTCTCTCGTTCTGTAGTTTCTTCTCTTTCTTCTTCAGTTATTTCTCTCGTTCTGCAGTAACTTCTCTTTCTTCTTCAGTTATTTCTACTCGTTCTGCAGTAACTTCTCTTTCTTCTTCAGTTATTTCTACTTGTTCTGCAGTAACTTCTCTTTCTTCTTCAGTTATTTCTACTTGTTCTGCAGTAACTTCTCTTTCTTCTTCAGTTATTTCTACTCGTTCTGTAGTAACTTCTCTTTCTTCTTCAGTTATTTCTACTGGTTCTGTACTAACTTCTCTTTCTTCTTCAGTTATTTCTACTGGTTCTGTAGTAACTTCTCTTTCTTCTTCAGTTATTTCTACTCGTTCTGTGGTAACTTTTCTTTCTTCTTCAGTTATTTCAACTGGTTCTGTAGTAACTTCTCTTTCTTCTTCAGTTATTTCTACTGGTTCTGTAGTAACTTCTCTTTCTTCTTCAGTTATTTCTACTTGTTCTGTAGTAACTTCTCTTTCTTCTTCAGTTATTTCTACTGGTTCTGTAGTAACTTCTCTTTCTTCTTCAGTTATTTCTACTGGTTCTGTAGTAACTTCTCTTTCTTCTTCAGTTATTTCTACTGGTTCTGTAGTAACTTCTGTTTCTTCTTCAGTTATTTCTACTGGTTCTGTAGTAACTTCTCTTTCTTCTTCAAATATTTCTACTGGTTCTGTAGTAACTTTCCTTTCTTCTTCAGTTATTTCTACTTGTTCTGTAGTGACTTCCCTGTCTTCTTCAGTTATTTCAAGTTGTTCTGTAGTAACTTCTCTTTCTTCTTCAGGTATCTCTACTGGTTCTGTAGTAACTTCTCTTTCTTCTTCTGTTATTTCTACTTGTTCTGTAGTAACTTCTCTTTCTTCTTCAGTTATTTCTACTGGTTCTGTAGTAACTTCTCTTTCTTCTTTAGTTATTTCTACTTGTTCTCTAGTAACTTCCCTTTCTTCTTCTGTTATTTCTGTTGGTTCTGTAGTTACTTCTCTTTCATCTTCAGTTATTTCTACTGGTTCTGTAGTAACTTCTCTTTCTTCTTCAAATATTTCTACTGGTTCTGTAGTAACTTTCCTTTCTTCTTCAGTTATTTCTACTTGTTCTGTAGTGACTTCCCTGTCTTCTTCAGTTATTTCAAGTTGTTCTGTAGTTACTTCCCTTTCTTCTTCAGGTATCTCTACTGGTTCTGTAGTGACTTCTCTTTCTTCTTCAGTTATTTCTACTTGTTCTGTAGTAACTTCTCTTTCTTCTTCAGTTATTTCTAGTGGTTCTGTAGTAACTTCTCTTTCTTCTTCAGTTATTTCTACTGGTTCTGTAGTAACTTCTCTTTCTTCTTCAAATATTTCTACTGGTTCTGTAGTAACTTTCCTTTCTTCTTCAGTTATTTCTACTTGTTCTGTAGTGACTTCCCTGTCTTCTTCAGTTATTTCAAGTTGTTCTGTAGTTACTTCCCTTTCTCCTTCAGGTATCTCTACTGGTTCTGTAGTGACTTCTCTTTCTTCTTCAGTTATTTCTACTTGTTCTGTAGTAACTTCTCTTTCTTCTTCAGTTATTTCTACTGGTTCTGTAGTAACTTCTCTTTCTTCTTCAGTTATTTCTACTGGTTCTGTAGTAACTTCCCTTTCTTCTTCAGTTATTTCTACTGGTTCTGTAGTAACTTCCCTTTCTTCTTCAGTTATTTCAAGTTGTTCTGTAGTAACTTCTCTTTCTTCTTCAGTTATTTCTACTGGTTCTGTAGTAACTTCTCTTTCTTCTTCAGTTATTTCTACTGGTTCTGTAGTAACTTCTCTTTCTTCTTCAGTTATTTCTACTGGTTCTGTAGTAACTTCTCTTTCTTCTTCAGTTATTTCTACTGGTTCTGTAGTAACTTCCCTTTCTTCTTCAGTTACTTCTACTGGTTGTGTAGTAACTTCTCTTTCAGATTCAGATATTGCAGGTTCAGTTTCAGTTACTGGAATTTCAGTCTCAGTTACTGCAATTTCAGATTCCCTTACTTCAGGTTCAGTTTCAGCTACTGGAATTTTATATCCAGTTATAGGAAGTTCACTTTCAATCAATGGGATTTCACTTTCTGATACTGGGAGTTCAGTTTCAGATACTGGAAGTTCACTTTCAGATACAGGGATTTCACTTTCTGACACTGGGAGTTCAGTTTCAGATACTGGCGGTTCACTTTCTGATACTGGAAGTTTACTTTCAGATACAGGGATTTCACTTTCTGATACTGGGAGTTCAGTTTCAGATACTGGGAGTTCACTTTCTGATACTGGGAGTTCACTTTCAGATACAGGGAGTTCACTTTCTGATACTGGGAGTTCACTTTCTGATAATGCGAGTTGACTTTCTGATACTGGGAGTTCACTTTCTAATACTGGGAGTTCACTTTCAGATACAGGGAGTTCACTTTCTAATACTGGGAGTTCACTTTCAGATACAGGGAGTTCACTTTCAGATACTGGCAGTTCACTTTCAGATACAGGGAGTTCACTTTCAGATACAGGGAGTTCACTTTCTGATACTGGAAGTTCACTTTCTGATACTGGGAGTTCACTTTCTGATACTGGGAGTTCAGTTTCAGATACTGGGAGTTCACTTTCTGATACTGGAAGTTCACTTTCAGATACAGGGATTTCACTTTCTGATACTGGGAGTTCAGTTTCTGATAATGCGAGTTGACTTTCTGATACTGGGAGTTCACTTTCTAATACTGGGAGTTCACTTTCAGATACAGGGAGTTCACTTTCTAATACTGGGAGTTCACTTTCAGATACAGGGAGTTCACTTTCAGATACTGGCAGTTCACTTTCAGATACAGGGAGTTCACTTTCAGATACAGGGAGTTCACTTTCTGATACTGGAAGTTCACTTTCTGATACTGGAAGTTCACTTTCAGATACAGGGAGTTCACTTTCTGATACTGGGAGTTCAGTTTCAGATACTGGGAGTTCACTTTCTGATACTGGAAGTTCACTTTCAGATACAGGGATTTCACTTTCTGATACTGGGAGTTCAGTTTCAGATACTGGGAGTTCACTTTCTGATACTGGAAGTTCACTTTCAGATACAGGGATTTCACTTTCTGATACTGGGAGTTCAGTTTCAGATACTGGGAGTTCACTTTCTGCAGGTTTTGTTTCAGCTACAAGAATTTCATATTCAGTTATAGGAATTTCACTTTCTGATCCTGGGAGTTCAGTTTCAGGTACTGGAAGTTCAGTTTCAGTTATCGGAAGTTCAGTTTCAGCTACTGGAAGTTCAGTTTGAGCTACTGGAAGTTCAGATTCAGCTACTGGAAGTTCAGCTTCAGATAGTGGAACTTCAGTTTCAGATACACGACGTTCAGATTCAGTTACAGGTAAATCAGCTTTAGTAACTGGAATGCCAACTTCAGTTTTTGATATTCCGAACACGTCAGGTTCTGAAATAATTTCCTTTTCTTCTTCAGACGACGCGACGTTCTGACGTAAGTTATTTTTCTTCTTCAGTTATCCACTTCTGGTTCTGTAGTATCTTCCCTTCCTTCGTTATTATTTGACTTGTTCTGTACAACTTCCTTTCTTCTTCAGTTATTTCTACTGGTTCTGTAGTAACTTCTCTTTCTTCTTCAGTTACTTCTACTGGTTCTGTAGTAACTTCTCTTTCTTCTTCAGTTATTTCTACTGGTTCTGTAGTAACTTCTCTTTCTTCTTCAGTTATTTCTACTGGTTCTGTAGTAACTTCTCTTTCTTCTTCAGTTATTTCTACTGGTTCTGTAGTAACTTCTCTTTCTTCTTCAGTTATTTCTACTTGTTCTGTAGTAACTTCTCTTTCTTCTTCAGTTATTTCTACTGGTTCTGTAGTAACTTCTCTTTCTTCTTCAGTTATTTCTACTGGTTCTGTAGTAACTTCTCTTTCTTCTTCAGTTATTTCTACTGGTTCTGTAGTAACTTCTCTTTCTTCTTCAGTTATTTCTACTGGTTCTGTAGTATCTTCTCTTTCTTCTTCAGTTATTTCTACTGGTTCTGTAGTAACTTCCTTTTCTTCTTCAGTTATTTCTACTTGTTCTGTAGTTACTTCTCTTTCTTCTTCAGTTATTTCTTACTGGTTCTTCAGTAACTTCTCTTTCTTCTTCAGTTATTTCTACTGGTTCTGTTTCAGTAACTTCTCTTTCTTCTTCAGTTATTTCTACTGGTTCTGTAGTAACTTCCCTTTCTTCTTCAGTTATTTCAGTTTCAGATTCTTGAAGTTCTCTTTCTTCTTCTGTTATTTCAACTTGTTCTGTAGTTTCTTCTTCTTCAGTTATTTTCTTTTGGTTCTTGTAACTTCTCTTTCTTCTTCAGTTATTTCTACTTCACCTCTGTTGAACTTCTCTTCTTCTTCAGTTATTTCTACTGGTTCTGTAGTAACTTCTCTTTCTTCTTCAGTTATTTCTACTTGTTCTGTAGTAACTTCTCTTTCTTCTTCAGTTATTTCTACTGGTTCTGTAGTAACTTCTCTTTCTTCTTCAGTTATTTCTACTTGTTCTGTAGTAACTTCTCTTTCTTCTTCAGTTATTTCTACTGGTTCTGTAGTAACTTCTCTTTCTTCTTCAGTTATTTCTACTGGTTCTGTAGTAACTTCCCTTTCTTCTTCAGTTATTTCTACTTGTTCTGTAGTAACTTCTCTTTCTTCTTCAGTTATTTCTACTTGTTCTGTAGTAACTTCTCTTTCTTCTTCAGTTATTTCTACTGGTTCAGTTTCAGTTCCTGGAATTTTCAGTCTCAGTTACTGCAATTTCAGATTCCCTTCTCTTTCAGGTTCAGTTTTCAGCTACTGGAATTCTTATATCCAGTTATATAAAGTCACTTTCTTCAATCAGTTTCACTTTCTGATTGGGAGATTCAGTTTCACTTACTGGGATTCACTTTCTGATACTTGGAGTTCACTTCTAATACTGGGAGTTCACTTTCTTCTTCTGTTCACTTTCTGATACTGGCAGTTCACTTCTCTTTCTTCTTCACTTTCTTTGTGGGAGTTCTTTCAGATACAGGGAGTTCACTTTCTTCTTCTGGCAGTTCACTTTCAGATACAGGGATTTCACTTCAGATACTGGGAGTTCAGATTCAGATACTGGAGTTCACTTTCTGATACTGGAAGTTCACTTTCAGATACAGGGAGTTCACTTTCTGATACTGGGAGTTCAGTTTCAGATACTGGGAGTTCACTTTCTGATACTGGAAGTTCACTTTCAGATACAGGGATTTCACTTTCTGATACTGGGAGTTCAGTTTCAGATACTGGGAGTTCACTTTCTGATACTGGGAGTTCAGTTTCAGATACTGGGAGTTCACTTTCTGATACTGGAAGTTCACTTTCAGATACAGGGATTTCACTTTCTGATACTGGGAGTTCAGTTTCAGATACTGGGAGTTCACTTTCTGCAGGTTTTGTTTCAGCTACAGGAATTTCATATTCAGTTATAGGAATTTCACTTTCTGATCCTAGGAGTTCAGTTTCAGGTACTTGAAGTTCAGCTTCAGTTTCGGAAAGTCCATATTCAGCTGTTGGAAGTTCAATTTCGGATACTTGAGTTTCAATTTCTGATTCAGTTACTGGAAGATCACCTTCGGTTTCTGGAACTTGGGTTTCAGTTTCAGAAAGTTCACTTTCAGATACTGGAACTTCCGTCTCAGTTATTTCTACTGGTTCTGTAGTAACTTCTCTTTCTTCTTCAGTTATTTCTACTGGTTCTGTAGTAACTTCTCTTTCTTCTTCAGTTATTTCTACTGGTTCTGTAGTAACTTCTCTTTCTTCTTCAGTTATTTCTGCTTGTTCTGTAGTAACTTCTCTTTCTTCTTCAGTTATTTCTACTGGTTCTGTAGTGACTTCTCTTTCTTCTTCAGTTATTTCTACTGGTTCTGTAGTAACTTCTCTTTCTTCTTCATTTATTTCTACTGGTTCTGTAGTGACTTCTCTTTCTTCTTCAGTTATTTCTACTGGTTCTGTAGTAACTTCTCTTTCTTCTTCAGTTATTTCTACTTGTTCTGCAGTAACTTCTCTTTCTTCTTCAGTTATTTCTACTGGTTCTGTAGTAACTTCTCTTTCTTCTTCAGTTATTTCTACTGGTTCTGTAGTAACTTCCCTTTCTTCTTCAGTTATTTCTACTTGTTCTGTAGTAACTTCCTTTTCTTCTTCAGTTATTTCTACTGGTTCTGTAGTAACTTCTCTTTCTTCTTCAGTTATTTCTACTGGTTCTGTAGTAACTTCCTTTCTTCTTCAGTTATTTCTACTGGTTCTGTAGTAACTTCCTTTTCTTCTGCAGGTATTTCTACTGGTTCTGTAGTAACTTCCCTTTCTTCTTCAGTTATTTCTACTTGTTCTGTAGTAACTTCTCTTTCTTCTTCAGTTATTTCTACTGGTTCTGTAGTAACTTCTCTTTCTTCTTCAGTTATTTCTACTGGTTCTGTAGTGACTTCTCTTTCTTCAGTTTCTATCACTGGTAGTTCAGTCTCTGGATTCTGAAAGCTCCTTTTCAGATTCTGGAAGTTCAGTTTCTACTGGTTTCAGTTTCAGATTCCTTTCTTCTTTCAGTTAGTTCTGTTCAGTTCTGTAGATACTGGAAGTTCAGTTTCTTCAGTTATTTCTCAATTTCTGTTCTGTGGTAACTTCCCTTTCTTCTGGAAGTTCATTTCTGATACTGGGAGTTCAGTATTAATACTCCCCTTCTTTCTTCAGTTATTTCTACTGGTTCTTTAGTAACTTCCTTTTCTTCTTCAGTTATTTCTAGTTCAGTTTCTGTAGATACTTCTCTTCACTTCTTCAGTTATTTCTACTTGTTCTTCAGTTTTCTCTTTCTTCTTCAGTTATTTCTACTGGTTCTTCACTTTCACTTCTCTTTCTTCAGTTTCAGATACTGGAAGTTCAGTTTCAGGTACTGGAAGTTCAGATTCTCTTACTGCAGGTTCAGTTTCAGCTACAGGAATTTCATATTCAGTTATAGGAAGTTCACTTTCTAATATTGGAAGTTCACTTTCACTTACTGGTTGTTCAACTTCAGTTTCGGGAAGTCCATATTCAGGTGTTGGAAGTTCAGTTTTGGATGCTGGAGTTTCAATTTCAGATTCAGTTAGTGGAACTTCCGTTTCAGTTACTTCCACTTCTTTTTTTCTTCATTTTTACTTCTTTTTTTAGTATTTCTTCTTTCTTTTTCTTCATTTTTTTTCTTCTTTTTCTTCTGTTTCACTGACACCTATTTCTTCTTTCTCTTCTATTTCAGTGACACCTATTTCTTCTTTCTCTTCTGTTTCAGTGACACCTATTTCTTCTTTCTCTTCTGTTTCACTGACACCTATTTCTTCTTTCTCTTCTGTTTCACTGACACCTATTTCTTCTGTTTCACTGACACCTATTTCTTCTGTTTCACTGACACCTATTTCTTCTGTTTCAGTGACACCTATTTCTTCTAGTTCAGTGACAGCTATTTCTTCTAGTTCAGTGACACATATTTCCTCTGTCTTCTCTGTTTCAGTAACTCTTTCTTGGATTTCTTTCTCTGCGTCCATTTCTCTTATTAGAATGTCTCCTCGAGTTTCAGAAAGAGAATCTTCTCCTTCCTCTGCTTTTAACTCAGAGGTGAAGACTTTCGCAGTTACACGTTCTTGAACCGCCTCCTCAACGTCCTTTTCAACTACTGGAATGTTTTCTTTGGTTTCAGAAAGGGAAACTTTACCTTCTTCTGCCTTGGCGATTTCAGTAGAGACATCTTGATATTTTTCACTTTCTCTTTGCACCAAGTCAGCTTCGGTTATTGGAATGTCTTCTTCAGTTTCTGCTATTTCTGTTTCACTTTCCTTATTTTCAGTCATTGATTCAAGGATTCCTGCAGACGAACTGACAAATTTTTCAGTTTCTTCAATCGCCTGTTCAATGTCTGCTTCTGTTATTGGAATGTCTTCCTCTCCTTCAGGATATGAAACTTCTCTTTCTTTTTCAATATCATCGACGTCGGCAGCAGCTCTACTCACAACGTCTACAGTCTCCTGAACTGCTGAATTAATGTCGGTTTCAAGTATCGGAATGTCTTGATGTGTTTCAGATTCAAGTAATACGTCTTCTGTTTCAGTGACTTCTTTCTGTTGTGTTTCACTGACATCTTTTTCTTCTGTTTCACTTATCTCCTTCTCTTCAATTTCAGTAACTTCGTGGTGTTCTATTTCTGTGACTTCTTTCTCTTCAATTTCAGTTTGTTCTTTCTGTTCTGTTTCAGTGACTTCTTTATCTTCTGTTTCAATGTCTTCTTTCTCTTCTGTTTCTCTTCAATTTCTGTTTCAGTGACTTCTTTATCTTCTATTTCAATGACTCCTTTCTCTTCAATTTCAGTGACTCCTTTCTCTTCAATTTCAGTTACTTCTTTCTCTTCAATTTCAGTGACTTCTTTCTCTAATTTTTCAGTTATCTCTTTGTCTTCCATTTCAGTGACTCTTTCCTCTTCTATTTCAGTGACTTCTTTCTCTTCGATTTCAGTTACTTCTTTCTCTTCTATTTCAGTCACAACTTTATCTTCTATTTCAGTGACGTCTTGTTCTTCAATTGCAGTAATCTCTTTCTCTTCTACTTCAGTGATTTCTTTGTTTTCTATTTCAGTGACTTCTTTCTCTTGAACTTCAGTTTCTTCTTTCTCTTCTATTTCAGTTATTTCTTTCTCTTCTATTTCAGTGACTTCTTTGTCTTCTGTTTCAGTTTCTTCTTTCTCTTCTATTTCAGATACTTCTTTCTCTTCTGTTTCAGTGACTTCTTTCTCTTCTATTTCAGTGACTTCTTTGTCTTCTGTTTCAGTTTCTTCTTTCTCTTCTATTTCAGTTACTTGTTTCTCTTCTATTTCAGTGACTTCTTTCTCTTCGATTTCAGTGACTTCTTTCTCTTCTATTTCAGTGACTTCTTTCTCTTCTATTTCAGGGACTTGTTTCTCTTCTGTTTCAGTAGGTTCTTTGTCTTCTATTTCAGTGATTTCTTTCTCTTCTATTTCAGTCACAATTGTATCTTCTGTTTCAGTAAGTTCTTTGTCTTTTATTTCAGTGATTTCTTTCTCTTCGATTTCAGTTTGTTTTTTATCTTCTATTTCAGTGACGTCTTGTTCTTCAATTTCAGAAATGTCTTTCTCTTCAATTTCAGTTATTTCTTTCTCTTCTATTTCAGTGACTTCTTTCTCTTCTATTTCAGGGACTTCTTTCTCTTCAATTTCAGTTACTTCTTTCTCTTCTATTTCACTGACTTCTTTTTCTTCTGTTTCAGTGACTTCTTTCTCTTCAATTTCAATTATTTCTTTCTCTTCTATTTCAGTGATTTCTTTCTCTTCGATTTCAGTTTGTTCTTTATCTTCTATTTCAGTGACGTCTTTCTCTTCAATTTCAGTTTCTTCTTTCTCTTCTATTTCAGTTACTTGTTTCTCTTCTGTTTCAGTAGGTTCTTTGTCTTCTATCTCAGTTATTTCTTTCTCTTCTATTTCAGTCACAATTGTATCTTCTGTTTCAGTAAGTTCTTTGTCTTCTATTTCAGTTATTTCTTTCTCTTCTATTTCAGTGACTTCTTTCTCTTCTATTTCAGTGACTTCTTTCTCTTCTATTTCAGGGACTTCTTTTTCTTCTGTTTCAGTGACTTCTTTTTCTTCTGTTTCAGTTATTTCTTTCTCTTCTGTTTCACTGACTTCTTTCTCTTCTATTTCAGGGACTTCTTTCTCTTCGATTTCAGTGACTTCTTTTTCTTCTGTTTCAGTGACTTCTTCCTCTCCTGTTTCAGTCACAACTTTATCTTGTATTTCAGTGACGTTTTCTTCTTCAATTCCAGTAACGTCTTTCTCTTCAATTTCAGTGACTTCTTTCTCTTCAATTTCAGTTATTTCTTTCTCTTCTATTTCAGTTATTTCTTTCTCTTCTATTTCAGTTATTTCTTTCTCTTCTATTTCAGTGACTTCTTTCTCTTCTATTTCAGTGACTTCTTTCTCTTCTATTTCAGGGACTTGTTTTTCTTCTGTTTCAGTGACTTCTTTTTCTTCTGTTTCAGTTATTTCTTTCTCTTCTGTTTCACTGACTTCTTTCTCTTCTATTTCAGGGACTTCTTTCTTTCGATTTCTCTTCTGTTTCAGTGACTTCTTTTTTCAGTCTTTTATCTTGTGTTTCAGTGACGTTTTCTTTCTTCAATTCTTCTTTCTCTTCAATTTCAGTGACTTCTTTCTCTTCAATTTCAGTTATTTCTTTCTCTTCTGTTTCGGTGACTTCTTTCTCTTCTATTTCAGTTCTTCTTTCTCTTCTATTTCAGTGACTTCTTTCTCTTCTGTTTCAGTGACTTCTTTCTCTTCTATTTCAGTTACTTCTTTCTCTTCTATTTCAGTGACTTCTTTCTCTTCTGTTTCAGTGACTTCTTTCTCTTCTTTGTCTTCTGTTTCAGTTACTTCTTTGTCTTCTGTTTCAGTGACTTCTTTCTCTTCTGTTTCAGTGACTTCTTTCTCTTCTGTTTCAGTGACTTCTTTCTCTTCTGTTTCAGTGTCTTCTTTCTCCTCTATTTCAGTGACTTCTTTCTCTTCTGTTTCAGTTATTTCCTTCTCCTCTATTTCAGTGACTTCTTTGTCTTCTGTTTCAGTTACCTGCTTCTCTTGTGTTTCAGTGACTTCTTTCTCTTCAATTTCAGTGACGTCTTTTTCTTCTATTTCAGTGAATTCTTTCTCTTCTATTTCAGTGACTTCTTTCTCTTCTATTTCAGTGACTTCTTTCTCTTCTCTTTCAGTTACCTGCTTCTGTCCTGTTTCAGTTACTTGTTTCTCTTCTATTTCAGTGACTTCTTTCTCTTCTATTTCAGGGACTTCTTTCTCTTCTATTTCAGGGACTTGTTTTTCTTCTGTTTCAGTGACTTCTTTTTCTTCTGTTTCAGTTATTTTTTTCTCTTCTGTTTCACTGACTTCTTTCTCTTCTATTTCAGGGACTTCTTTCTCTTCGATTTCAGTGACTTCTTTTTCTTCTGTTTCAGTGACTTCTTCCTCTCCTGTTTCAGTCACAACTTTATCTTGTATTTCAGTGACGTTTTCTTCTTCAATTCCAGTAACGTCTTTCTCTTCAATTTCAGTGACTTCTTTCTCTTCAATTTCAGTTATTTCTTTCTCTTCTGTTTCGCTGATTTCTTTCTCTTCTATTTCAGTGACTTCTTTCTCTTCTATTTCAGTGACTTCTTTCTCTTCTGTTTCAGTGACTTCTTTCTCTTCTATTTCAGTTACTTCTTTCTCTTCTATTTCAGTGACTTCTTTGTCTTCTGTTTCAGTGACTTCTTTCTCTTCTTTGTCTTCTATTTCAGTGACTTCTTTCTCTTCTATTTCAGTGACTTCTTTCTCTTCAATTTCAGTTATTTCTTTGTCTTCTGTTTCAGTGACTTCTTTCTCTTCTTTGTCTTCTATTTCAGTGACTTCTTTCTCTTCTATTTCAGTGACTTCTTTCTCTTCTGTTTCAGTGACTTCTTTCTCTTCAATTTCAGTTACTTCTTTCTCTTCTATTTCACTGACTTCTTTTTCTTCTGTTTCAGTGACTTCTTTCTCTTCTGTTTCAGTTACTTCTTTGTCTTCTGTTTCAGTGACTTCTTTCTCTTCTGTTTCAGTGACTTCTTTCTCTTCTGTTTCACTTATCTCTTTCTCTTCAATTTCATTGACTTCTTTGTCTTCAATTTCAATAACTTCTTGGTCTTCTATTTGAATGATTTCTTTCTCCTCAATTTCAGTTACTTCTTTCTCCGCCTTTCTGTTACTTCTTTGTCTTCTGTTTCAGTGACTTCTTTGTCTTCTATTTCAGTGACTTTTTTGTCTTCTTTCTCTTCTATTTCAGTGACTTCTTTGTCTTCTATTCCAGTGACTACTTTCTCTTCTATTTCAGTGACTTTTTTCTCTTGCATTTCAGTGATTTCTTTCTCTTCTATTTCAGTGACTTCTTTCTCTTCTGTTTCAGTGATTTCTTTCTCTTCTATTTCAGTGACTTCTTTCTCTTCTGTTTCAGTGATTTCTTTCTCTTCTGTTTCAGTGACTTCTTTCTCTTCTGTTTCAGTGATTTCTTTCTCTTCTGTTTCAGTGACTTCTTTCTCTTCTGTTTCAGTGATTTCCTTCTCTTCTGTTTCAGTGACTTCTTTCTCTTCTATTTCTGTGACTTCTTTTTCTTCTGTTTGAGTTACCTCCTTTTCTTCTATTTCAGTGACTTCTTTCTCTTCTGTTTCGGTGACTTCTTTCTCTTCTGTTTCAGTGACTTCTTTCTCTTCTGTTTCAATGATTTCTTTCTCCTCTATTTCAGTGACTTCTTTCTCTTCTGTTTCAGTTATTTCCTTCTCCTCTATTTCAGTGACTTCTTTGTCTTCTGTTTCAGTTACCTGCTTCTCTTGTGTTTCAGTGACTTCTTTCTCTTCAATTTCAGTGACGTCTTTTTCTTCTATTTCAGTGAATTCTTTCTCTTCTATTTCAGTGACTTCTTTCTCTTCTATTTCAGTGACTTCTTTCTCTTCTGTTTCAGTTACCTGCTTCTGTCCTGTTTCAGTTACTTGTTTCTCTTCTATTTCATTGACTTCTTTCTCTTCTATTTCTGTGACTTCTTTATCTTCTGTTTCAGCCACAACTTTATCTTCAATTTCAGTAATGTCTTTCTCTTCAATTTCATTGACTTCTTTCTCTTCTATTTCAGTGACTTCTTTCTCTTCTGTTTCAATGACGTCCTTGAATTCGGGTAAAACAACTTCTTTCTTTTCTCTTTCTGTGACTTGTGTTTGATTCAATTCAGTAACAGTTTCAATTTGTTCCTTTTCTGGAAGAGTAAAGTCGTCTTTTGTTTCAGACTCTGGAATCGGTAATGCTACTCGTTCAATGTGAATGCCTCGGGTTCAGAGATTTGATGCTTTAATTCGGCTACTGACGTTTCTCTAACTTCTTCTTGAGTTTCACATTTAACCGCATCTGAACTAGCGTCTGCAATGTCGTGTACCATTTCAGATACCAACATCTCTTTACCCTCAACTACAATTTGACCTTTGTCAGTTTCTGATATTGGAATACTCTCTTCTGTTGAGATGGGAATGGTTGAAGTGATTTGTCTTTCATCTTGTTCAGTTATGTGTACTGCTTCTGCTTCAGTACGGAAGCTGTCTTGTTCCTGAGAAGAAATTCCAGTTTCTTCGTGTACTGTTGTTTGTTCCATCCTTCTTTGAGATATCAAAATACTTTCATCTGGAATGTCTCCCTTTTCTGATTCTTTCATTTGTTTCTGGTCTGTTTCAATAATATCTTCTCGTTTTCTAGAAAGTTGTTCTTGTTCTTGCACGTACATTCGTTCCACCTTTGTTTCAGAGATGAAAATCTGTTCCTCTTTTTGAGAAAGTTCTTTTTCTCTTTTCTCACTGTCTGCAATAGCATGTTCTATATCTGTTTCAGTTATTGAAATATCCTCCTTCTCCTCTGTGATATAAGTATGTCGAATTTCTTCCTTGGTTTCGTCAGGCTGTTGAAATTCATCCTTACCTTCGATATCCAGGTGAGAATCTTCCTTACTTTCAGTCACCTGTTGTTGTTCATCTTCGACTTTATGAACTTGTTGAAACTGTTCCTTAACTATATGAACTTTTTCTATTTTTTCCTCACCTTCCCGAGCCTGTTGAAACTCATCCTTGTAAAGCAGTCCTTCTTTATCTTCAAGAAAATGTTGAAACTCTTCTTTAACGTTTTCAAATGTTCTGCCTTCATCTGAAACTTCTGTATACCCGTCATGCAATTCACAGACAAATTCACGAACAGAAATCTCTGAACTTTTATCAAACACGCGCTCACCTGAATCTTCTCTCACTCTTGGCATCATCGTCGTCTTGACTTCATCACCCAGCCTCCGAGAGGCCACGCCCACTTCTCCAGTTCTAACCGCTCCTCTGAAACCTCCTTCCTTCTCGTCCTGTCGCGTTTCCACAGCAAACTGGTCTGGACATGTCATGGGACTCGACACTTCTGTGGCAGACACGCTGGAGAAGCAGTACCCTGCTGAAATCGTTGGTGGCGAATCGTCGAATCTTTTCAGAAGCTGAGACATTTCCGAAGCAAGAGTGAACTCGACGTCTCCTCCTGTCTCGATTTCAGCATAATCGACAGACTGCTGAACATCAATGCTTTTTTCTTCAGCCTCTTCTTCCTTTTCGGTTTGAAACTCGTCCACTATTTTCTTCCACGGGACAAGTTCTATTGTTGCAATGAACGTCTGGACTGGAAGGTATCGCATGATGGCTTCGCTCTGGACGACTTCAGGACTCCACATTTCGGCTGCGTGTTGGAGGCCAAATATTCCCAGCTCGAGCAGCTCAGTGTTCTCGTACTCTATCAAATACACAGGGCTAACTTCTGCAAGTGTCGCAGGTGAACCAGAAACCACCGAGGACTGAAGTTTAACATCTTCTGTAGTGGTTTCTGCAGCTTTCACTTCTGGTTGCGATGTTTCGATGTCTTCTGTTCTGTCTTCTGCGTCGATTTTGACTTCAATTTCGTGAGTTTCAGAAGGATGTTCAGTTACAGTATCATGACTGGGAAGATCTTCTGTCAGTACTTCATGATCACCAGGAAGATATTGCTTTACAATTTCCGGATATTCAGAAATATGTTCTGTTGCAGTTTCCTGACTTCCAGGAAGAGGTTCTGTCAGGATTTCCTGGCTGTCATATATTGGACGTGTTAAAATTTCCTGACTTTCTGAAAGAGAACTTTCTGACACAGTTTCCTGACTTTCTGATGTTGGATATTCTTTCAAAATATCTGTTAAACCGTTGTCCTCTGAAACAGATAGAGCATCAGAAAACAGTCCACCTTCACTGACGATCACAGAACTCTGAGTTCCTGGAGAGTCTTCTGCATCTGCTGGTGAAACATCTACGAAATCCGTTCCAACAGTAATTTCATATTCTGCCTGTGTTACTGCTACATCAGACTTTAATGTCATCGGTGCAGTTTCTTCGGACGGAGAAGTCAGTTGTTTGTCTGTCTCTCTCATTGACTCGTTTACTGGGAATGTCTCTGGAGCACTTTCGTCAGCATCTGAAACAGTTTCTCTCTTTTCTACTAGTTCTAGTTTTCCTGAATATTCACTGGCAGATATAACAGTAAACGGAGCAGAATCATCTTCTGAAGCAATAACAACATCGTCTACAGATTGCCCTATCGGGAAAGTCCGAGGAGCGGATTGTTGTGAATCTGTAACATCTTGTTTCTGTTTTTCTGTGTCAGGTTTCACTGACTGAGCAGTTTCATCCACAAAGAAAGTCTCTGGAGGGTTTTCGTCGTCTGAAAGGACGTGGGATATGAGCCCCAGGCTGTAGAAACTGATATCACCCTGGATGGGAGCCATGTTTACTGAGTCCAAGACTGAGTCGGATGTGACAGAATCGCTCATACTAACGTCACTGTCTGCAGCTGGTTCTTGTGACGTGCCCTCTTCTACAACCTCAGCCTCGCTGGAGAACACGTCATCCGACATTTCTTGTTTGAGAACTGATGTCGTCTGTCCTTGGTCGGTGTCTACGCCGTCTGCAGAAGCACTTTCTGAAGCTTGGACGTAGTCCTGAGGTCCCGACGACGTGGAATCCGTCCTTTCGTAATCAGCGTCATCGCCTGATCCTGGTCCCTGTCGAGGTAACTTCGTATCAACCACGGTAACAATGCTGGCCGACGTATCGGATTCGGCTGCGTCTTCGTCAAAGATTTCTGAATCTACTCGGACGAAATCTTCAAATCCTGAAACCTCGTCGTCCTTTTCGTTCTGGTCCTTCTCGTCTGTTCCTCCTTCTCCTTGACTCAGAAGCCGTTCACCTTCACCGATCTGATACTCGTCCAACTTGCTTGCGACTGTAGGAGAGACATCGAAGACGTCGGTTATGTCTTCGGACGGAGAGAGAAGCGTTCCTTCCGAAGCCTCGGAGCTAAACGAGTCGAACCCGACCATGAACTGTTTCTCTTTGACGCCGTACTCGTCGTAGTTCTCCTCGTGGATGACGCTTTCGCCGTTGGAAATTAAGTCAAAATGCTCGGCAGGGGTGAGCAACGCTTCGGGCTCTGACGACTTGGCCGGAGTTACCTCCCCTAGAGCAAAGTACGAATCCGTCGTAAAGTCTTCCGACAGTTCATCATCGCCGATTTCGTGCTCAGAAGCCGACGACGTCGTGCTTTCGTCGAGACGGCGGATTTTTAATGGATGGTCAGTTGATGGAGAGCCGATGTCGCTAACAGGAGATGAAGCTGGTGATTCACTTCCACCAGCAACAGGTTTTGTGACGATAGTCAAAGATTCGGGAACAGTCATGTCAGAAATGTCACGTGATATCACATCAGAAGACTGCACGAAGTCACCTGTCTCTGTTACAGCCTCTTCTTTTGATATCAGAACCTCTGTCGACTTCGGAAAATCCTCTGTCGACTTCACAGCCTCATCTGTCGATATCACAGTATTATCCGTCGACATTACGGCGTCAACTGTCGACTGAAAGACATCGTTATCGGACGCTGACACAGCCTCCTCGGACTGTTTAGTTTCAGTGTATTTAATTAACGTCACTTCAGGCTCCTGCTCGTGTTCAGTCACGGACGAGTCAGCATTTGATTTTAATTCATCTTCAGCCTTCGCGCTCACATACATAGACTCGTCTATTTGAGAATCGACATTACAACTGTCTTCAGTGACTCTGGAAGTTCTGCCAAACAAACGAGTAAACGTTTCGTCTTGCGGAGCAGAGTCTGGGGTTTCATACTCGGAGACGATGATCGTTGGTTGGCTGTCTGAATAGTGACTTGGAAATGGACGGGAGAACGACGAAGGACCATCTCTGCGTTCATCAGCAACTGGTTCGCCGACGTCCTCTGATTGTTCCTGGTGTGAAAACGAATCGGAGTAGACGCCACTGCTGTCTTGGGAATACAAACGACTGGTCCCTTCTTCGGAAGTGGTCGAAAAGCGTGAAAGACTTTGGTCAGTATCGAAGTAGTCGTCCAGGTCATCAACGTCAGTTTTCTGCATCTGTGTTAGACCAAACGTTTCTCTGGGAGATTCTCTTGTTGTTTCTTTCGCTGATGCTTGGATTTCTCCAGTCTCTGGTGGACGTGTTCCAGGAAGGACGTCTTCGTCGAAGATTTCTGCATCTTCCTGGAAATGCACGTGTTTTTCGTTGTACGTTTCTTCCGACGTGATCTGACACAAACCTTCGTCGTCAGCTCCCTTTAACATAGACGGTGGACTTGGTTGCTGTTGTTGTTGCTGCTGCTGCTGCTGTTGTTGTTGTTGTTGTTGTTGTTGTTGTGTGACGTCCTCTACGTCGTCCGTTTCAGAAACGAGCCTTTCCATTTCCTCGAACGAATCGCCGCTGTCTGATCTTTCTTCCTCGTCGTCAACAATCTCCCACCCAGAGTCTTCATCCACAGTCCTCCCCATCCCGCTGTCTTGATCGGTGCTGCTGTAGCTGATGTCCTTCGTCAGGTTGTCGATTTCTCCAATCAGGTTCCTGAACTCGCCCACCAGATTCGTCGGCGCGCTGCTGGGCTCGTGCGCTGCCGCCGTTACCATAGCAACCTCGGGCACGGTCGCGTCTTCCAGGTTGTCGTACGCGCCGTCGGACAGGACGTCGCCGGCGACGTCGCCGCCCGACAGCGTGCTCGCCGACGACTGCGAACTCGTCATGTCGGAGATGCTCATGTTCTGAGCGGTGAACTCGTGGTCGGCGTACTCGTTGTCGGAGACTTCGGACGCGGACGTGTTCAAGCCGGTGTCGTCGCTGGCGGAGATGTCCAGGTCGGACAGCAGGCTCGTGTTCATCACGTCGCCGCCGACGCCTTTGCTGGCGGAGAGCTTGCCGGTGTCGTTGTCGTTGTCGTTGTCGATGATTTTCAGCAAATTCTCGTTGTCGCGAGTGCCGATTATTTCCCTGTTGTCCAGAATCTCGAACGTCGTTGTGGTTCCAGTCGTTTCTGTTCTCTCTCTGAACGCTTCGTTGTCTAGAATGCACTGGCTGATGTTAAACTCAAAATCTTCTTTGTTTTCGTCCTGGTTTTCCTCTTCTCGGAACTGCAACATCTCCGAGGGTCTTGATTCAACCTGTGCAGAAATTTTGCCAGCTTCGTCGAAACTGGACTCATCGGCTCCAACCAAAGTGGTCTCCCCTTCCACACGGGTTGCCTCCCTTTCCACGAGAGCCGCTCCCCTTTCTGCAAGAGCCGACTCTCTTTCCGTCGGCAGTGCTTCCATTTCTGCCACAGTTGTTTCTCTTTCTGTGAAAGTTGCCTCCCTTTCCGTAAGGGTTGTCTGCTCTTCGTTCTCTTGAGACCCGTCTAGGTCGAAGCCTGTTTTCTCTGCGGACCTCGGGGTGTAAAACTGACTTGGGCTATACATTGCGTCTTCTTCGTTATACGCCCACGCCCATGGATACTGATAGGTCCACCCTTCGTCTGCTGGGGGAACTGTCACTGGTTCCTCTTCAGGGGAAGGATCACGAAGGAAAGAATCGCCCTCTTGTTCACCTTCCTTCTGAAACGTGCAAGAGATTCGGTGTTAACTGATACGTCAGCAATTAATGTCAGAACTAACGCAGCACTGCTGAAGATTGTAATTAAAGACAGGAATAATCAGAAAAAGTGTAAATTTTGTTCAAGACTGTGATGAAAGTAGTGTTTGGTTTCTGACAGTTCTAGACAAAAATATTAGAAAAGAGCGTTATCTTGACCTAAGTTAGACTTTAAATTTATCTCTGATGTTGTTCTGTTCTCCCTCCCTCCTTCTATCTGTCTGTCTGTTTGTCCATCTATCTATCTATCTATTTATCTATCTATCTATCTATCTGTCAATCAGTCAGTCAGTCAGTATCTCTCTCTCTCTCTCTCTCTCTCTCTCTCTCTCTCTCTCTCTCTCTCTCTCTCTCTCTCTCTCTCTCTCTCTCTCTCTCTCTCTCTCTCTCTCTCCCCCTCCCTCTCTCTACCTTTCTATCCACCTTCCTACCTACCTGTCTATCTATCTGTCTGTATATCTATCTATCTCTATCTATCTATCTATCTATCTATCTATCTATCTATCTATCTATCTATCTATCTATCTATCTATCTATCTATCTATCTATCTATCTATCTGTATGTCTGTCTGTATATCTATTTATCTATCTATCTTTCTATCTATCTTTTTTTTTCCTGTATCTTATTTTCGGTCTTTCCTTTGTTTTCTTGTTATTTTCTACCTATCTGTTACATCTACATACCTGTCTATTCACCTGTCCACCTACTCTTTTCAGCTACTTATCTACATACCTGTAATCTGTCTGTCTGTCTATCTGACTATATGTTTATATATCTCAATCTGTCTGTCTGTCTGTCTATCTAACTATATGTTTATCTATCTCTATTTATCAGTCTCTCTAGCTATCTGTCTGCCCATCTATATATGTCCATCTCTCTATATATCTGTGTGTCTGTCTAAATTTGTATATCTGCCCATCTGCTTGTCTGTTTCTATTACTCATTTTTATTACTTTACAAAAAAGAAAATAAAACATTAAAAAAAAAATAAAAGTGAAATAATAATCTCAACTCATATAAAGCAGTTATAATTAATAAATAATAAAGTTATTAAACAAAACTCCAAAGTAACCAGAAACAAAGTTAAAAAGAATGCATACAGTTAGACAGAACTTTAAAACATACCTTCCATACACAGATACAAGGAAATACAGTTATTAATATGTGTGTACATAATACATATATATACATACATACATACATACATACATACATACATACATACATACATACATACATACATACATACATCATACATTCATACACACATACATACAACCATACATACATTAAGTGCAAGCATACATATAATAACAGAACAAGAAAAAAGGAAAAAAAAGGAAACAAAAGAAACAAACAAAAATACCAATTACATTTCTGCAAGATGCCGTCACAATATATCTTGGAAATAAAAACATACAAAAGACAAATATCTATCATCATGTATTTGAAATTTATACATCAGACATATATATTATATTATATTATATTATATTATATTATATTATATTATATTATATTATATTATATTATATTATATTATATTATATTTTATTATACTATATTATATCATATCATATCATATTATATTATATTATATTATATTATATCATATTATATTATATTATATTTATTATATTATATTATATTATATTATATTATATCATATTGTATTGTATTTTATTATACAAACATACATGTATATACACACGAGTTCATATATATGTAAGTCTGTATAAGTCTGTACAACAGTACAACAACAACGACAACACCAATAAGTAAAAATATTGCTAATTGTTCTCACTTACAGACCAGAAACAATCACACACAAGCGCTAAAAAAAGAGGTGAACATCATTACAAACAAACAGAATCTCACACCATCTACTGAAAACGAAAAAATACACAAAACCACTTTCTTTTCTTTCTTCTTCTCGTCGATATTTACACAGACAGACAGACTCTGTTACGAAGTGCAAAAATCTATAAATCTATTTTCAAATATCAGATACATCACTACTGATGTATCCATAACTAATCGTAATCCTGTAAATGTTTAAACAAAAAAGATACAACGTAAAAAATGTGCCCACCTTCGAAGGAAACAATCCCATTACATTCAGACGCCATAATGACCTGACAACAAGGTATAAAGTAACCCAGATATAACACGACCAGTAGACAAATACGAGACTGTAATGTGCATCGTGACATCTCGAGTGTATAGAAGATGCAGACAATTCAATTATATAGCGGTGCGTATAGCGACTGGGAGGGATTTAATACGGAAGAAACAAAAGAATATATTAACGATATACGTGTTTCTGTTACAGTAAGGAGTTTTAAAAAAAGAAAAAAAAAAAAGCTATGTTGTATATAATAATTTTTAAAAGTTAGGAATAAGAACAAAAATATAAAATAATGAAATATAATGAAATGATATAAAATAATAAATGAATGAATCAGTGAATAAATAAATAAATAGTATAAATAAATAAATAATAAATAAAAATAAAACGTTCGTTGTCTAAGCAAAAATATACTCAAACGCACAAACACATACGCATACACACACACACACAGATACGCTTACACACACAGACACAAATACACACAGACACAAACACACACACATACACACTCGCACATAAACACACACTCATACGTTACATACATAATCATACACTACACACTCAATTAAATATACACACACACACACACTCTCTCTCTCTCTCTCTCTCTCTCTCTCTCTCTCTCTCTCTCTCTCACACACACACACACACACACACACACACACACACACACACACACATACACACACACACACTCACACAAACCTCTTGCACATTCTTTATACCACCTTCTAACTTAACACTATTCATTCTTGATATCTAAAAAAAAAAAAATATATCAGTCACCGCCCCGGTTTTACCCTGACTAAACCAACAGACACAACATCTCTTCTCCACCTTATACAGCTTTGTACATATTATTACCTCTTCTGCGAGTATGTACTCACGGATTGGCCCTAACGGCTACATTTGAACTGATGATGGGAAAGCAAACAGTGGAGCTGACTCGATGACCCAGAGATGGACGAATGGTCAGAGTTTTGTATGATTAAGGATTAATGGAAATAATTAAATAGCTGTTTCATGTGCGTTATGAAGAAAGAACAAGGCCCCCAGAAAAGTTAAACAGCTGGTCTCCGGTTGAATTTCAATCAGTTTTCCATACTATGAAGTTGGTTTATTTCTGTAACTATCTGCGTATGTATCTATATCTATCTGTCTATACATATAAGTATATATATGTGTGTGTGTGTGTGTGTGTGTGTGTGTGTGTGTGTGTGTGTGTGTGTGTCTGCAATAAAACTTACACAATTAATAACTAACATCTACAGATGGACACTTGTACTATTATTTTTATTATTTTCAGTTATTATTATTATTATTATTATTATTATTATTATTATTATTATTTGCATTAAATATCACACACTTACTCTCTATTTATTTCTCTCTCTCTCTCTCTCTTGCTATGTGTGTGTTTATATCTCTCTAAACACAGACACAAACACACATACACACATAGATACTTCTAGTCACATGCCAGAATATATGTATATGTGTGTGTGTGTGTGTGTGTGTGTGTGTGAGAGAGAGAGAGAGAGAGAGAGAGAGAGAGAGAGAGAGAGAGAGAGAGAGAGAGAGAGAGAGAGAGAGAGAGAGAGAGAGAGAGAGAGAGAGAGAGAGAGTGGATGTTTGTATTTAACACATAGTATGTCTGTCTGTCTGTGTGTGTATATGTATGTATGTAATAAATAGAGATGGTGCCAAAGAAAAATAAAAGAAACAAACAAAAATATATCTTTCTTAAGCAGACATCATGGGGCACCGTGACATTTTATCACAGGGAGAAAAACTGAGTGCGTAAGCGGAAATATCGACAAAAATACTTGACACCGTCTGTGCAATAACTCACGTTGTGCACAATCATTTTCACAGCAGAAAAGAAACGTTTGCTAGAACCTTCTATTATCGCGTTTCAGAACACTTCTGTTCAAACGAAATTTTAATATCATTGATGCACTACAGTCCCCCGGTGATAGTATTGAGTTACTTTATTGGTTTTGACTTTATATTGATCGATTCGTAGTTTATGGACCTACTTTAATCTTGGTTACTCGATTTCCTTGACATTTGAACTGTTAATGAATCTACTTGATACTTGATAATATAATGACTGGATGATCTACTTGATATTTAATAATTTAATGTATGGATCCATTTGTGTATGGATTTATTGTATTATGCAGCAATATAATAACTGATAATTTGATAATACGATGTTATAATTAAATAACAATTTTTCGATTATTAAATGGATACTTAATGGCATTTAATTAAATTATTTATGAATTAACTTATATTTTGTTATAAAATTAGCAAATACATCTTGTATCCCTAATACAGGGAATATTAACGTAGATTATATTACAGTAATAAACACGTATATTGAAACGATGATACTTGATTTTTAACTATGTGTTATTAAATTATACTTTATGTCTGACGTATATATAATTGTATTACAAAAAAACATACCTGACTTTCTGTTGTATTTCAGTCTATTTTAAACAGCCCATCTTCTTTAAAATGTAATAAAAATCCAATGCAGCAAAACAGTAAAATAAAGAAAAAGTTTACAAAAATTTAAAAATAAAATAAAAGATATCGTAAAAAATAAAAATTCCTTTTAGCAAAATTCAGCTACAGTAGAGAGATTAGACCTAAAAAAAAAAAATGTGTTCCAAAGTTCTGTATAAATATATTCATAAACTGACATTAAAAACGGAAGCAAAATCCTTCTCTTTTTAAAATAAGAAAACAAAAAGAAAAATTAAATAACTAAAATAATAAACATTTATGGAAAACTCTTGGGATATACAATAACTGTAGAAGTAACTTAAATCCCTTTAGCTTCGTTTTTTAACATTCGCGATAATGGTTCTTATACGCCGAAATATAAAAGTGTGAAATGAGACCTAATGTAAAGCTTGTCATGAGCAGACGTCATTTTTTCTAAGCTGAAGTCGGTACGAAGCAGACGGGAACAAACAGAAGATTGTGAAATATTACACAACGTAAATAGACAGTTATTAGAAACGGATAAAAAGAGGTTGAAAATGATACAGAAAGCACGAAACGAAAATATGACCATGACCTCACTAAATCAAACATCGCTAGCATCACAAAGGCACGTAATTATTATCATCTTCATCATGATCATTATTATTATCATTATCATTATCATTATCATTATCATTATTATTATCATTATTATTATTTATTAATTAATTAATTATTTATTTATTTATTTTATTATTTTTCTCTTTTTAATTACGTCTTGGAACAGGTTACTTACGATAACAGTCGAATGATTTAAAGTACACCAATTCAGTATTTTGTTCCTGTTTAAAATAAACTGCTTTATAATGTGCTACAGCTTCTTCAAACAGATCGGTAGAAGCTGATTTTTTTTTTTTTACTTTTGTTTTATCGATTGTGAGGGACGTTTTGTTAATACTGACTTCATCATGACGATGGTTTTTTTTCTCTCTGTTACAACATTACAAAACCTCTATACAATTAAATTCATACCAAATGACCTATGTACTGGTATCTCCTAATATACATTTGGCTGACATTATGTAGATTAAAAAATAATAATAATAATAAAAATAAATAAATAATAATAAATAAATAAATACATAAATAAATAAATAAATAAATAATGCATTATCATAATTAAATTCAGGCAGATAACAGCAGATGCGTCAAACATTTTTTTTTTTTCTTTGAACACTTTATTTGTAGAGTTTAACGAAGTCAGCATAGGTTATAATGAAAATAGATTATTTATACTGTTGATCTATGTTGCTGGTTTTAACCGGCACACACACACACACGATAAAAACATTCTAATATCTTACAACAATCATCTAGGAGATGGCTCATTTACATTTAAAGTGTACGTTTGGTCATTACAAAGAGATAGTCGAAATATATTCACTACAGATTGGCTATTGGTTTAGTTTCGTTGTCCAATCTTTACTAAAAACGAAGATTAGAAAACATCTATTGATGTTATCGCATACAGGATAAATTCTGTTACGAAGTTTCTTCTGCGATCAGAATAAAATAATTTTATCGATCTAATACGTATGCGATGACGTCACAAACCGACTTCTGAAGGGTGGAAATGGTTCAGTTCAAATAATTTGTTACAATATTATTTTATTGTTTTAATTTGTAATAAGCGATGATACGTCCCTCAAAATATTAAAATAATAACTTTGAAGTATAAACAGCTTTATTAAGGCATTTATTAATATTACTACATGTAAAATTTAATGCAAAAATCACGAACACGCAGAGGCATGCATCTGCATGCATATATACAAACAGTTTTAGCAATAATTAGCTAATAAAAAAAATTAAAAATAATAAAAGACTTGTACATTGTTTATTTTTGTAAGTAAAATATAATTGGTTATTTAATGTCACATGACTGAAATCAGCCAACAGAAATTGATCAAATTAACTAACTAAATTAATTAAAAGTAATTGTTTCAGAGTGATATTATTTAAATAATAATAATAATAATAATAATAATAATAATAATAAATAACAACAACAACATATGAGACAAGAATACTATCACAACTATTTTTGTGTGTGACAAGTCTAAGTTCAATTACACACACACACACACACACACACACACACACAGGTAAAAACAAAATGTCAGTTAGAAGGGATAAAAAAATAAAATCTTTAATCCAGTTAAAAGTAATAATAATAAAAATAATAATAACAATAACAACAGCAGTAATAAAGTGTTAATTACTATTCAAATAAAAAACTTTCTTTCTTTATTTTCTTGTCTTTCTTGATATTTTTTTTATTTCTAAGCTTTATAAACAAAATGTTCGTAACAAAACCAAACAAGAATTTCTTATCTATGCACTAGTCGCTATAACAACTACTAATACAGAAATAAACTGTATAATACTTCTTATAATAAAAAACAAGTTACCATGAACAACTAGCAATACAAAAGTAAACTGTATGTAATTATTTCCTATAATAAAACACCCTACTATGACAACTACTAATACAAAAATAACTATATATTTGTTTTTATTATTTTTTAGTTAAAAGAAATTAAAAAATTAAAAACTTTAATATAAATTTCATCCATATCAGATTACATCACTCGCATGCTTTGACAATGCACCTGCAAAGAAAAATATAATTAATGTATGATTTGGTTATTACACTTTTATAATCATCTATTTAAACTTTTTAATAAACAATTTTCAAAAAATTTCATATTTTTGAGTTTCATATTTTTCCTTTCATTTATATAAAAAAAATATTTTGTTTTTGTAAACTGAGGCTTAGAAATGATTGTGTTTGTTGATAAAATTGCTACATCAGTCACCATCTGTTATTGCATAAGGCCATAACCCATAATTTTAGTTCATTGTTTCTTCTTCTTCTTATTATTATTATTACACTAACTGATCATTAACTGAATATCTGGTACATAATTTATCTTTGTGTATCTTTTATTATATTATTATTATTATGATTATTATTATTATTATTATTTACTATTTTATGTATTAAATAATTCTGAGGGCTATAGTTATGGCTGTTCATTTTTCATTTTCACTACAATTATTCATGATTTGTTGTTACTACCATTTTATTTGCAATCTTATGAAATCTGCACCCACTGTATCAAAAATAGTTAAAATAATATTATTCTCTCTATATCTTTTCTTTTTATTTTATTTTATCTATATTTTTATAAGATATCGTGAGGTCAAATATTATTGTATTTTACTGATGGGGGGGGGGAATATATGTATATATATATATATATATATATATATATATATATCAAAATTATTATTATTATTATTATTATTCCCTAAAGTTGTATTATGTTTCTTCTTCATCCACATTTCTGAGGGGCTGGGGAATGAACTGTTTATGATGAAACAAGCACAATAACCACAAACAACCCAAATATTATTGCGTGCTTTCACTGCAAATAATATATTTGATATGGGATAAGTAATAACACAGTTCACATGTTTCATGCATTGTAATGAAATGAAAATGATTTTGTTTTTTTTAAATCATACTTGAATGTAGTTATGATAAAATGGATAATGAAAAAAAACAGTGACATTCAAAAATTAAATTAAATAAATTGGTTTAAAGTGTTTTCTTCATCTGTGTTTGTAAATCAGCCTGCGTTTGCGAAGATGTATAAGTTAATGGTTTATTCATGTCTGTGTATTTAATATCAGAAATCTCAAATTTTACTTCTATTTTTGAATACAACACATAAAGTTTAAATCATAGAAAATTTTTAATTTTTTAATTTCAAAATTACTTAAAAAATAAATATAATGATCTAAAACATTTTTTTTTTTTTTTTTTAATGAATTATTATGCTCAAAATACTGGCTGTATTCTGAATAATGTTAAAAATGATAATTTCTAGTTCTAAATTTGTAGAAATTCAAACAAAATGGCCATGCAAAGCCATGCACTCACTTGCAGCCACACTTTCGTATGCATCACTATGGGCTACCTCGGATAGTTCCGTCGTTTCTGCTTGTTCGCAGGTTTCTTCTGCAAATCCTCTTTTTCTCAGTTCCAAATTAATGTCTATATCCTGAGAGAGAAAGAAGGAAAGCAAAAAATAAATAAGGTTTAATAAATAATTACTTAATAAAAAAAATATTTTTAACAATAATAATTAAAAAAAATATATCTCTGCTTCTACTGCAATTAGTATTATTACTGTAACCAATGATAGCATAGATATTATAATTTCTGTTACTAGTATTACTACTTCTACTATTACTACTACTACTAATAATAATAATAATTACCATTACTATTACCACTACTACAAATAATACTTTAATTACAACTATTACTGTTACTGGACTACTGTCAATATGCTAATACTACAACTATTTCTGTACTATTACTGTCACTAATACTAATACTACCACTATTATTATTATTATAATTAGCACTAATAAAACTGCTATAGCTATTATAACTACTATTATAACTACTATTACTACTACAACTACTGTTACTATAACTAATACTACTACAACTACTGCTGCTACTACTATTATAATTACTACAACTAATATTGTTATAACTACTATTACTACTACTACTACTTCTACTATTATTACTATAACAAATACACCCCTATAACCACTAACCAAATACCTTCTACTAGTACTTCTACCATTATTATTACTATAACTAATACTACAACTACTACAACAACTACTATCATTATCACAACTTACTACAACTACTACTACTACAACAAGTGCTACAGCTGCTTCTACAAAAGTGGAACGTTATTCAGGCACGACATAATCAACACTAGACACTTCCATAATTTCCTTGTGGACTTTTTTTTTCGCATCAAGGGCTGAAGAATCACTCACCTCAGGTCCATTTGTGTCGTAGAGATGCAGGCAAGGGGTCATGTGATCTCCCTCAGTCTCGTAGTGTTCTGTCCTTGCCACCAGCACCTTCCATTGAGCGCAGTGAGTCAGATTCTCGAAAACCTCTACAGCTTCATCACTCCACTCATCATCTGGAATGATTAACAACAAAAAAAACAAAAAAATATAATCATAAATGATGATGATGATGATGACAATGATGATAGTGATGGTATGGTGATGTTGATACTAATGGCATAGAGGCATGATAATGATGATAATATATGATAATCATGATGATGATGATGTAATATATGATAAACATGATGATGATGATGATGATGATGATAGTGATGGTATGGTGATGATAATGATGGTAATATATGATAAACATGATGATGATGATGATGATGGTAATATATGATAAACATGATGATGATGATGATGATAGTGATGATAATAATGGCATGGATACGTGATAATGATGATGGTAATATATGATAATCATGATGATGATGATGATTATTAGAAGGTATGACAATGATGATGATGATGATGATTATTGGATCGTATGATGATAATGATTATGATAGTGATATGGAAATGATGATACGGGTGTGATAATGATGATGGTAGTGGTAATAGATGCTGACAAATTTCCCTAACTCACTGATCAAAATTTTATCATCTGTACTTTAATTAGCAGGTGTTATTATTAGTAAAGTAATGAACATACTAACAAATGATAAAAACTGTAATGATGATGTCTGTAACATAAATTTAATCATCAGGATTTTTTTTTTTTTATTCATTTCTTTTTTATGAAATGATATTAAAAGTTATGCTTTTCTTACTGTGTCTTGTAATCTTTTATTACTGATAAACTGATTCAGTTAAAACTGTTTAACTGTAAATAATATTTAAAAGGTACTGTAAAAATAAGCCATTTCTATTGTGTCTTATAACCTTTATTATTAGTAAAGATTGTTAACTTTGAAAAACGTTAAAATAATTTTACCTTTTGGTTTAATGTTGGACAGTTTACACTCAACTGCCTGGTATGGTAAAACGAGAAATTCTGGCCTGTTGAGAAAACAAATAATGAATTATGGGATAGCATGAAGACTTCTGATTGGCCAGAAAAAAAAAAAAATAAAAAAATAAATAATAAAAAAAAATAATAAAACAAAAAATAAAAAAATGTTAATAAAATAAAAAAAATAAAAAAAAAAATAACAAACAAACAAACAAACAAATAAAAAGTAGGTAGCTAGTAGTTGTTGCAGTAGCTGTAGTAAGTTGTGGCATGTAGAAAGACTCATACACAGACAGACAGACAGATAGAAAGATGGATACAAAGACAGAGAGGTAAATATATAGATAAACATATGAATAAACAAACAAACAAACAGAAATAAATAAGTAGGTAGTTAGGATGGTAGACAGAAGGATAGATAGACATACAGACACATAGATATGAAACTATGTATGTATATATGTAGGTATGTAAGTAGGTAGATAGACAGATACATAGATAGATATCAAAATTAGAAAAAACATTTTAAAATAGATGAACATTTTATAAATAAATAAATAAATAAATAAATAAACAAACAAGTAAATCAACAAATCAGTCAAAATATACATAAATCAACAGATCAATAAATCAAAGCAGCCAAGCCAAACCAAACGACCTAGGTCGGAGGTGAAAGGTCAAAGTGCAACATACTTCAACTTTCGTAACATTTTTCTGTCTACCCAGCAACTGTCTCCGTAGTCGACGTAGAAGAGGTCGACTCTGTCACCGTCAAACTCTGTGACACGAGCCCGGTACCAAGACTGATCAGGTTCAAATGGTGCTGCAACGATGCTGCCGACCTCAGCATCAGGTACCTGGAAGTTCTGAAATGCAGAAGAGACCAGAGAAATGACACAGACAGTCAGACAGACACACACACACACACACACAGCTACATATATACACAAATGTAGAGAAACAGACACACACACACAAATACACAAATTCATATACACACACACACATACCCACACACAGAGCTACATACACACACATACAAATCATACAATTTCAGCAATACAACCATAAAAGAACCAAGAACAAAAAAGGTACCCTTGTTGGAACAGGATATATCATATAAACACAAAAATTGCACAAAACAGTGACTAGAATGTATCTCTATTTTTCTTTTACTTCCTATTCATTCATTACAAAATTCTATCAGTCTGTCTGTAAACATGTCCATCTGTCCAACCTTTCTCACTCGCTGAGACCGTGAACATTGGCCAGAGCCTCAGTCACAAAACGACTGGTTAGAACGTGAAAAAAGAGACAGAACGTACCTCTGTCGCTTGCTCTGTCTTATAGAATTCTGTGAG
>CM022677.1:18941289-18973789 GCA_012295275.1 Chrysomallon squamiferum
AGTTCAATGGCTGGGTAGAGGTTAAAGCTGAGGTGTGTATTAATGCTGTAAAATAAAAAATAAATATATATGTTTTTTAATTAAAATTTAAGATGTATGTGTTTGGGGTTTAAAATCTTTAAGATTGAAAAAATATCCTTGTTTTAAACCTTCAAGAGGAAGGCTACAGTTCAATGGCTGAAGTATGACAAACTGTAGGATCTATTTTTACTAGTTCTGCCACTGACAAAATCTTTTAAAACTTACAAATGGTGAGGATAATAATATTATTATCCATGAAACTCTTCAAATTATTATTATTCTTTGCTCAAAGGCATATTATAATAAAATGGTCTTGTCTGTACCTATTTTTAGATCACATTTTTATTGGTTTCATTTTAAAACATTGTCAAGGGTTACTTATGAAAGTACACGGTATATGGGAAAAATAAAATTAAGACCGATAATTTACTTCATTATTAACAAAGGTTGGTCACTGTAGTATTCAGACTATTTACTGTACCAGCACAGAAATAACGTAATTATATACATTAATAATATATATGTAATTAATATGTAAATACACATTAAAGAAAGATTACATATATATATAACAACATAATGTAACATATGTAAGTATACACATAGGAATGTAGAGACACACCCACAAACACACAATCGTCCTAGATGCAAATATATACACACATCCCCCCTTCTCCAATATAAACCAGTAACTTATCTTCCTTTTCAAAAATACATACAATTTACTCCACCAACAAAAAAAAATATTTTCTTTTATTCAGTAACAAACAGATAAGTATTTTTCTTTCCCCTTCTCACAGCTTGAAAGCATTTTTTCTACTGGAGCTTGTGATGTAATGCAGATCAAACTGCCTCTAACCAGAAACAATGGTATGTATCCTATTTGACATTTGGGCAAAGGTGCTTTGTCTTTGAATTACAGCCAAAAAATCACAGATGTTACCAGGATGCATGCTTAGTTCTTGCTCAATATTATCTATGTGGTGTTGTTGAGAATATATGGTTATAGGTGAATGGTATGTTGGGAATGGGGGGTGTACTGTATGTTGTGTTTGTTGGGGGAAGGTATTTTATGGTTTTTTGTGTGTGTGCATGTATGTATTTGTATCTGGGGTGATTTTGTGTTTTGTGCGATGTATGTGAGAGATGTGTGTTTGTGTGTGTGAGAGAGAGAGAGAGAGAGAGAGAGAGAGAGAGAGAGAGAGAGAGAGAGAGAGAGAGAGAGAGAGAGAGAGAGAGAGAGAGAGAGAGAGAGAGAGTGTGCATTTGTGTGTGCATTCAAGTATATATTTGCATGTGTGGTGGTTGTATGTTTTGTATGATGTGTCTGTGTGTGTTAAAATAACAAAGCATATATATTTATTTAATTCAATGGTTAGGTTTCAGACATCAATTTTATTTTGTTATTTAACTTATTATTATTATTATTATTAATTTGTTATTATTATTACTGATGTTGCTGTTGTTGTATTTGTTGCTGGTGCTGTTGTTATTATTACTATTGTCACTGCTGTTGTTGTTGGTTTTATTACACATTGTTTAAAACAGTAAGAAATATTTTCATCGATTTACAAACATTTCCAAAATATCCAACACTTTACAAAACAGATTTGAACTCCTATATCTGTATCTAAGCCTTTGCCTCTTTCAAGTGCAATCATCATCATCATCATCACCACCATCATCAACATTTTACACATATATAGTTATCAGCATCACTTTCTAACTAAACAAACAAGGAACAGAAATTATCAATCCCCAATCTCGTTCACTCTTTTCTCAATGCAACCTCTGAAAATAACTGGGTTACACATCTGTGTCGTTTTCTTATCTTTCTCACTTAATTCTGTCTGTATGTATGACTGTCTGTCTTCGATGTCTATCTTTTAGTGTTTTCTCTCCTTCATATTTGTCTGTCTGTCTGTCTGTATGTATGTATGTGAGTCTATCATTATCTGTCTATTTCTGTACAGGCTTTTTTTTGTTGTTGTTGTTGTTCAAAAGAAAGAAAATATAATTAAACGTTCTTATCTCTTGCTCTCTCTCTCTCATCAAGTCACAGATTGCAGACCTGAAGGAATGCAGTTACTGTGTTTAATCTTATCTCTACACTGCTTTTAATCATAAAACAATTCTTCTTGCTTATATACGCCTACACATTTGTGTTTCAATGTAACTCTCTCCAACTTGAATAAAAAATAGGTTTTTTTTCTCTGTTTAAATAGAAATTTTTCATAGAAAAATGTGTATGTCTGTCTGTATATGTATGTTCTCTCTCTATATATGTATGGTCATGGTCTCTCTCTCTCTCTCTCTCTCTCTCTCTCTCTCTCTCTCTCTCTCTCTCTCTCCACATATCTACATAAATGTCCATGTCTGTCTCTGTCTATATGCATGTGTATGTTCTCTATATATATATATATATGTGTGTGTGTGTCTGTCTCTCTCTCTGACATATAAATATAAAATATCTCTTTATTGCCAAAGAAGCTGGTGAAAATAAGAAACAGAACTAAGATAGAAGAGAATTATTTTTAGATTAAACGTTTTTGTCTGCAGTGAGGTCATGACAACCCCAATAAAGATAAATAATTGAACATACTTGTAGCATGATGTAACCATAGCAACATCTGTAAATGCGCATTATATATATATATATATATATATATATATATATATACACACACACATTCCATTTTTTTCTCTTCATTTTTTTTCTGTTAATTTAGAACACTGGTTTCCTTGTTATGAAAGTTATTATTATTATTATTATTATTATTATTATTATTATTAGTTATTATTATTTTTAGTAGTAGTAGTATTATTTTATTATTCTTATTATTATTATTATTTTATTATTATTATTATCTTTATATATTCTGATTTGTTATTATTTTCAAAGGACATTAAAAAAGAGCTTATATATTCTGATTTTAATAATTTCAAAGAACATAAATAATAATAATAATAACAACAACAACATAAATTTAATAAACAAACAAATAAATAATGAAATAATAAAATGAAATGAAAAATAAAATGAAAAGAAAAAAAAAAAAAAATGGAAACAAAAAAAAAGAAGGAAACAAAATCAGAAATATCTGTCTGCATAATCCCCAAAGCCAATAAAACTCAAAAATGCACCTTTCTGCAGAAACACGGGGAAAACTTAGTTAAACATATGTCACTTCCGCTTCAATCTAGTCCACCCTACTCCCATTCATCCCCCAAACTGCCTCTCTTTCATTCATACATGAAACAAATTCATTTAGCAGACCTCTAGAAAAATCAGACTAACGTCTAGAAAAATCAGTCTGACGTCTGCTTTATGCGTTTCCTTCACATTCACATCTGGCCAGTGAAAACAAACAAGAATTACTAAAAATTCAGGATGATTCTGTTTCATGTGATGATAAAATGAAGACGCCTTTTTTTTTTTTTTTTTTTTTTTTTACTCTCTCCATATTTCATTTTACAAATGACTCACTGTTAGAACTGGTAAGTGAGTGAGTGAGCCAAGTTTTGAAGACAATAATTTCAGTGATTGCATAAGTGCAGGCATTGGCTACTTCATTGTGGTTATCATTATTGTTATTCATTTATCTGATTTTTTATTTATCATTGCTGTTGTAATTTTTTCTTGTTTTGTCTAGACTTTATATATTTCCTCTAAAATATTCCACATTAAATTAAAAAAACAAAATAAAAATCTTTTTTTTTTTAAATTATTTTTTCTTTCTTTCTTTCTCTCTCATACACATAACACACCAAAACACACAGAAAAAAACATATTTAAGCAAAAACTTTAAAACTGAATATCAATCAGCTACTTTTCACAGAATACTTAAACATATACTCTCTTTCTCTCTCTGTCATCCATATCTCTGTGTGTATATAGATATATATATATATAAGCAGAATTGACTTCAAAGACAATATCCATTTAAAAAATATTCAAGAACAAAAAAGAAAATAATTAGCTCACATCACTTGAGTGTGTACTTCTTTAAGATTGTATCTCTTAGAATTCCTTTAGAGAGAGAGAGAGAGAGAGAGAGAGAGAGAGAGAGAGAGAGAGAGAGAGAGATAAAGCAAACAAACAGATATGGCAAGGTAGAGATGAAAAGAAAAGATTAAAATAGAAAAATGAAATAAAGGAACACAGGAAGAGATATTTAAACAGAAAAAAGATGAGTTAATTTTGAAAACACTCAAAACGTGCATTTTAGTTTAACACACTTAAAGTATTTCTCTTTGAAGTTAATGAAATACTTAAAATTAACATAAACACCAAAAAAAAAAAAAAAAAAAAAAAAAAAAAAAACCACAAATACACCATACAGGAAAAATAATTAAAAATTTGAAGGAAGGTAAAGCAAAGATGAATAGACAAGACTATTCTGGAAGGAAGTACATAAAATAAATAGAAGAAGTAAATTAAAATAAAATTACTTAAAATAAAATAAATAAAATAAATAAATAAATAAATAAATAAATAAATAAAGAATAATAAAATAAAGGAAAAGTAAAGAAAGGAAAATTAAAATAAAACTGAAGTAAATTAAATTAAACTTAAATGTTAAAAAAATAAAATAAAATAAAAGTTAAATTTTTTTTATTTTATGTGTGTCTTTGTATTTGTGCATATATATGTGTATGTGAGTGTGTGTCTGAATATATATAAAAGAAAAAAATTTATATCTTTAAAAAAAAAGAATGAAATTCTTATTTTTTAATAATAATAATAATAATAACAACAACCACAAAACCAATATCGACATCAAAATCAACATCAAGAATAAAAACAGAAAACGCAACAAAAAATATAAATAAATAAATAAATAAATAAAATAAAAATCAATTTCCTTACCCCATCTTTCCCTTCACCAAAATCCATCAATCAATAAGTTCGTAACATCAAACACAGAAAATGAAAAATCACAACACAAACGTCCAAGATCAAAACTCAAAAAGAATAAATATATATATATAATAATTTTTTTTTTTTTTTTTTATCTACTGCGTAGTATTAGAAGGCTGTTTGACTTTTGCGAACATTATGTGGAAACCGATAGTCTTGTTTCGTACCACATCACATCCACATTTCACTATTGAATACACGTGTAACTTTCATTGCTTCCATACATCAAGTGAACCAAAAATAAACAACAAGTTTTGCTGCATGTCATGTGTTCTGATGTTTGCAGATGACTGACTGCACAGTGGGTTAGTTCTTCCAGGACACAGTAACATTTAGCATGATGCAGTTAGTGATGGAGGGAAAAAAAGAGTAACTTTTTTCTTTCTTTTTATACGTGTCTGTATGTCTGTGTTTGTCAATCACTCTACCTATATATATATGTGTGTGTGTGTGTGTGTGTGTGTGTGTGTGTGTCTATTATATATATGTGTGTGTATTATATATGTGTGTGTGTATGTGTGTCTATTATATATATGTGTGTGTGTGTGTGTATTATATATATCTCAACATCTATGTCTTTCAGTCTGACTGTCTCTCATTATTCTGTTGTTAATGTTAATGTTGTTTTGTTTATTACAATACTTACTTCATATTATAAATGTTATTATTTTTCAGTATTTGAAAAAATAAAACATTTTTTTCTTATTAAAAACAGTAAACAAAATTAGTAAAGTTACACACACACACTCATACATAAATAAACATGCATAAACATACACAAACACATGTATGCATGTACATAAATAAACTTATACAGATATATATATATACACACCCACAGTCTCACCCTCTCCCCACACACACACACACACACGCCCATCCCCACCCACAGAGCTGCTAATCTCTACACCCATGTTAAAACTCTCTAATAATCAAGGTAAGAAGAACACCTGAACGAACTTACCTGCGAAAAGTCAGGTAGATCCATTCTTGTGAAGTGATGAAGCAATCAAACCACGAAAATATTATGAACACATCTGGCAACAGGCACAGTAATATACATGGAACCATTTTTACACAGAAATGATTGACAGCTGTGACCACGCCCACCTTTCCTAACATGCTATATATGTAAAGGGGGTTCTGAATGCTTGTGTCAGTGAGGTCAGATTTATGTTCGTGATTGACAGACGATGGCCACACCCATTTAAAATTGGTTAGTTATTGGTACAGGATTATTAAGAGGTAATTTATTTTAATTTTTAATTTTAATTTTATTTTTTTATTTTTTTATTTTTTTTTTTTTTTTATTTTTATTTATCAGTTTCATACATATTTGTTTTTTTGCATTTCAAATGTATTAGTTTCAGTTTTATATTATATATGTAATAAAACCTATCTAGAGAGAGAATACCTGTAATAATTTATTAGTTTCACAAACATTTGTTGACTTTGATTTTTTCTATACATAATAAAATCAATCTATAAAAAGACTATTTTTTTTCCTCGACAGATAAAGATATAGTGGAAAATTACATAATAATAATAACAGTAATAATAATAATAATAATAATAATAATAATAGTAATAATAATAATAATAACGATAATAATAGTAATGATAATTATAATAATAATAATATTGATGATAATAATATTACTTCTATATGATTATAATGATAAGTATAATGATAATATAACGATAATCATAATAACAGATGATATTATTAATAATTATAATGGATCCTCCCTCCATTTAATTTAACTTTGCTTAAGACAAAATATAATTAAAAACTAAATAATAAAAATAATAACAACAACAACAACAAAACATGCCATTATCAATTAACCCATTTCATCTTTGCTTAAAACAAACCTCAACAAAATAAAAAAAAACACTCACATCCACCTTTATCAAAATAACCTTCACCTAACTGATGCACTTTTACAAACTAATGATTGACAGTCGTGACCACGCCCACTGCCAGCAATCATATCAGCCAGTATGATAATGAGGCTGCTGATAACTGACAGGTCGTGGCCACGCCCCTTGACCGTCTGCTGTTATTCAATGGTATCTGTAGAACGAACTCATCTGCAGTTACTGGCCTTCGGTTCTACAGTTACTGGCCAAAATGTCAGAATGGCTTGCTGATTGGAAAATGTCAAAACGCACCTTTGGCATTTCATGCAGCCGCAGTTAGTACATTCCGATTATATAAGGTTTCACTCCATACTTTTTTTTTTGTGTTATTTACTTCTTATATATATATATATATATATTTTATTATTATATTTTTTATTTATTATTTGTTTATTTGTTTGCTTATTTGCTTATTTATATATATATATATATATATATATATATATATTGTTGTTTCTTTTTGATATTTTTTGTATATTTGTTTGGTTGCTTGTTTGTTTATTTATCTTATTTATTTATTTAATTAATTATTTATTTATTATTTTTTGTTTTGTACATTTGTTTGTTTTTCTTTCTTTTTTATTTATTTATAATTTACAAAACAATGTTCTTTAAAAAATACATTTTACAGTTAACAAAATGTAACAATTTATTAAAGTTATATATATAGAGTAACAGTATATTAATGTTACAATATACAACAATGTGCCAAAGTTATATGTAGCAATACATTAAGGTTACTATATGTTACAAACTATACTAAAGTTATGAAATTTACAAAATATAACAATATATTAAAGTTACAAAAAAAAAATGAAACAATATATTTAAATTACAAATTATGTAAAACTTTATTAAACTTATAAATTATAAGAAAAGATTGAATTTACACAAAATGCAACAATATTTTGCAGTTAACAAAACATCAATGCAACATTTAATATATAAAATATATTTTTAAATCTACAGATAGTTACAAGTTTATGAACACTGCACTTATTCAGACACTAGTTCATTGTTATCTAACATAAGTTGCTTTAGCCAAGATTATATACATATATATATATATATATAATATAATCATTCTGAGAGAGAAAAAGATAAGAACTCAGGCACTTTGAAGAGTATTTTTTGTTTTTACCAACACATCAACTATTGTTAACATAATTTCACTTACGGCTATTTTTAGTTGGGCTCCACTTGATTTGGGTGGGGTAGAGTGAGGTAGGGGTGGGTGGGAGAGGCTTGGGATAAGATCTGAAATCAATAGCCTGTTTAGAAGTTTTATGATAACTAAAATTTTTAGTATGGAGATTGTGTCTTCTTATAACCAAAGATACGAAAAACATAAACTGAACACAATCTTATCAGAGATAGCACAGAACATTTTTTTTTTCTTTCTTTTTGGGGAGGGGGTTTTGAATAAATGTTTTCCTTTCCCAATATATACACACACAGAGAGAGAGAGAGAGAGAGAGAGAGAGAGAGAGAGAGAGAGAGAGAGAGAGAGAGAGAGAGAGAGAGAGAGAGAGAGAGAGAGACAGAGAGAGAGAGACAGAGACAGAGACAGAGAGAGAGAGAGAGAGAGAGAGAGAGAGAGAGAGAGAGAGAGGTAGTTGAAGGTTAAGTATAACAGTAACTTCAGTATCAGTTCACCTCTTACTTATTATGATAAAACAGAAATAGCTTTTGGAAAGAAGCCTACAACACGTATTTTAATAACAAGTTGTTTTCCTCTTAGCTGGAAACCAAAAATATAAAAAGATTATATAGAGAGTTACAGAGACAGATAGATAGATACATACCTACATGAATGGACAGGTGATACATAAATACAGAAACTGATACAAAGATAGGTTATGTGACTTTGATTGTATTTATATCCAACACAGTACCTTACAGGTATATATGTTTCATATCAATCCATCTATCTATCTAAATATACAGAAGGAGTATATAGGATATATATATACATATATATATATATAGATAAGAGTTTTTTCTTCTTTATGTGGATATTTGCATCTAATCCAATATAATAGAAGCCTATGTTAGATATAAGAGAAAATAGACAGACAGAAAAGTATATATATATATATTTTTGTTCTGAATGTGTGTATTTGTATCTTAGCCAATATTACAACAGCATATATTAGATGTAAGAGGAAATAGGTAGAAATAGATAGGTAGATCAGGTTTTTTTTTTCTGTGTCTGTTCATGTCTAATTCAATATGAGAGGCATTTTCTTTAACTAGATAGACAGAAAGACAAACAGATATGTAGACTGTAGATATATGTTTTCTTATCTTCTGTATGAGCGTATTTATGTCTAAAACAACAGAAAACAGGATTATAATATAAGAAATACAGAGATAGATAGACAGATATGTAGAACATAGATGAATGATAGGTAGATAAGTAAATAGATTATATAGATATACATACATACATAGAGAGAGAGAGAGAGAGAGAGAGAGAGAGAGAGAGAGAGAGAAACAGAGAGAATGACAGAGAGAGAGAGAGAGACAGAGAGAGAGAGACAGAGAGATAGAGAGAAAGACAGAGAGAAAGAGACAGAGAGAGAGAGAGAGAGAGAACACAACAAACACGAAAAGGTAACTTTCACTCTGCCATTTCCTGTATGAGTCAGCTGGCATCCATTTTTTTGTTTTCACGTCACCACGGCAACAGCCAGAAACGGAGGGGGGGGAAATGGAAATGCCAAAGTATCGATGAACACATGATCACATTGATGAGATATGCCCAGACGTGTGATGTCAGAGTTTAGAACATTCTGGAAGAGCTACACTGCTGTTTAAAATGGCTCCCAGCCAAAGGGGAAAAAAAACCCAGTCAGACAGACGGAAATAACAAACAGACGGTTGGACAAGGAATGGCATTGCGTTGCGTTGAATTGAGATAATTAGTAACAGGTTTTGAAATTCTATAAATATGTGTTTGATAAGTAATTATTAAGTTTATTTAATTTGGTTATTTGTTGTTGTTATTATTACCTTGAGTATTTCATGTGATAAGTTTTGGCATATACTTTAATTATTTTCAAAAAAGAGAGACTGATATATATATATATATATATACACAGACAGAGAGAGAGAGACAGAGATGAATATATATATTAATGTGAGTGAATGAGTATGTGTCTATGTATGTATGTGTGTGCATGAGTGCATGCATGCATATTTCTGCGTACCAAAACAAATACATATGACTTATCTTTGCCCTTTTCTTCCTTACAACAACAAAATAAAACCAAAAAAAAAAAAATAATAAAAGATTAATAATAAAAAAAAAAAAAAAAAAAAAATATAATAAAAATAAACAAAATTAAACAAAACAAAAAAAGATATGGGTGTGACGAACATTATCCAGTTTGAAAAATGGATGTAAAAAAAAAATATATGGCTGTCATGTGCTAGAGGTTTCAGTTTCTTGATTGAACAATGAAAGAGTGCAGACATGTTTGTTTGTATTGGTGTGGGTTAGGTAACAGTGATATCAACCAGGCTGTGCTGCAGTATATATATATGAGGTATTCCTTACTTCTGGTGCAATAAAAAAAAAGTCAGATTGGGGGAAAATACTTTGAGAGAAGTGTTTTATATGTATCAGTGGAAATGTTATTAGGAGAAGAAGATAAAATGGATTAGTATAAGAAATGTAATGAATGAGAATAAAATTAGATCAGGTTTGATTTGGTTAAAGGGAATTTAGCGAAAGGTTTAGTGATATGTTTGTACACATGAAATACACACACAGACATATATAGAGAGATAGAGTTCATATACATATATACATACAGATATAGATAGATGCATGTACATACACATACATACTTACTATATACCTCTCTCTCTCTCTCTCTCTCTCTCCGTCTCTCTCTCTCTCTCTCTCTCTCTCTCTCTAACATGCACTCATATAACTCTCTGTACTCTGATAAGATAAAAGAAAATCTTCATAAAATTTGTAAACAAAATTAAATTTTAATTTCTCTCTTTCTTGTCCGATATGCACTCTTATCACTTATAATTATTCTGATAAAAAAACAAAAAAACAACACCTGCATCATCTTTTTTTTTTTTATCTTTTTCAACTAAGTTGTCCTAAAAAGCAATTAAAAAAAAGATAATGAAAGAAAAAAAATAAAGAACGAAAAGTTAATATATCAACTTAATGTGTGTACCAATTAAAAAACAACTTTTAAAAGAAAACAGAGCGAAAAAAATGGTGTGTTATTAACTGATTTCCTTTCTATTGAAGTGTAAAGACTGTATTTATGGCATCTTTAAGGAGCACTGGGTACATTTCATAATTAAAAGATCATGTGACATAGATATGCGAGTATATCGCAGTGCCCTCGTATGTCTGGGTTACCTTGCACTAATACAGTGATTGCTGCGGTTGATAATAACTATTTTGTATACAAGTGATGGATGATTACCAATCCATTCAGACACAGATACAGACAGACAGATGAATAATGAGAAATACCTTTTCCTGTGGAAACAAACAAAATGGTTTGTACCCAAGCACACACATGCAGAGAAAAAAAAGTATCTGTGTGTGTGTGTGTGTGTGTGTGTGTGTGTGTGTCTGAGAGAGAGAGAGAGAGAGAGAGAGAGAGAGAGAGAGAGAGAGAGAGAGAGAGAGAGATATAAAAAGATGGAAAGAGGGAGAAATCAAAACAATAAAATTAGATCTGTGATGTGGAAATGTCATTCTAAATTTCCAGTTCAAGTAATTGATGAAAAAAAGAAAAATTACTAAATATAGTAATAATAATAATAATAATAATAATAATAATAATAATAATAATAATAATAATAAATACATAATTACAAATTTCAAAACCCTACAGCTTGGGAACAAGGTTAAAAAAAATAAGAAAAGAAAATAACAAAAAAATAAACACTAGGCAAACGTTTACAAAAGCAATCACATAAAAATGGAGCTCACCTTTTCAATTTCAACTCTCCTTCTATCTTGCTCACTCTTTAATCACTGCTCGCCTTTTTAACATTGACTCTCCTTTGTTTTAACACTACTCTCCCTGTCTTCCAGCATTTTACACATGATTCGCTGAATAAAGAACTTGCTCTCCTCCTGACTCACTCATTTACGACTTGCTCTCCTCAATTACTCACCTTCTTAATATTGGCTCCCTGTCTGCCTATGACAGGACCAACGCAGTGTTTGGGAACTTTGATGTTGATGACTGTCTGTCTGGATGTAGTGATGTGGTTATTAGAGGCATCATCAGCATAATCATCATCTGCAACAACAACAGCAGCAATTTTTGTTTTAATTAGAAAACTGTCACATACATTTATTTCAAATTCAGAGAGAGAGAGAGAGAGAGAGAGAGAGAGAGAGAGAGAGAGAGAGAGAGAGAGAGAGAGAGAGAGAGAGAGTATGGATGTTTGATTTTAATATATAGCCTGTATGTCTCTCTGTCTGTTAGTATCCAGTCTTGGACAGAGAAAACATAATGAATCATCAAATATATATATATATATGTTGATACAGAAAGCTAAAATGTATATATACATTGATATTCACACAAATTAGTACATTATATCACACTAATGTTCACATACATTCAAACATATGTAAAACCTCAAACACACGTACACAAAAATATTCACACTAATGTGTCATACAAATGTATACACACATATTCGCACAAACAATATACATTAAATGTCACAGTAACACTCACACATTTTCACACAAATTGTATATACGCATATAATGTAACAGCAATGCTCACACAAATTCACACAAACGTCACACTGCTGTTCACACACGCACATCACACTGCTATAAATACACACACATACATCACAATAATATTCATTCACACACTAATTTTCACGCCAGGGTTCACTGACCTTCGTCGTGTCGAATTAGCCAGTAGAGAAGCACGAACGTCGTGGGCACAGCAAGGGCAAGTGTCAGCTTGGCAGCAACAGACAGTTCAAACATTACTTGCTGTCTACCCACCTAGTTACACACGAGTTATGCCTTTTTTTTGTTTTTTTTATCTCCTGTGGGCAATTTTCAAAATGTTTTCCGTTTTATTTCAGTTTACGATATTCAGTGTAGATTTGTGATTTTCTGAATGTTTCTTGTTTTTTAACTTTGGTTACAGTTACAATTCCAACATAGGTTATTCTTTTTTCTTTTCTTTTGTTTTTCACATAGGTTACACTTTTCAGACAAGTTACAGTTCTTTTATATTTATTTAACTTTTTCAAGAACGTTAATTTTCACTTCGATTATGTTTTTTCACTTGTGTTGCAATTTTCTTGTTAAGTTCTTATTTGCACACACAAGTTACTATTTTAAGTTACAATTTCTTCTTCTGTTGTGTTTTTTCTCTTTTTATTTATTTTTTGTTTAAAAGTCTCAAAAATATTCTGAAATAATTTTGTTCTTTTCTTTTCTTTTTTTCTTTTCAGGTTCGGCTTCTAATCGAAAGATTCTGAAAAATAAAAATAAATCTTTATTAAAGAGATTATTTATTCTATCAACATTATTTTAATACAGTATCACTGTTCTGTGACTATAATCACTGATGTCAAAGGTTGGTAGGTAGGTAAAGACCAGGAAGGAAAATAATAAAATATAGATAAAGAAAAAGACAGAAGGAAAATGAAAGAAAGAACAGGAGGGAACATCAGAAAGTGATAGAGAAGAAGAAAGACAGACAGGTGGAAACAAAGAATGTCAGAAAAGAAAGGAAATTTAAATTAATATTCTTCAAGACATCATATCCAATTTAAATTTGGTTGCTGATGCTGAACAATTGATAAGCTCTTGTCTGCCAGTTCCAATCATGCTAAATTGATTAAGTTTTGAAATCTGTCACCTGATAATCCGTAAAGATTTCAATGTATTAATTAATTAATTATACTGAATTATTATTATTATTATTATTATTATTATTATTATTTAAAACCATAGTGATATAAGGATATATCTTTTAAAGTTTTAAAAAACTTGAAATAGATGAATTATTATTATTTTTTAATGTATTTATTTTATGTGCCTCTGACTAAGCTAATGATTACTTTTCAAGGATGAAATTGCCCCTTTTGACTGTATATTTCATAAGATAGAGTATGTCTATCTGTCTGTATGTCTGCGATAAGTATTTAGTTCATTTATAATTACACAAACTGCAATATTTATCACAGATCATATTAAAACAGAACCTTGAAAACCATCATATGATAAAAATAAAATAAATTATTCCAGCAAGATAAAAAAAATGCCAAAGGTACAACTGAAGTCGTGCAGTTTTGCATGTACCAGAGATGCATCGCCATGGTAATTGAGAGACAGGAAGTACAGAAAAAAAAAAAAGAGAAGAATAATATACAGTAAAAATTGGGTAAAGAGTATCTGAAGGAAAAAAATGTTTACGTTGGAGAAAGATGTTTACGTTAGGTACAGATGTTTACGTTGAGTAAACAGAAATGAAGAAAAGGTGTAACGTAGGAAAATAGTTTGATACATTTGTGTAATGAAAGATAGGTTGAGAGAGAGAGAGAGAGAGAGAGAGAGAGAGAGAGAGAGAGAGAGAGAGAGAGAGAGAGAGAGAGAAAAGAGAGAGAGAGACAGAGAGAAAAAGAGATAGAGAGAAAGGAAGAGGGGTAGAGAGAGAGAGAAAAAAAAATGAGTATGGATATATAGCCTGTATGTCTCTGTGTCTGCCTGTTAGTATGTATTTATGTTGACTTGGACATAGAAAACAAAATTAATCATCAAATAGAAATATGAACATCTGAAAGACAGACAGACAGACATACAGTCAGAGAGAGAGAGAGAGAGAAAATTCTTTTTCATTTTACTGAAATGACTTTCATGAAATACACTGGTACAGACTGAAGGACATAAACACTCCAGGTGCACCTTTCCACCGAATTCCCCCCCCCCCCACTCTCCCCACCACAAGACTGGGTATTAGCCAGTACACCTTACAGTGTGCTGTTGTTCTATTTTTAGACTAACATTTGAAAGAAAAAGGGGAAAAAAAAACAAATCATGAAGACTAGGCGTTGTCCATCATGACTAACTTACCATTTTCGTAAACAAGATCCAGATGGAGAAGAAAGTACACACGTACATACATATGTGTGTGTGTGTGCATGCGTGCATACATGTGTGTGTGTGTGTGTTTCTGTTTTGGTGAAATTTATTCATTCAAAATAAAGCAGGAAGGGAAGAAAAAGTAAAAAAAGAATGAAAGAAAGAAAGAAAGAAAGGACAAGGAAGAAGAATGAAGAAAAAAGAGAGAGAAAAGAAGAAAGAAGAAAAGTTAAAATAAAGAAAAATATGCAAGATAAAAACATTAAAGAAATCCTTATTTCTTCTTGTTCCTTCTTTCTTTCTCGTAATTTTATTTATTTATTTAATTATTTATTTACCGTATTTGTTATTATTTTGAGAAAATTAATTACCCCTGCTATTAAAAAAAAAAAAAAAAAGAAAAGACTTTTCATTTCTCAGAATTAAACAAAGATTTAAAAATGATTATCACTAATTAACTTAAATGCAGAACAGCTAAACAAACCTGATAATGGTTTCCATATGACAAGCCAAGAAAAGGTAATTGCAAGTGAAAACAGTTTAAAATATATGATTAGTTAACCACAGAATAACAACTCACAGGAGGGAGGGAAAGAGAGAGAGACAGAGAGAGAGAGAGAGAGAGAGAGAGAGAGAGAGAGAGAGAGAGAGAGAGAGAGAGAGATGGAAAAGGTTTAAGAGTGGGAAATGGAGAGAAGGAGAATATGTGTGAATGAGAGATTAAAAGATGGAGAAATAGAAAAAATGAAAGTATATAATATATACATACAGAGATTAATAAACAGGAAGAGAAAGATACATTAAAAAGTTGGAGATATAGAGGTTAAAAAGAGGTGTGTGTATGTGTGTATATATAAGCACACATACACACAGAGAGAGAGAGAGACAGAGAGAGAGAGAATAGAAATGACAGACAGACAAGATTAATAAAAATGACAGTAAATTATTAATTCTTTAACAAAAAATTTGAATCTTACAATGCCAGCCAAAAGGATATCACATACTAGTGTTGACATTTCATTTACCAAGACAGCACATACCATAATCTTTTACACGACTAACCACACTACTCAAAGTTGGAACTGGATATAAAACCAATGAACAGAATAACAACATATAACCTTTTACTCTAACTGTAGCAATTTCTTCTTCTTCTTTATTTTTTTTTTTCCTCCCCAAAAATAAATATTTTACCACAACTTGCTGTACAACGTTGTCATGGATACATAAATTATAATTTAAAAAGTTCACAGAAAAAGTTTTAAATTTTTTTATAAATTTATTCATGCAGATTTAAACCACTATTCACAATAACAAAAATTATTTTTTAAAAATAAATAAATAAATAAATAAATAAACAAAGAACAAAATTCTCACCTGTAAGAGTTTTTTTAGTGGCTATCACACTAGCCACATCTCGAAAAAAGTACCACCTGTAAAAAAAACCTCCCCAATATTTATAGTTACATGATGCAAAAGCACTGAACCGGGACAGTCCATTATGGAATCTGGGGTGGAAAGGTCAGACAAGGACACCTAAGGTCATTCAGACATGTGGGATCAGGATTATTATGTACTCTGTTAACTGATATATATATATATATATATATATATATATATATATATATATATAGTATATTTATATATATATATATATTTAAAAGTGGAAGATACTGGGAAATACTGGATGGAAGTGATAATGATATGAAGATATTAATATACATGTATGTGTATGTATTTGTGTTAATATGTATGAATGTTAGTGTGTAATAATATATGTATGAATGTTTGTATGTATGTGTGTATATGGTATCAGTAAATGCATGATGTAGGTATGTATATATATGTATGTATGTATGTATGTATGTATGTATGTGTGTGTGTGTGTATGTGTGTATGTATATGTGATTCTGATCATGTATCTAATACAAAAAAAAAAAAAAATGAAGAACATTATTTTAGTAATATTTGTTTACTCAGTCTAAAAGGAGTATTTTCCCTACACCAATAGCGCTAGTTCTAATATACTCAGTCTTAAATGGATTTTTGGTAATGTAATTAGAAAATAATAATAAAAAATAAAATAAAACAAAGTTCAAAGTAATTAGATTCATTAATAAACTGCTGTGATTTCCTAAATATTAAAAATGTCTGATTTTAATAAAGCTAATTTTAAATACTATAATATTAAAGGTTAAGATTAAAAGATATCTATCTACCTACCTTCCTAATTACATATATAAATATATACACACATACATACATACATTCATAGTTATAAACATATACATACATGTATACATAGACACAAACACACACACACACTCATACACACATATATAAATACATACGTATATATAAACACATACAAATACACACATGCAGGCATACATACATATATACATACACACACACATGCATATACATAATTCTAATAGAGAGTCAGTTTAAAAGTAATATTATGATAAAGATTTCACAAGATGAGTACCACATGATGTCTGCTAACTTACTGAAGAGTGAGTGGGTGTAACAACCTACCCCGCCCACACAAACTTGACCTATGGGGCATCACAAGATTTATGTCTGGCATCCACTGTTCAAAGACACAGAAGCATTTTGCTTTTGGACCTAAAGGAATTACTCAACCAACTGTTGAGCTCTGCTAAATGTGAGGACTACTGAAGTAAAGGTTAATCATTTGTAAGTAGATACATGTGTTTGTGTGTGTGTCTGTGTGTGTGTTAGTATATGTATGTATATATGTAGCAGTAGCAGTAGTACCAATGGTACTAGTAGTAGTAACCGTAGTTATATTAGTAGTAGTAGTAGCAGCAGCAGCTATAGTAGTGTTTGTAGTAGTAGTAGTAGTAGTAGCAGTAGCAGTAGTAGTAGTAGTAGTAACAGATAAGATTACATGCATTATTGATGGTTTAATGGTAATAGCGTAATAAGTATTGGTAGCAGTAGTAGTGTTGATATAACGTAATAATGTCAAAATATATATATATATAGAGAGAGAGAGAGAGAGAGAGAGAGAGAGAGAGAGAGACAAACACAAATATACATAAACATACACTTTATATAAATTTATTTTAGATCGTAGAACAATTATAAGGGTATTGTGACAATACATTCTGCTACAAATTGCCAAAAATTAAATTTGAAAATTATATATTACCAAAAAAAAAAAAAAAAAAAAAAAGAAGAAATATTATAAATTACAAAACAAGAAAAAAAATTTAAAAAAGAAAAATCAAATAGATAAGGAGGAAAATAGACAAGAGGAAAAAAACTAATGAAAAAGAACATTAAGATAAATATAATTTATGACTTGTGAAAGATAAGAAAATGTTTACGTGTAAACTCTGTGAAACCTGGGTCACTGTAACCCTGAATAAATAAACTACATAAACAATAAGACAACAACAACAACAATAGTAGTAGTAGTAGTAGTAGCAGTAGTAGTAAGATGTAGTAATAGTGATAATAATGATGATGATAATAATAAGAATAATAATAATAACAACAATAAGAGTAATAATAATAGTAAGAATAATAATAATAATAATAATATCAACAACAACAATAATAACATAACAATAATGAGAAGAAGTAGAAGAAGACTGATAATAACAATAATATTACTACTGCTATTAAAACCATAGAACAAGAAAAACAAAGGTAAAAACAGGATATTTATTTATATTGGTATCTTATGATACAGAGAGAGAGAAAAAGCAACAGAGATGGAGAAAGAAGCAGATAAAAAGAAAGACAGAAGAAAAGAGAAACAAAGAAAAAAAAGAGGATGAGCCAGAGAGAGAGAGAGAGAAAGAATTAGTCTTGTCTTTTTGTGTACATGGACCCATTTAATATAATAAAAATTAATTTAAATTTTAAAAAAATAAATAAATAAATAAATAAATAAATAAATAAATAAATACATAAAATAATATAATAAACTAAAAATAAACTAAAGAAAGAAATAAAGTTTTCCAAAGTACAGTGTATCTTTTACTTACTGTAACAAGTTTTTAGATAAAGTTTGAAATATGGGAAACAGGTGTAAGGGCAACTAAGTTAAGAACACTGGTGAAAAGGGAGATAAGTTTTCCTATCATAATGTGACTACACACACGAAAAGGAACATTATGGTTTGCTGTCTTTTTTTCTTTTTTTGTGACTGCACACTAGAAAAGGTACGTTAAGATTAGTTATCTTTTTTGTGACTGTGCACACAAAAACTAACATTCTTTAAAAAGTAGATTATGGTTTAAATTTTTGTTGTATTAAGGTTTCCTACTTTATGTGGACTATATATGTGATAACGGACATTACAGTCTGCAAGTGTTTTTGTAACTGTACATATAAAAAAGGATTATTTAGTTTTTCTATCATTACATGACTGCACACATGAAAATGAACTCTGTGGTGTCTGAACTTTAGTAACTAGCTACAAACACAAAAAGGAACATTATGGTTTACAATATTTTGTGAAAGCACATGTGAGAAAGTAAAGTTAGTTCTCTTTTAAGTTACTACAAATGAAAAAGAACATTAAGGTTTATTGTATTTATGTGACTGTATACATGAAAAGGGACATTAAGGGTTTTTTATGTGACTGTACACATGAAAAGGACATTAAAGATTTTTATCTTTATGTTAATCATACAAAAAGGGACATTAAGGTCTTTTTTTTCTTTTTATGTAACTGTTAACATGAAATGGAAAATTAAGGTTTTCAATTTTTAAAGGACAGGACACGTCACATGAAAAGGGACATTGTGGTTAGCTACATTTATTAAGCTTTAAGTTTTTCAATTTTTTGTGAATGCACATGTGAAAATGTACATTACTATCTTTTATAACTGTGAGCACGAACAGGGACATGATTGTTTGCAATATTTTATAACTGTAAGCCATACAACTTTGTTTTCAATAATTAGAAAAAATAATTTTACTTTATCAAGTTACTACAGATGTATTAATATTTGGAAAATCTGTAAGAGGTTATAATTATATAAATAGCTGGTAAATTAAGAAGTGAATATGATGTTGACACGTACTGACACAAATCAGTCATATCTTTGTAAGATGTATAAATGTTTGTTTTCTCAGAACTGTAACATAGCAAACTCACTGACTGCAATAATAAATAGTTAGCGATAAGATGTTAGCTTTGACTTCAAATAAATGATTATAATATCATAGGTATGTAAATAGTGAACTTGGTAAATTGATATTATTTTGGCGTATGTTATTTTTTTTCTGTTTTAAAAGCATTACTAATTCATTTTGTGGTGTTGAGGAAAATTATGATTGCTGTTTCATTAACTCGTGTTTTAAATGTCTTCTGTAACTTTGTACAGAATAACTTAATATTTTTGTTTTTTATTCACTGAATATTCATGGTTTGCTGATACATTTTACATATTCAGTTTACTTCAAATGGAAGACCTCTGATATGTGATATTTTTAAATATCTGCTAAATGATACATTTCATTTAAAGCCTAAAAGTTTGTAAATAACGTTTGTGGCATGTAATAGATTCTACCTTCCAGGCTACAAATTTACTTCAAATATCTGATTTTTTTAAAATAAATATCTTAATATGAAAAACTAATGCTATATGCAGATAATACATTGTGTTGGAAGGATAAAAGTATATTTAAAATGAAGGACCTACAATAATTTAGATTTTTTTAAATTGATGTCATATGCATACAGTGAAATACATTTTACTGCTAAAAGTTTACTTCAAATATCTGATTTGTAAATATGTAAATAAATGCTCTGTGCACATAAAACATTCTCCTTAAAGAATAAAAGTTTATTTCAAATGCGGGACCTACAAAACTAACAGACCTCCAAAAAAATAAAACAAATATAAGTTTCGAATGATAAAAAAACAAAACTTTGGATGTCTCCTAGTCAAATATCATAGATATATATATATATGTATAAAAGCAGTCCATTTTTAAAATCACCAAGTATGAATTATTTTATCTCAGTATCTTTATAGCAGTTACAGTTATTTAACTTATTAGCAGTGAAAAATAGACTGATACAACTTGACTTTGTCATAAGGCCAATGATGGGGCAATGGGTCATGTATTTTATCAACCATAATTTCAAACATTTAATAAGAATTTGGTCCCAACATTTGGAATGTTTCCATCATTTACATGGATGCACAAATCAGCAAAAGTTTATCAAAATCAGTGATGGTCACTCAGGAAATTTTCTGGGATTTGGTTCTTTGAGTGTGGAATGCATATGAAACTTCCATAACAATAATCTGACATAATCATTTGACAGAGAATGCTCAGAGGATCGACTCTGAACGTTAAATTAATTTAACAAGGGATTTTATTTTATTTTATAAATGAATGAATAAATAACGCCTTCCACAGAATGACATTAAACTCGATAAGACAATAGGTCATCAAACAATTTCTAATTATTTGTAATTATTAAGACAAACAATGGTTATAAAGTTACAGAATCGTTTAAAACATGATTATCTAATTAATGAATCGGCGATCCAAATTTTTCTCGACACCGCAAAAGAAATGAGTAACTGTAATACTACTAAAATTCCTAATGAAAAGTAATATTCTTAATCGCGGAAATACGGACGCCTGTTATAGCTCAATCATTTGCACCTTTTCACTGTCATAGCCATTTATTCAGATTTTCGTTAATTTTTAGTTACATAGTATCTGAGCAATGTTAAGTAAACGATGCATCAAATTCATAAGTTACAAAATAACAACAAAATAAATAAAATCATCATACCTACATTCACATGCTTTTGATTTCAAATAAGGGCAGGTTACTCTATAATCGTTTCGTGATGGCCAAGTTATATGACCTAAAACGCGGACTTCAATATATGTCGTTATGCTAGAATACGCATTTATTATTATTATTAGTAGTAGTAGTAGTAGTAGTAGTAGTAGTAGTAGAAGTATTTTCTTTAAATAAATATTTTTTTGTATTTATTTATTGTTGCTGTTGTAGACGTAATATAAATAAATAACTTAACTATTCTTCGTATCTTGGCAACGCCCCGATTTTCAGTAAACAATTTAATAACTGTTTAAACAGATCTAGTATGTAATATAAATTAATAACATACAATATAAATCTGTTCTATTTTTAAATGTTTTTATTTTTATTTTTATATATTATATATAAAGTTGACACTAATACTTTCATTACTTGTGTGTGTTTGTTTATGTGGTGAGTGTTTGTGTATGCTGGAGTATATGTGTGTGTACGCATGCGTATTTGTGTTGTGAATATAAATAAAAAGGTATCTTTGCAGAGTTACTAACTCGCTAGGGAACTGAAAAAAATAAAATAAAATAAAACTAAAAATGTTTAGCTACATCTAAATCGACGTTATTTCAATTATATATATATACACACAGACACACACTCACACGCTACAGACGCATACATAAACACACACACAAGATTATTTAAGAACGATTTGATCACGTTTTAATATTTTAGTCGAATGTATATTTCTATTTTTATGATTTGAATTTTGAGAATTTTTATTATTGTCGTTATTATTATTCAGCAATGTCATAATAAAAACTGAAGTCGTGACGTAATCGCATACGTGGCAGACTTAGAGTTGTGTTTTTCTTACGACAGACGACAAAGCGATCCGCCCCATTATGCGATAAAATGTCACGTATACACAAAAATGGCGGCTTTTTTTTTTTTCTTTTCTTTTTTATTTTTTTTTTTTTTTTTTTCGTCACCGTTTAAGACTGAACGGAAATATGCAAATTATATTTAGTCTATGCAATTTTAACAGACGCATTGTATTTGAATCACTTTATTTGATAGCCGTATTCATTAATTCATGTTATTATACAATGAATTTGGAGATTTTTTTCTTATATAATGTCTGTATTTTTATAGCTTCGTTCATCGAACAGAAATCCTATTGAGCAAACACTTTAAACATTTTAATGTATCTATCTATCTGTCCGTCTGTTTGTCTATTCAAAAAAATAAAAATAATAACAACATTAAGTTGTAAAATGTTATATATTATTATCGATAAATAATTAGTATAGACATTCAAACAATAAAATTAATAAATCATGCACCATATTTCTTGATTGCCTTATAAAGTTAATAATAATAATAATAATAATAATAATAATAATAATAATAAAATAAAATAAATAAGTAAATAAATAAATAATAACAATAATAAAATAATTATAATAATAATAATATTAATAAATAAGTAAATAAATAAATAATAAAAATAATAAAACAATAATAATAATAATAAATAAATATAGCAATAATAATAATAAATATAATAATAATATAATAATAATAATAATAGTAGTAGTAGTAGTAGTAATAGCAATATTAATAATAACAATAGTAATACCACTAATAATAATAATAATAACAACAATAATAACAATAATAATAATAATCATTACGATGGTGATGATGATGATGATGGTGACAGTCATAATGTTTATCGTTATTATTGTGATCATGATTAAAACTAATTACGACGGTGACAAAAACAAAAACAATAACCAGTGACTACGTACAGATATAATTAATTTTCAAACCACAAACATTTTTTTTTTTTTTTTTTTTTTTTTCAGTTCAGATTAAAGGAATCCAGTGGGGTAGGAAAAAATCGTCTGGGTGGTAGCCTCTTATGTAATTCCGTACGGGATCTCTGTAGTACACAGTGTGACCGTTGATGAGCCAAGCCACCCACCAGCCGTAGGTTCCCGCCGTTATGATCACGTGATCGCACAGCGCCATCGTCGCCATGTCGACTCCCGCTTCGCCTTCGTGGAGCAGGACGACGTCGGGGCCTTTCAGGTGTCTGCGGCACCATCGGACGTCGTCGCTGGCGACGAGAAACGTGACCCTGCCGTAGTACGACCGCATGTACGTCATCGCTTTCCTCAGGTAAGTGAGGTAGGCGGCGTTGAAGCGCTGGACGTTCCGTCCCGTCATGATGTCGGTCCGGCGCACGTGCACGGCCACGACGGGCCTGAAACGGTTGGCCGTGTGGAACCGAAACTTCGCCGAGGCTTTCTTCTTCACCTCCGTCTTGAACGTGAACTCGCTTCTGATGAGGTCCTTGACGTCGTCGAAGTAGCGCCAGCTGATGAGGTACTTCTCCAGGTAGGTGTTGCACTTCGGCAGACGTTCCAGCTTGTTGTCGTAGATGCCGAAGTTCGACTCGAGCGCGTGGCACCAGTTTCCTTTCACGTGGTCCAACGAATCGACGAAGGAGACGTCGAAGGAGACGTCAAAGGACGAGAACAACGGATTTGGCGATGATATGAAGGGTCTCATGTTGTTCATCCGGGCTATTCCGAGAAGCGAGGCGTACTGGAACATGCAGTTGCCCATCCGTCCTTCTCTGGGTATCGTGATGTACGGGCCGTCGGAATTTTTCAGCAGCCATTTTAAACTGTTTACAATCGTCTCGTTTAGATACGAGCTGACGTCATCTAATGAGTTCGCCTCTCTTTCAAAAATCAAGTTCCAAACATCTGCGGCAAAGTTCTTGTCAAACGTCGAGTAAGCATAGAAGAAACCCATGAGAATAGAAATTGCGAGTGCTGAGTAATAATATTGATTTCTCATCTTTTTGACTCGGGTTTTTATTTACGGTCGCTCGAGAAGAATTACTTCTGGAACATGTTGATGTAAACAATGCCGACAGTTCTGAGAAAGCGATTACAGGTTTAGAAAATTTTTAATCGCCTTGTCGAAGTGAATGGTACTACTCGACACAAAAATGTTGGCTTATTGAAAGATTAAATATTCCCCGTTTAAACGAAAATATTCTCCTCCTGTGACAATAATTATAATGTCTAAACCAGCATAGGCAGTCACGTTGTCCAAATGAATACCATCAATTTGTTTAAAGGAATAATATTTTTTTTGTTTTGTTTTGTTTTATCTTTTATCTTTTCAAACAAATGAGATCACGCTGTGGAAACGAATATGAAGACTTCGTCCAAACGAAAATAGAAACGTGTCCTGACGAATATAAAATCTTGTCCAAACGAATATAACTGGCTCTGAAAACGAATATTATTACCTTGTCCAAAAGGATGTATAGTCAGTTGTGAAAACGAATATAAACACAGTGTCCAAACGAATATTGACAGCTGTGAAAACGAAAATTGTTGCCTTGTCCAAGAGGATGTAGTCAGTTGTAAAAACGAATATAATTAATTCTAAAAACGAATTTGATCATCCTGTCTAAACGAAGATCTGAAAAGAATGCAATTATTTTTTCAAAACGAACATGTTCACCATATGCAGACGAATATAGACGAATTTAATATGTGAAAACTAATAGTTAGTGGTCAAAACGAATATGATCCCTTTGTCCAAACGAATATGTTCACCAAACGCAGACGAATACAGTTTCTTTGTACAAATATTGCCACGTTGTTTGAACACAGGTCGTTGCCTTGACTAAAATAATTAGAGTCACTGCAGCCAAATGACTATGACCGCTTGTCCGAACAATTACAGTCACCTTACTTTCGTTGTTTTATTTTATTTTATTTAAATTTTTAATTTTTAATTTTTTTTTTTTTTTTTTTTTTTTTTTTCCTCTGTGTTTGTAAAACGATACTAATTCTGGAAAATGTTAAATTATGTGTTAATAATAAAATATTTTTAAAAAAAAAAACCAAAACAAAACAAACTTAAACAACAAATGATTATAATAAAATAAAATGAATAACTAAAAATGATGATAAAGCAGTAATCGAAAAAAAAAAAAAATCGTTGTTGACAGTCTCCTACAGGTCGCTATATTTTACACGAACAAAAAAAGAGTACAGGTTCCGATTCAGTCCGTTTACAAGCGTAGAATAAATAAATATCCACGTATATATATATATAAAATATATCGAAAGCAAAAGCTTTAACAAGTTACGTTAATCGTTACACCAGACGCTAAGTAATTTTAAATTCTGTTTTGAAACCGCCTCTCTCAGACAGCATTCTTACAGGTTGAACATCTGCGTTGTTATATAAACAAATTTAATATTACTCGATAGTTTTTAACAATACGTACACTCACACGCACACACACACATGTGTAAAATATATCGAAAGCACACATGGATATATATATAGATGTATATATATATACACATGGATATATATAGATGTGTGTGTGTGTGTATATATATATATATATATATATATATATAGATCTATATATATATACATGTGTATGTGTGTATATATAGATGTCATACACACATACATGTGTAAAATATATCGAAAGCACACACATGGATATATATATATATAGATGTATATATATATATACACATACATCTATATATATACACATGGATATATATAGATGTGTGTGTATATATATATATATATATATATAAGCATACATCTATATATATACGTGTGTGTCTATACACACGTGTATGTGTGTATATGTATATGTATGCATGTCTGTGTGTGTGTATATATTTATATATATATATATAGATAGATAGATATAGATATAGATGTAAGTACGTATGTAAAGAGTAGATAGCTGAAGAGCTTGATATATGGAGGCAGGGTGTATGTGTGTGTATGTATAAATATATATAAATATAAGTATGTATGTATGTATGTATTTAGCGCTCCACATCTCGTGCAACAAAGGCTGTGGTATGTAGTGTGCTGTCTATGGGATGGTGCATTATAAGCGATCTCTCGCCGCTAATCAGTAGGAGTAACCCCCTCTCTCTCTCTTTCATATCTGAGTGACCCTTAGTTATATGAACGACATGACGTAACCGCTCTTTTTGTTAAAGAAAACATGCCTCGCCTTCGTACGTTTGCATAAAAAAAAATATTAGTTAATAACCTGTGTCATTTTATTGCTGTGTTTTAATTTACGACATATTTAAGTAAACGTTGTTATCTTTTAATTAACCGAAAACAGGCGAACTCAAGGATGGATGTGTAGTTGTTAAAAGGATTTTTTTTTTTTTTTTTTTTTTAATAAGTGTCACGCATTTTTATTTAAGATGAAGTAATAAAAATGAGAAGTTATTGCTGAAGAAGTAGAGGTCCTATTTGGGATGTGTTAATACCGCAGTAACCAATTAATTTTGTTCTTTCTTGGGTTTCAACGGGGACCTAATGAATAAATGAATGAGTTACTGAAGGGATTAAAGGATGGATTTTACGGATAAATGAAAGGTTAGAGTACTGTAAATCGAACGAAAATAGTGACTGGTTTTTTTGGGGGGGAAAACTGATAATGCCCCCCAAAACTATTCTGAACTAAATATGTTATTTGTTTCGTTTGGTAGCAAGAGTTATTGTGCAGAAAAAATAAATTTGTCACAGAGTAAAAAAATTTTTTTTTTTTTATCTTTAACACTGAAATAACGAGAATCGATCCTGCGATCCCTTAAACATAAAACCATCTGACGACTAAGCCTGTAAATAAAGAACATATGACGTCAAGGCATTGAATCTCTTATATCTAAATTTCGAAACAAACTAAAATTAATTGTATGTTATGTTTAGATCCTGTATTACGTATGATTCTTCTAACACCAGCATTAATTTATCTCGTTTAAAAATTGCTGAATTAACTAACGCCATTATTCACTCTCTCTCTCTCTCTCTCTCTCTCTCTCTCTCTCTCTCTCTCTCTCTCTCTCTCTCTCTCTCTCTCTCTCTCTCTCTCTCTCTCTCTCTAAAACAAACTAACATTAACTCTTTAACTGTATAGATTATACTATTACGTAATACCATTTCATTGTCTCTCTTATACCTAACATTCTAACGCACTAACGTTGTCTTAAGTCTAGATTCCAGTATTTCGTAACACCATTATCTGACCTCTGATTCTCCGATATACTCATATTAATTATATCTCACGTCAAAATTTCTCGTTTCATTGTCTACCTTCTCACGCTAACATACTAACACTATATTTTATTTCTAGATTAATGTACTGTAATCCACTACTCTTTTATTTAAACACAGCATTTTTGATGTACGAAGAACACATTCTAAAACAGCAACACATTTCAGCGATCAACATTTTATTACAAATCTTTTTTTTTTTTTTTTTAATGTGAACAATTTATTTTAGTGCAACACACTTTAATATATGAAAAACAGTATTTTTAATGCACGAGTAAAAGTTATAATTATAACGTTGTGTTTTAGGAAAAACTTCTTTTCACAGTGTCAATGTTTTGTTAAGCAAAAACAGCAAAACATTATAATTATCAACAATTTTACTATCCAGCAGTTTTTAAAGTGTCAACATTTTCTAACGCAACACACCTTAGAAATATCATTTGATAAAACAAAGAATTTTGATAATATATATTCAAAATAATATAAAGCAACATTGCATTATAATTATCAACATTTTTATTATGAAGCAGTTTTCAAAGTGTCAATATTTTCTGATGCAACACGCTTTTTAAAACGTCATTTTATACATTGTGTTAAAAGCACAATCTAAAGAAACAACACATTTTAATTATCAACATTTCATTTATTCAGCGCTTCTTTTTAATGCAATCTTATTATGAATGTTTTAACATTTTAGAATGTAACATTATTTTTCACCGTATGAACTTTTTCTGATGTACTACATCACTTTTTAATAATTTTACTTTTTATTAAGAAGCAAATTTTAATCTTTTTCACTGTATACGTATTTTTTATAACTGCAACAATTTTTAATATAATTATGAACAATATTTTTTAATGCAAAACATTGTTAAAGTATCAGTATTTCATTAAGCTAGAGTTCTTTTAATATCAACATTATATAACTACATAACAATTTAAAATATAATTATTAGCAATATTTTATAATGCAAAAACATTGTTAAAGTATCAGTATTTCATTAAGCTAGAGTTTTTTAATATCAACATTTTATAACTATATCAAAATATTTTTCTTATTATCAAGTTTCAATTAGATTTCATTTAATCTGTTTTATATGCAAAATATTTTCGATGCATCAGCAAATCTATGTATTACAACACATTGTTTTTTAATATATGGATACCTTTTCTTGAATGTTTTAACATATTCAGATCACTGTTTAACAAACTATGTACATTTTGTACTGTACAAATGTTTTAAACATAAAATTATTATATTTTATTACACTGCTCATTATTTGTAATCTATTTTATTATACATACATTATTTTTGATGTAATTTATTATTCAGCATTATATTTTTAAATATATTTTATTATTCAATACTTTATTTTTAATTTATTTTATTATTCAACACTTTATTTTTAATATATTTTATTATTCAACACTTTATTTTTAATATGTTTTATTATCTAACACTTTTATTTTTAATATGTTTTATTATTCAACACTTTATTTTTGATATATTTTATTATTCAACACTTTATTTTTAATTTATTTTATTATTTAACATTTTATCTTTAATATTTTTAATATTTAACACTTAATTTTTAATATATTTTATTTATTTAACATTTTATTTTTAATATATTTTATTATTTAACACTTTATTTTTAATATATTTTATTTATTCAACACTTTATTTTTAATATATTTTATTATTCAACACTTTATTTTTAACATAATGTATTATTCAAAATTGTTCTTTAATGTATTTAAGTATTCAAATCCATTCTGAATATAATTTATTATCGAACACTGTATTAATAATATATTTTATTACATCAGTCATCTTTTTTTAAAAATAATTGATTTCCCAACACTTTATTCTTAACATATTTCACTATTCAACGCGTTATATTTTAAAAAAAAAAAATTTCCTACGCAACACATCCCCTCTTTCTAATTCAACCAATCGGATCGCTTGACGCCGATGACGAAACGATAACGCTTCAAAACGTGTACTACGTCACGGAGCCTATTCTGACGTTCTTGGGTTCTTTTCTGACGTCAGAGGACGGTCCGAACTCGGACACGAACTCGGACTCGCTCGACTCTTCGCGTGCAGTGACGTACTGGGAGATCATGCTGGAGCTGGCTTGTCCTTTTTCGCCGGCGAGAATTCTCAGTTCGTCTGTAATCCTGACGCTAATCGTTGAAGCAGACGTGGGTCTGCGTCTGAATCTGAGATCGTCGGGAATTCGTCGTTTCGCAGTCAGTTTTCTTATTGCGACAACGATGACGATGATGGTAGGTGACAACGACGACAAAAAACAACGACGATGTTGATGATGATGGTAAAGATAATGAGAAGAAGAAATGGTAGGTGCAGAAATACTCGCAATGTAATAATAATGATGATGATAATGATGATGATGATGATGATAATGATTATGATGATAATGATGATAATAATGATAATAATAATGATGAAGATGATAATAATAATAATGATGATGATAATAATGATGAAGATGATGGTGGTGGTTATGAGGGTGATAATGATGTTCACGTTGATGATTAAGATGATAATAATAATAATAATAATATATCATACAAGAAAAAATATGTAAAACACTAAAGAATTCAATCAAATGAATGCACATACTATTTCTAGGAAAAGGAAGAATTAAATAACAACAACATATTTTTTAAATATCATTTTGAAAATTTACATACCTATAATAACAATAATAATAGTAGTAGTAGAAGTAGTAGTAGTAGTAATAATAATAAATAAATAAATAAATAAACAAACGAAAGAAAAAGAAAATAAAGGAAGAGAAAAAAACACGAATATAATCTATAATGTTGTTTAATTACGTGTTTTGCTCTCTCTCTCTCTCTCTCTCTCTCTCTCTCTCTCTCTCTCTCTCTCTCTCTCTCTCTCTCTCTCTCTCTCTCTCTCTCTCTCTCTCTCTCTCTGAGGTGAGATATCCATTTAAATATATATAAATTCATGTGTTTTTACTTTTTACTCTAGAGAAAAAAAAAAAAAAGAAACTATTAATACTACCACAACCACTATCACTGCTACTATTACTACTCTATTACTACTACTAATAATAAATAACAGGGGAAAAAAAGTAAATACAGCTATATATATATATATTTATATATTTCTTTATTTACCTGTAGATTATGTAGACTGGGGGTGTGAGAAAGGCACACACCGTCACCAATACCACAGCATAAAAGGACGCCGTGATTTTGAATTTGTAAACCTCTGAAATCAGCAAACATTACATAAACACATAAACACATAAACACATACATATACTGTTAATACATTAGTCAATACGTTCACAAAACTATTATAAAAATGTATGTACAGGCAGTATACATACATACAGAGAGAGAGAGAGAGAGAGAGAGAGAGAGAGAGAGAGAGAGAGAGAGAGAGAGAGAGAGAGAGAGAGAGAGATTAATAATAACAGTAATAATAATAATAACGATAATAATAACAAAAGTAATAATAATAATAACAGTAACAATAATAATAAAATTAATAATAATAATAGTAATAATAATAATAAAAAGAACAAGAAGAAGACGAAATACAACGACACTGACAATAACAACGCTAACAACGATAACGATGATGATATCCGATGGGCAGGCTGTATCTACCCCACCCACCACCAGCACCACAGCCACCACCATAACAACAACAGTAATAACAACAACAACAAAAACAACAGTAATAATAATCGTAATAACAACAACAGTAGTAATAATCGTAATAATAATAATAATAACAACAACAACAGTAATAATAATCGTAATAATAACAACAACAATAACAACAACAACACAATAACGACAACAACGACGACCGTACCGGACAGGCAGGGGTGGTCTGCAGTGCAGTCCTCGCTGATGGTCTTGAGATCGATCCCAGCACACTCTTTGCCTCCGAACTCAGCTCGAGGTTTGTCACACAGTCGCCGCAGCAACAACGGCAACATCCCCGACCCACACGAAACACTGCACGTTCCCCTCAGATACATCGTCCATGACGACCACGCCCCGTCAACTGAAAAAAAAAAAAAACAGAGAATATATCTACATACATATACATGCATAATATACATATAACTATTATCTCTTATATACTCTACTTCTACTACTACAACTCTGTTACTCTACTACTCTCTCTCTCTCTCTCTCTCTCTCTGTTGGTGTTGCTCTCTTGTTGGTCTGTTTCTGTTGTTGTTGTTGTTCTCTCTCTCTTGTTGTTCTGTTGTTGTGTTATTGTTGCTGTTGTTGTTGTTGTGTTGTTGCTGTTGTTGCTGCTGTTTCTGTTGTTGTTGTGATGCTGCTGTTGTGTTCTTGTTGCTGCTGTTGTGTTCTTGTTGTTGTTGTTGTTGCTGCTGCTGCTGTTGTTGTTGTTGCTGCTGTGGATTCACCTGGACAGGAGATGTTTGTATTGCACTTCTCTGTGGTGGCTCTCTGCGCCAGTCCCCCACACACTATGCTCACTGGCAGGTACAGTGGATTGCTGCACTTCCTCACGTAGACCACCTTCTGAACGCCGATGTCGCAG
>CM022677.1:18976289-18983789 GCA_012295275.1 Chrysomallon squamiferum
TACTACAATTACTATTACCGCTGGTACTACCACTGATACTATTACGTTATTTCAATCACTATTACATAGATTACTATTGCTACTGCTGCTATGGTTATTAGACTACTACGTTACTACAATTACTGCTACTACTATTACTATTACTTCAACTACTGCTACTACCATTGCTATTACTATTACTACTACTAATACTTTACTATTACTACAACTACTACTACTCCTAGTACTACCACTGACACTATTACTTTATTACGATAACTATTACATAGATTACTCTGCTGCTGCTGCTACTACATCAACAACAACTACTACTCCTACTACTGCCTCTAATATTATTATTATTAGGAATACTACTACCATTGCTATTGTTATTATACTGCTACTACTATTACTATTACTACGACTACTGCTACTACTAATGCTATTACAACTACAACTGCTATCATTGCTATTACTACTAAAACTGCTACCATTGCTGTTACTATTACTACTATGATTACTGCTACAATTACTACCATTAATGTTACTATTACTACTGCTACTGCCACTAGTACGAATATTACTATATTGCTACAACTAGAACTACTACTACCACTGTTACTACTACTACTACTACTAGTACTATTATTACTACCAGTCATATTACTACGATTACTCCTACAGTACTACTTCTACTACCATTATTACCATTTAACTATTACTACTATTATTACTGCTACAACTACTACCTTGTTATTACTACCACCACCACTACTACTACTACTACCACTACTTCTACTACTGTTATTACCATTTAACTACTATTACTATTATTACTACTACAACTACTACCTTGCTATTACTACTGTTACTACGATTATTACTACCACTACCACTACTACGATTACTGCTACTAATACTAGTACATATACTGCTGTTATTACCATTTAACTACTATCTTGCTATTACTACTACTACCACCACTACTTCAACGACTACTACGACTACTACTACTACTATTATTACCATTTTACTACTATTACTACTATTATTACTACTACAACTACTATCTTGCTATTACCACTATTACTACGATTATTACTACCACTACTATGATTACTGCTACTAATACTATTACGTCTATTATTGCTATGACCATTTAACTATTATTATTACTGCAACTACTACGATTACTGCTACTAATATTAGTATGTCTATTACTACCATTGCTATTATACTACTAACACTGTTTCCACTACTGCTACTACTACTACTACTACTACTGCTACTACTACTACTACTGTTACCATTACTACAACTGCTACTACTACTACTCCCTCCACTATTACTACTACTGCTGCTACTACTGCTACTACAACTACTACTACTCCCACCACTACTACTACTACTACTGTTACAACTACTACTACTACTACTACTGCCACCACCACTACTAAATAAATAAATAAATAAATAAACAAATAAATAAATAGATAAATACGTGGACACGTGGTAGGCACGGTGCACTTCTTTGATGTCGTTTTCGATGATTTCCCGCTGCAGTCTCTGCCTCCGCGGACTGGTTTGGGCTCGTCGCAGGTTCTGAACATCGTCACTTCCTTGAAGCTGGTTCCACACGACGTACGACAGGGCGTGTCGAACTCTACCCACGACGACCAGCCGCCGTGAACTGCGGTCAGTGTGTACATGTTTAAATGAGAAATGTTCTGACGTCTAGTTTTTGTTTTTTTTGTTGTGTTTTTTTTTTTTTTTTTTGTACCAGAATTGAAACGTTAAGTAGAGAAAGGGTGGGAGGGTGGGAGAGTGGGAGCGAGAGGGAGGGAGGAATGGAGGGAGAGAGGGAGAGGGAGGGAGGGAGAGAGAGAGAGAGAGAGAGAGAGAGAGAGAGAGAGAGAGAGAGAGAGAGAGAGAGAGAGAGAGAGAGAGAGAGAGAGAGAGAGAGAGAGAGAGAGAGAGAGAGAAGAGGGGTTGAAGGTAAACAGTCATACAAACAACGACAGAAAGAAAGAAAGAAAGAATGAAAATAAAGAAAGAAGAACTAATCAAATAACACACTAACTCATTATAACAAGAGAGAGAGAGAGAGAGAGAGAGAGAGAGAGAGAGAGAGAGAGAGAGAGAGAGAGAGAGAGATACATACATAAATACACACATATATATAAAACTCGAGCATGACAAAAATATCATTATTAAGAGTCTGCGTTTTGTAAATCCAGGATAAAGATACAGTTATTAAGATAAAAAAATAAATTTAAAAATGATTAACTATGCGTATATAACCAATAAAAAAACACAACCACCAACACCACCACCACCACCAACAACAACAACAACAACACCAACAACAAAAATAACAATACCAGGACATCTTGTTGCCGTAGTATTGCACAACTTCGTCACTGTCAAGAGGCTGGAACCGCTGCAGTTTCGCCCTCCTTGAAGTGGCTGCGGATTGCTGCAACTACGACGGTAATAGATGTTGCTGACGCCGGACCCTTCGCACGAGACGCTGCACAACGACGTCGAATTCAACGTCCACTGGGTCCACGCGCCGTGCTGAGCTGAAAATTTAAACCGTTTAAAATTTTTAACATTCATACTGAAGTGTACCAGTGGGGGAAACGAGTAGGCATTTTAATAACATTCTTCAATAATCTTGGAAGTTGTTAATTTTCTTTAGTCGTACCGAAATGCAAGAGTTAAATATCATAGTTAAAAACTGATTTGTTCGCGGCCATTTTAATCCCTTCACTACGTCATGACGTCATCGGATTGATGATAACAGGCCGGCCATGACGACGTATATATGATGACGTCATGAATAAACCAATATTCGTCATCTGCTGAAGTAGTTTGAAACAGACCACTTCAACAACTACTACTACGTCCACTGAGAAAGGGATTGAATGATGAGTACGTGATGAGACTCAGTCAACAGCATCAACGATATCGTTTATTCTATTACTATAGCAACTGCTACAACGACTACAATTACTATTAAGACTACTACTACTACTACTACTACTACTACTACTACTACCACCACTACCACTACTCTTATCACTAATATTGTAATAACTATAACCATTATTAATACTACAATTACTTGAACTACTACTATCATTACTACTGCTATACTACTTCTACTACTACTACTACTACACCTATTACTACTTATATTACTACTACTACCATCACAATCATCACTACTACCACAGTTATCCACCCACCAGTACAACAGCAACAAAGAACCGATATTATTATTACTATTATTAACTACAACAGCAGCAGCAGCAACAACAACGATACTAACAACGATAAAAGATTATGATGATGACGATGACGATGATGATAACAACAACAACGACGACAATGATGACAACAACGACGACGATGATGATAACAACGACGACGACGACATTGAAGACAACAACTACAACGACGACGGCGATGATGATAACAACTACGACGACACTGATGACAACAACTACGACGACGACGACGACAATAAAAATAAACGGCAATCATACAATGACAACGAGTGATGAAACGACGACGACGATGATGATGACAGCAACAACAACGACGTCTCCGATGATGCTTACCCGGGCACTTGACGCCGGTGTCGCAGGCTTCTGTGCTGGTTCTGTGATCCATGCCTAAACACTTCGAGCCGTTAGAGATCGGGGTGGGGCGGGTGCACTTCCTTTTGAAGCCGGCCATGTGCACACCCGTGCCGCAGTGTCCCTGACACGGCCCCGTCATAACCTCAATCCAAGAGCTCCATCCCCCGTCCACTGACAGACAAACAGATAGGAAATAAACGAAGACATCGGGAAAGAGAGATATAGAGAGATGAAGTATGTGTGTCTGAGAGAGAGAGAGAGAGAGAGGAGAGAGAGAGAGAGAGAGAGAGAGAGAGAGAGAGAGAGAGAGAGAGAGAGAGAGAGAGAGAGAGAGAGAGAGAGAGAGAGAGAGAGAGAGGGGGAAAAAGAGAGAGAGTGTGTGAGAGAGAGAAACAGAGATAAATAGAGAGAGAGAAAGAGAGAGAGAGAGAGAGAGAGAGAGAGAGAGAGAGAGAGAGAGAGAGAGAGAGAGAGAGAGAGAGAGAGAGAGAGAGAGAGAGAGAGAGAGAGAGAGAGAGAGAGAGAGAGAGAGAGAGAGAGAGAGAGAGAGAGAAGAGAGAGAGACCGAGAGAGAGAGAGAGAGAAATAGGGAGAGAGAGAGAGAGAGAGAGAGAGAGAGAGAGAGAGAGAGAGAGAGAGAGAGAGAGAGAGAGAGAGAGAAGAGAGAGAGAGGTACAAAATTTCATTATTTCAGTTACATTAATAACCACTGAAAATACAAAATAGTGAGTTACGTTAAAAACTAGTGCGTGAAAATAGACACAAACAGTATTACGTTAATAATCATTGAAAATAGAAATAGTTATGTTATATTATTAGCTATCGTCTACACACACACATGCATATATACGTATCTACCTATCTATTAGTCAATCACTCAATCTATCAATCTATCTATCTATCTATCTATCTGTCTATCTATCTATCTATTTATCTATCTATCTGTCTATCTGTCTATCTATCTATCTTACTTGCATTCGTGCATTCACGTACATCTGTATCTGCTCATACTTGTATGCATGGATAACACGTACACACAGGTACAGACAAATAACTTCCTACCACGACGGTGATAAAAAGTAAGCTTCAGCGGCGTCGTCGGCACACAACCTCCACAGTAACCACCACAGCCTATGTGATGACGTTGGTAATATTTTGCTGTTAGATGAAACTGTATTCTACTGGACGAATCAGTCGGTGTCCATTTTGTCTTACAAAGAAATATTTGTAAATAGGTTTAGCTATAAACACTAACTGCAGCTACTACAACTGCAGCTGCCGATGCTGCTCCTGATGTTGCTACTAACAGTAGTAGTTGTAGTGGTAGTAGTAACAGTAGCAGCAGCAGTAGTAGTAATAGTAGAAATATTAGTAGCAGTAATAAAAGTAGTATTGATAGTAGTAGAAATAGTAACAGTAGCAGCAGCAACAGTAGTAGTAGTAATAGTAGAAATATTGTTAGCAGTAATAGAAGTAGTAGTAGTAGCTGCAGCAGTGATAGTAGTAGTATTCATAGTAGTAGAAATAGTAACAGTAGCAGGACCAGCAATAGTAGAAGTTGTTGCTGTAGTTGCTGTCACAATAGTATCAAGTAGTAACAGTAGCAGCACCATTAGCAGTGGCAGTTGTAGCAGTTGCAGCAGTAGTAACAGTAGTGAAAAAGCAGTAATATAGTTGATGTAGTAGTAATTGTAATAGTAGTAACAGCAACAGCAGCAATAGTAGTTGTTGTTGTATTAGCAGTAGGTGTGTAGTATATATATATATATATATATATTGAGAGAGAGGGAGAGAGAGAGATATAGAGAGAGAGAGAGAGAGAGAGAGAGAGAGAGAGAGAGAGAGAGAGAGAGAGAGAGAGAGAGAGAGAGAGAGAGAGAGAGAGAGAGAGAGAGAGAGAGAGAGAGAGAGAGAGAGAGAGAGAGAGAGAGAGAGAGAGAGAGAGAGAGAGAGAGAGAGAGATAATCCGATTACAGTCTGCTAGTAATATTCTGAGGAACACCGATCATGTTACGGCTGCTTCTGCGTACATTTGGATCTATGAGAAATCCAGTTTGGCTCAAATCCATGACGAAGTGGCCTTTGGCGTCACAGCTGTCTGTTCGACCCTGAACGTCGTAGCAGTCATGTGCCTCTCCGTATGGCTGTGGAACACCGGTGACGTTGGCGAAAGTATAGTCAGTTGCGTTAATTTCCAGCGTCTGAAAAAACAGACAGAGTCATTCACGTTAATAACCACTGAAAACAGAAATAGTGAGTAATGTTGCTAACTGTTGTCTTAAATCAGAAGCGGTATTTTGCGTTAGTAACCACTGAAAACAGAAATAGTGAGTAATGTTGTTAACTGTTGTCTTAAATCAGAAGCGGTCTCTTGCGTTAGTAACCTCTGAAAATAGATGTGATGTGGTGTTTTACGTTGATAACTGCTGGAAATAGATATAGATATAAAATAATGTTAACAAAACTGTTGTGATTATTTTACACTTAACATGTATTTTCTAAAATGAGCAGAATTCTGTTATTTTTCAACTTCGAGAGAGAGAGAGAGAGAGAGAGAGAGAGAGAGAGAGAGAGAGAGAGAGAGAGAGAGAGAAAGAGAGAGGAGAGGAAGAGAGAGGTCTGAGAGAGAGAGAGAGAGAGAGAGAGAGAGAGAGAGAGAAAGAGAGAGAGAGAGAGAGAGAGAGAGAGAGAGAGAGAGAGAGAGAGAGAGAGAGAGAGAGAGAGAGAGAGAGAGAGAGAGAGAGAGAGAGAGAGAGAGAGAGAGGAAAGAGAGAGAGAGAGAGAGAGAGAGAGAGAGAGAGAGAGAGAGAGAGAGAGAGAGAGAGAGAGAGAGAGAGAGAGAGAGAGAGAGAGAGAGAGAGAGAGAGAGAGAGAGAGAGAGAGAGAGAGATAAACAGACGTAGGGTTGAAGGGAAACGTAGTCATACAAACAACGACAGAAACAAACAAACAAACAAAGAAGAAAAGAAAGAAAGAAAGAAAGACAGAACTAACCACATGACACACTAACCCAACCTAACAAACAAACAAACAAACAAACAAAGACAGAACTAACCACATGACACACTAACCCAACCTAACCAATAGACACGGACACGAAGAACAAAGACGTGATAACTACTCACCAGTACGTTAACACGCAGCTTGTGAAACTCTGTAACTCCTGGCATTGCCACAGCAGGCGCGTGCGTCTCTTTACTCTGGAGGCACCCGTATCGAGACTTGTTCGGGTAGCTGCCGATGTTTCGCTCGTTCAGCGTGAGGTACTCGACAGGAGTCCCGGCCATGTTGTGACAATAGATCGCCACCCCGCGTCGGTTCTGTACACTCAGGGTGTAATGGCCGTCTTTCGTTATTCCTTTGCGTTCTTTTACGTCCGAGCATGTTTTCGGTATAGCTGAAAGTTAAGTAAAAAAAAAAAAAAAATACAATGAAATAAAATAAAATAAAATAAATAAAAATATAAAAATAAAAATAAATAAATCAAAATATAAAAATCAAAATATAAATAAATAAATAAATAAATAAAAGGAAAAAAAATAATCAAAATAAAATAACATAAAATAAAATGAATAAAAAATTGCATTCAGTCTCATTTACTTAACGATTAATTTCAGAGACTAATCAAAAAAACAGATTGCAGTTTAACGATAATGTTAAATATAAACTCTTTTCTGACTTACACTTCTGCAAGGTAATGAAATTATGTTCAGATGAAAAATGAAAAATAATTAAAACATCTTTATCCAGTCCTTACATTAATTTAAAATACAACAGTTCTTTCTAATCGATCTCAAAGATAATTTAAGATGAAGAAAGTCTACTCAGGATTAAAGTTAACACAAAATAAATAAATTCTGTCTAGGCTTAAAGA
>CM022677.1:18993789-18996289 GCA_012295275.1 Chrysomallon squamiferum
GGATGGGGATGTAAAAAATTTAATTCAACATAAATCTCCATTAATTTTTGAATTCATAGTGGAAAAGTGACTTACATCCTTTTTAGTTTTCTGTGCATTTTTTTTACAATGGTCGGTAAGCCCTTTTACAAAATAAGCTCTTAAATATATTATGCAATATCAGAGATAGCTTTTCAAATCTGTTGGGGTTTTTGCTTCAACTCACATCATAAAAAAAAAACAGTTCAAATAACAAAAAAAAACATCAACAATATTTTGGAAAAGAAAAAAAAAAACTGAATTATTCAAATGTTACAAAAAATTACTAGAATATCAACTCTCATTTTTTTTTTTGTTAATAAATTAAACATATCTATTAAACAGATCAAAAACTTAACACAATATCAACTCACATCTTATTCTGGAGTTAAAAAAAAATAAAAAAACACACACTAACAAAAACGTACAACAATATCAACCATCAAAAAAAACAACAAAAAAAACAACAACAAACAAACAAAACTAACATAACTAACAATGACTAAAATTTCATTTCTTTAAAAAATATCTATTAAACAGATCAAAAACGTAACACTATATCAATTCACATCTTATTCTGGAGTAAAAAAAACAAAAAAAAAATACACACTAACAAAAACATACAACAATATCAACCATCAAAAAACAACAACAACAACAAACAAACAAACAAAACCAACATAACGTTACCAGAAAATCGACTAACAATTTCATTTCTTAAATTTTTTATTATTATTATTTTTTTTTTTTTTTTGCGGGGGTTAGGACTTTAAAAAAACAAAATTAAACAATCAAATATTCAGCTTACTTCGATGATGACTCGTATTTTATGAAAACTGATGACTCCCGGTCGTGCATTCGGCCACGCCTTCAGAGTTCCGCCATGACAGGTGAGCGCTCGGAAGTACGAGTGCGAGCCGCCGTTGAATTCGTGAAGCGTGATGAATTCGGAGGGCGTGCCGCTCATGTTGTGACAGTAGATGGACACGGGAACGTCGTAGAACGCTTTGGGATACAGGATGTAGTGGCCGTCTTTGCTTATTCCCTTCGCCTCTTTCAGCTGACTGCAGTTTCTCAAATCTGATGTGAAACGAACGTGGTAAAGGATTTGCTTGGGTGATTATTATTTTTTTTTTTTAGTGGTTAAAGGATTTATATATATATATATATATATATTTTGTTTTGTTTTTGTGTGTGTGTCTGTGTGTGTGTGTTAATTTTATATATACACACAATATACCTACATTTTATTTGAATGTATTAATTATATAATATAGTATATATATATATATATATATATATATATATATATTTAATGCACAAATATATATGAAAATTAATAGTAATAAAAACATATATTGAATGTATACACTAACAGTTACCTCCATACCCATTATTCATACACATTTTATCTACAATATTATATATATACTAATTAATAAAAAATTAATATTAATTTTCATAAGTTGGAAGTTACAGAGGCCTTTGTAAACCATTAATCAACTTTTCGCAAGTTACAAACGCTTCCACAAAACCATTAATCAACTTTTCGCAAGTTACAAAGGCCTCCACAAACCATTAATCTACATTTTCACAAGTTACAACGACCTCCACAAACCATTAATCTACATTTTCGCAAGTTACAAAGACCTCCACAAAACCATTAATTTACATTTTTGCAAGTTACAAAGACCTCCACAAAACCATTAATCAACATTTTTGCAAGTTACAAAGACCTCCACAAGCCATTAATCTACATTTCGTAATCTACAGAGTCAGTCTAACATCGTAACTTACATGGGCCTTGATATGCCACTAATTTAAGAGGCAGAAATGGCCGACACCCACCACACATTCCACCACAGATGATTTTGATTGTCTGTCCATCATTGGTCACTTCATTTAGGACCATCCCTGAATAATAACCAAATACTTTCCATATTGTCTAAAAAAAAAAAAAAAAAAAAAATTAAATCAAAAAGTTTAAATAAAAAAAAATGTACTGGTCGATGCATGAATGGTATATGACCAGTAAATATGTTTTTGTGTTGTTAAAAAAAAAAAAAAAAAATAAATAAATAAATAAATAAATAAATAAATAAATGGAATTAAATAAACAAACAAATATACAAATAAATAAATAAATACATAAATACACAAATAAATATACAATAAATACAAAAATAAATAAATAAATACATAAACAAACAAATATACAAATAAATAAATAAATAAATATACAAAAAAATTAATAAAAAAATAAATACACAAATAAATATACAAAAATATGGGCAAATTAATAAATAAATAAATAGATAGATAAATAAATCAATCAATATACAAATAAAGAAAATAAGGAATAAAGAAAAAAATTAATAAGTTAACTGATGATGGCAAATGTGTGTCTGTATGTTTTTTTGTATATGGATGGATGGAAAAATAAATAAATAGATGAAGAACTCACTAGAGACATTAACAAACA
>CM022677.1:18998789-19003789 GCA_012295275.1 Chrysomallon squamiferum
AGTAGTAGTAGTTTAAAGTAAATACATACACGGGCCTTCAAAGGGAACTAATCTGATGCTAGTAATAGTAGCAATACTAGTAGTAGTAGTAGTAGTTGCAGTGGTAGTAGTAGTAGTAGTAGTGGTAGCTGTAGTAGTAGTGGTAGCTGTAGTAGTAGTGGTAGTAGTTTAAAGTAAATACATACACGGGCCTTCAAAGGGAATTAATCTGATTCCATTTTTCGGGATACAGCCTCCACAGAATCCACCGCAAACTTTGTATATTTTTTGTCCATCATGAGTGACGTTGTGCACGATGTCACCAGGATCCCATCCCGATGTAGTCCATTCAACCTTGACAGATAAATAAAATAAAATCAGTGAACCAACGAACGAAAGAAAGAAAATTAAATTTTTTTTGAACGAACCAACAAACGATAAAAAGAAAAAAAAAATAAATAAATAAACAGACAAACAAACAAGTTTTCAGTAAATAAATAAAATAAAATCAATGAACCAAAGAAATAAAGAAATGAACCTGGAAAATTTTTAAAAAAGGGTTTTTGGATAAATAAATCCAAACCTGGATAAATAAAGAAAGAAAAACAAATATACTGTCAAACAAACAAACAAATGTAATATATATTGAAAAAAAGCATTAAAAAAAATGAAGAAAAACTAAAAAATCTTTATAATGTTGACCCTTCATTTCATGAATTAATATGGATTAATATACTGAAAATCAAGAAGGTAAACACTGACCCTAAAATTTTACTGAAATTTTACTAAACTTTAGTACATACAACAGCTATATAATACATTAATTTAAAAATGTAAGAATAATATACACATAAAAACAAGGCAAATAAATGTCATACAGTGTATTTAGAGAAAAATGTAGGCTAGGATAGGTTAAGTTTGTTAAGTTAGGAAGTTATAGATGCAGCTGTAACATTTTCTGTTGCTTTGACAGAAAGTCAGTTGAGAGAGATTTTTGTGATTGTAAAGTTGGACTCAGAATAACTTAACAGTACATAGAGGTAAAGATTCAAATGAGAAATGGTGGTAGGTTAAAAAAATTAAAGTTTTTTTTTCAATATTTTGTCCCGATATCCCTAAATTCTGAAAATTGAGGTTCATGAAATTGGTGGTCAAACTGTAAAAAATATTTAGTGTTTCTAGAAATAACAAAGGACATTTCATTAAAGAAAAAAGAAAAAAAAAAAAAGAAAAAAAAAAAATAAAATAATAAATAATAAATAAATAATTTGTAATAATAGTTGGTGTTTCCAGGGAGAACAAATGATATTTCATAACACAAAAAAAAATAATTTAAAAAAAATTTAAAACAATAAATAATAAAAAAAGAAGCAATTAATAATAATAAATAAATAAATAAATAATTTGTAATAATATTTAGTGTTTATAGAGAAAACAAAGAACATTTCATAACACAAAAAAAAAAATAATAATAATAATAATACTAAATAAAAAGAATAAAAAAATCAATAAACAAAAAAAAAAAGTAAATAAATTAAAACAAAAAATAAACAAATAAAATAAATAAAAAAAAAAAAAAAAAAAAAACTATTTGTAATAACAATTTAATTTACAAAAAAAAAAAAAAAAAAAAAAAAAAAAAAAAAACGGCAAGAATATCTTTTTCATATCATGAGATCTTTTCACGTCATGATGTTTGTTATATCACCTGAAAACGTCTCACTACACAAAAAAAAAAGATATATTCTCGTACGTACATTAGGATCAACCATGACTCCAGTTCCTCGTGTGTCGATTGTGAAGTTTCCTTTCACAAAGTTGCACTGTTTGTAAGTAACTCGAAAGTAACAGGACTCTGGTTGGCCGAACGGTCGCGGTGTTCCCTCCGATATTGCGAATGTGAAATCGTGTCTGTCCACTGTCATAGTCTGAAACGAAGAATGAAAAATGAAGAATGAAAAATGAAGAATGAAAATGAAATGAGATGAATTGAAATAGAATGAAATAAGATGAAATGAAATGAATTGAAATGAAATAAAATGAAGTGAAATAAGATGAAATGGAATGAAATAAAATGAAATAAAATAAAATGAAATAAAATGAATTGTAATGAAATGAAATAAAATGAAATGTAATGAAATGAAATAAAATAAAATAAAATAAAATAAAATAAAATAAAATATTTTTTTTTAAAATACAATAAAATAATAAAATATTAAAATAAAATAATATAAAATGAAATGAAATAAAATAAAATAAAATAAAATAAAAAGAAATAATAATAATAATAATAATAATATACTAAAATAAATAATAAAATGAAATTGCTAAATATTTTTAATAATTGAATGAATGAATAAATTAAAATAAAATCAATAAATAAATACATGAACAAATAAATAATAAATAAAATAAAATAAAATAGTTACAATATAATATACTATTATGTAATCTAATATAATATAATATAAAATAAAGTGAAATAAACATATTGATAAATAAAAAATCAAAATATAAATTTATTAAAATAGATATTAATAAATAAAATGAAATAAAATTTATAAATAAAAATAAGAAACAAAAATAAAACAAAGAAAAATGAAACAAAACAAAATGATATAAAACACAACACCATTCAACATTTTAAATACAAACGTTCATTGAATATTACACACACAAAAAAAAAAAAAAAAAAATCAGTTCATATAGACATGTCTCCTACCATAAGAACCATCTTTACATAGAAAAATACCCGGAATACTGGCCTAAAACAAAATAAACACATAGGAAAAGAACCTCAAATGTTTGAAAACACACAAATTAAACACTTATTTTAAACTTTTGAAAATACTTACACTATTAGATAAAAATAAATAATTTTATATGGAGATGCCATTAAACACTGACTTTTCAAAAGTACATGAACTATTAGATCAAAGTAAATCATTTTATATGGAGATTCTTCCAACACTGATTACTGGAAAGTCCCTAACCCCCCTTCAAAAGTTGTCCTCCACAACTTTCAAAAATACACGGACTATTACACAGAAAAAATAAATAATTTTATACAGTAAAGCCCTTCAACACTAAATATTGGACAAAAATTTTAAAAATTCACAGAATCTTGCCCTCCACCTGTTTTCAGAACTACAGTGGACTATTTTTGATCAAATTAAACAATTTTATATCAAGGTAACCCTACAGTTTCCAAAATACACAAACTACAAGATAAAAAAATAAATAATGTTTATATGGCAATGCTTTCCAATACCTAACAGTTAGACAAAAAAAAAATTTGTTTTAATTTTTTCCTTTGGAACTGCCTTCCATTAGAAAGACTAAATCTTCAAAAACACACAAAAAACAAGCTAAAATTTTTTTAATAATTTCATATGATTATGCCCACCATTCATTAACAGTTACACAAAAACACACATTTTTTTTTCCTTCCAATGGGAGATGCTGCCTTCCAATATGGGGAAGGGGAGGGAGGGAATGCTACCTTCCAATAAGACACCTTCCATCAATTTACCATTACAAACAAATATAAATAGTTTTTTTTAACAACCAAACTGCCTCCCATCCAGACACACACACACACACGCACACACCTCTCTCCACTATAATGTTCTCTTTTTTTTAACCGTACTTACGTCGGGGAAAATTCTTATTTTATAAAACTCCGTTTTGCCCGGAGTTGCTCTATCGTGTGCTTTCACTTCCGGTCCTTTGCAATAGATGGATCGCGTAGGTGGGTACACTCCGCCGTTGTACTCGTAGAGGGCGAGGTAGTCGGCTGGGCTGTAGCTGCCCATGTTGTAGCAGTATATCTGCAGCGGACGACCGAAGAAAGCCTTCGGATACAAGATGTAGTAGCCGTCCTTCGTGACTCCGTATCGGTGAAGGTCGCTACAGCTTCTGTAGATCATCGCAGCTGGCGTAGTAATAATAATAATAATAATAATAATAATAATAATAATGATGATGATAATAATAATAATAATAATAATGATAATAGTGATAATAGTAATAATAATAGTAATAATAATAATAATAATAATGATAATAATAATAATAATAATAATAATAATAATAAAAATAATAATGATAATAATAATAAGAAGAAGAAGAAGAAGAAGAAAAAAGAAGAAGAAAAAGAAGAAGAAGAAAAGGAATACAACAAATATAGTAAAAATAATGAAAATAAAAATAATGATGATGATGATGATGATAATAGTAATTAAAATAATGTTGATGATGATAATAATAATAGTTATTAAAATGATGATGATGGTGATAACAAAGATGATGATATGATAATAATAAGCGATTATGATATAATAATGATGATGACAGTAATAAGAATGATAGTGATGAGGAGGATGATGATGATAAATATAATAATACAGTGTTATATTATTATGTGTATTAGATGTGTGTGTGTATTTGTTTATGTTTATATATTAATGTAGATAAATTGTAGATAAACAGTTTGATTGATTAACTATTGATTAATTGACTGATTTATTAAGTGAAGAGTATTAATGACAAATCATAGATTTTATTTATACAAACCAATGCCTTCAAGAAACGCAAGAATTATCAGTATCTTCATATTGTTATGAGTATCCATAAACAACCTAGGTTTTAATAATAATAATAATAATAATAATAATAATAATAATAATAATAATAAAATTAAATAAAACAGAATAACTTTTATCTAATATATAAAGGAAATAAATTTAGATCTACAATAATTACAAGATTTAATATTAGCATAATCCAAAATTATTACAGAAGTAATTAAGCAGATGTAATAATAATAATAATAATAAAAAAAAATCGTTTCGTCGTAGATTTCAGTTTTAATATTAACATAATAAAAAATATTTTACAAGTGTTTAAGCAGATGTGACAAAAAAGAAACATATAGGCCTACATCATTTCGTCAAAGATTTCATATATTTATCTTTCATTCTTTGTATCTCCTTCATGAAAAATGAATGGCCTAACTTTAA
>CM022677.1:19008789-19011289 GCA_012295275.1 Chrysomallon squamiferum
TATTGTTGTTATTATTATTGTTATTATTGTTATTATTAGTATTGTTGTTGTTGTTATTATTTTTATTATTATTGTTGTTGTTTTTGTTGTTTTTATTATTATTATTATAACTGTTGTTGTTTTGTTGTCTTATGGTTTTATTGTTTTTGTGATTGTTAACGTTGTTGTTACTACTACTATTACTACTACTACTACTACTACTTTTATTATTATTATTATTATTATTATTATTATCATTATTATTATTATTATAACTGTTGTTCTTTTTGTTGTCTTATTGATTATTATTATTTTTTGTTATTGTTGTTGTGATACTACTACTACTATTACTACTATTACTAAAACCACTACGTCTGCTATTGTTGTCGTTGTCGTTTTTTGCGCTGGTGATAAGGTGATATTGTTATTATTTTTGTTGTTGATGTTGTTAGTATTGATGTCGTCGTCGTTATTTTGTTATTATAATCTGATACAAATGAAATAAAAGAAAGACAGGTAGAGAGAGAGAGAGAGAGAGAGAGAGAGAGAGAGAGAGAGAGAGAGAGAGAGAGAGAGAGAGAGAGAGAGAGAGAGAGAGAGAGAGAGAGAGAGAGAGAGAGAGAGAGAGAGAGAGAAATAACAAATAGACTATTAGTACAAATTTCTTTTAGTATGAATTTTGGGGTACTTCTAATTATTACTATTCATGTTTTGTTGTGCTGTTGTTGTTGTTGTTGTTGTTATTAGTATTACTGTTGGTGGTGGTGGTGGTGTTTTCTGTTCCAGATTCATTTAAAACTGACGGGAGATACATCGTTGTTGGATTGATTCTCATTACTACCATTTTTGTCATCGTATTTGCAGGGTATTTTTTTTATTTCAGGTAATTCAGTCTTTTTGGCACTTCTTTCTCACTACTATGTAATTTATTTCGTTTAATCTTAGGTTACTCAGTCTTTCTTGCAAAGTGCACTCACTAATGAATAAATTTATTGCTTTTTGTCTTAGTCTTTTTTTGGTTTTTACTTTATTACTGTTGTTGTTGTTGTTGTTGCTATAATAGAGGTCATCGTGATCATTATTTATTAATGTATTTATCTTGGATATTTTTATTGGGGCCTTAGTAAAATAAGTTTCACAATAATAACCAATAAGACAACAAAAACAACAACAGTTATAATAATAATGATAATAATATATATAAAAGAAGGAGAAAAAATAAGGATATAAATATAGAAATTTTTAGGAAGAAAAATTTAAAATTCTTTTATAAATCTGCAATAGGATTATAAATTTGAATTAAATGATGCTTGTGGGTGCTGCTTTTTGATGCTTCCTTAGTTTTATGCATAAACTGATTTTAAATGAACTCAGTTGTTAATCTGATGCGTTTGTTCACACATTTGGCGTGTGAGTTATGTAATTACCGACACATGTTTTGCGACTTTGATGCCTGTTTGTGTTCATGTATGTATGTTTATGATGTGGACGTGTGTGTGTGTGTGAACGTGTCTGCAAATATATAAAGAGTCTATTTGTGATGTAGGTAGTTAGATAATTCATTTGTTAACGCATATATTGAAACTGTTTAATATTCAATTTATATATATATATATATATATATATATATATATTTTTTTTTTTATATATAATAAAATGATATATATAAAACAAATGCGATATATATATTTGACTCATATAATTTCTATATATATAAAAATATATATATATTCCATATATATATATATCTCAGAGGCTGAACGGACGGATAGGATAAACACCCATCAAGCCTAAAATCAATGCGAAGACAAATAGTTTTTCGTCCAAATGAACTTCTGACTGTGACAAACCTGTACATTCTCTATATATTCGCCTTGTTTCTCGGATACCTTGGCTATTATACTGAAATGTGTTTATCGAATCGGAATTACATAGGATTAACTCTTAAGAATTGCGTTAAATAATAAGTTTGTGGAATAAACTGCTACACTGTGAGATAAAGGGTTAACCTGTACATTCTATATATTCGCCTTGTTTCTCGGATACCTTGGCTCTATTATACTGAAATGTGTTTATCGAATCGGAATTATACAGGATTAACTCTTGAGAATTATGTTCATCTACGTTCATGATCATATCCATAAATGATAATTTTGTGGAATGAACTGCTACATCGTGAGATATAAAAACGGTTATTGTATAGAAATACACTCGACGAATAGGAATTATAGAGGATTAACCCTTAAGGGTTACGTTCGTCTACGTTAAATCGTACGTTAAATCGTACGTTAAAGCTACATTGTGCGTACCCACGTGTAGGGTTAACCAGTACATCCTATTTTCGTCTTGTTTTTCTGATGTCTTGCTTATTGTACAGAAATATACTTATCGAAACAGAATTATATAGGACTAACCCTTAAGGTTTATGTTCATCTATGTCAAATAATAACTGAATGAATTGCTACATTGGTGCATGACAGCGAGAGATGAAGGGTTAACGTATACATTCTGCATTCGTTTT
>CM022677.1:19013789-19113789 GCA_012295275.1 Chrysomallon squamiferum
TGGTGACAAGGTGAGGAAAGCAAGAAATGAAATGAACACCAGAGGTCGCGTCGCACTGTCTGTGCTGTGATTGGTCGAATCTGAACTTGACCTTGCAGATGTCTGCCGGAAAGCGTTGCCTCAATGGATTTTTAACGACAATGAAAAAATGGTGAGCGTGAGAATGATAAAACAGGGCAGAGTTGAAGAAAACAACAGTTAAATGAAAAATCTTATCGATAATAATTGTAATATCATATTCAAATTCTCTCTCTCTCTCTCTCTCTCTCTCTCTCTCTCTCTCTCTCTCTCTCTCTCTCTCTCTCTCTCTCTCTCTCTCTCTCTCTCTCTCTTATATATATATATATAAAAACCACTGTATTTCCAATCTGATTTAACGTTAACTTTCAGTACAAAGCAGTTAATTATAAATATTTGTGGTTTCTTGATTCATGTTAACCACAACAATGAGTGATAATTACTTTCATTACATTTTTTTTCTCTCTATACTCAAAGTGTATTGATGAATCAAAAACATTTTTGCATGTATATTATTGTAAATTCTAACAAATTACTAGAATATATCGATTTTTTTATTTTTTTTTTGCCTGGTATCGAAATATTAACACTTTCTAACTTACGTTGTAGCAAAAAAAAAGTTTGTTAACGTATTTGTTTAATACTCGAACAAATGATAGATCTGTTTTACACTGGCGAGTAAACTTTGCTAACAATGAAGTATAACAATGAAACAAGATGGCTTTGAGAATACGCGATGGTTATAATTTTTCTGATTTATAACTTATCTTGTTTCTGATATAAAAGAGTAAACAAACCAGAACAGGCTTAGTGTGCGGAAACAGCAATAATTGATTTGGTCTCTTTGTTTGAGCGTGCGCGCGCGCGTGTGTGTGTGTGTATGTCTGTGTATGTATTTATATGTGTGTGTGTGTGTGTTTGTTTGTGTGTTTGTATATATGTATGTATGTCGGTATGTATGTATATATCTATATATATCTATCTATCTATATATCTATCTATCTATCTATCTATCTATCTATATATATATATTTATATATATATGTGTGTGTGTTTGGGTTTGTGTGTGTGTGTGTGTGTGCACGCGCGCGCATTGTTATTTTAAATTAATATTCATGCATTTCTGCGTTAGTAATATTTTACATTTTATTTTCATTACATTTACATTACATTTTGTTTCCTTAAACGAACAAAGAACAACTTCAAATAACAGCAAATACACCGAGATCTAATGTTACCATCAACACGAAAATATAAATAACAAGAAGCACCAAGATTTGACTTTAATTCCAGTGACATTTATTGATTGTGCAAAACAATCCCACAAAACAAAGATAAGAAACGAAGAAATAAACCACACCATCGCTCTGTCGAGATTTGATCCTAATGCATACATAGTATTTCTCGGCCCAGTTTATTAAGGGCCTTGATTGAGTTTAGTTGTCAGTGTTTATATTGGCTGTGAAATAATAATAAGAAGAAGAAGAAGAAGAAGAAGAAGAAGAATAAGAATAATAATAATAATAACAATAATAATAATAATAATAATGATAATAATAATAACAATAATGATTATGATAATGATGATGATAATAATAATAATGATTATAATAATAACAATAATATCAACAACAACAATAGTAATAATAATAATAGTAATAACAATAAGAACAACAATAATAATGATAATAATAATAAAAATAATATCAACAACAACAACAACAATAATAATAATAATAATAATAATAATAATAATAATAATAATATTAAAATAATATTTCATCTATGTACATATTAATTAAGAACGTTAAAAGGCGAGATATTTACTTAATCGATAACGTAAATAGTAACGTTTTCAACTATATGTTTGTGATTGTGATTTCAATGAATAAGAAATCCATCGATTATGAAGTGAATAGAAAAGAAAAAAAAAAAAACCGTTAATACAAAAGAGTTAATTATTTTACTATTGAAAAATTCGATTAGAATAACTCATGTTATAAATTTGTATCTAAAAAATTCATGGTATAATGTTTCAGCTATTTGTTGAATCTGATATTGTGCTAAAACTACCATCACAATTACCACAACTGTTATTATTATTGTTGTTGTTGTTGTCGTCGTTGTGTTTTTATTATTGTTATTGTATTATTATTATTATTATTATTATTATTATTATTATTATTATTAACATTGTATTGTTATTATTGATATAATTATCATTAACATTGTATTGTTGTTGTTGTTATATTGTTGTTCTTTGCTGTTGTTATTTCTCCTCTTATTTTTATACATCATCCTAACTTTCATTACGGAGCAGTTTGTAAATATCAACGATCATCCATTATTCTGTCCATCCTTTTATCTAATTTATTTACTTGTCCGACTGTTTGTCTGTCCGTTTGTCTGTCTGACTGTCTGTCTGACTGTCCGACAGTCTGTCCTCCTGACTTCATGTTAGTTGTCTCCCTTTTTTTCTCTCTTCCTACGACGAAATCGTGAGTTTTACGAAACGAAGAAGAAGAAGAAGAAGAAGAAGAAGAAGAAGAAAGAAGAAGAAGAAACAGAAGAAAGAAGAAAGAAAGAAAAACGTAATAATAATTATTATTATTGAAGGGAGGAAGAAAAAGAAAAAAAAGTAAAGAGGAAAAATGTGGGGTATATTTGTCGTTTTATCTCCAGCAACGGGAATGTTTTCAAAGCTGAGCGCACAAACAAAGTAAATGACAGAAATACAGAAGAGCGTATGTTTAATTAATAAATACATTTTATACCTTTAATATTTTGAAGTAATTATGCTAGCCCCCCACATATAAACGCACAGACACACATTATTGTTTGTTGTTTTTTTTCATTATTTTCTATTAGTTACCTACCCGCACATATACATACCCACTAAGATTTTACAATCAACTAGATGGAATGAAAAAAATTAGTGTATGACTGAATATTCTTACAAATCAGGCCATTTGTGCCTCTGTTTCTTTGTCTCTCTGTCTCTTTCTCTCTGTACACACACACACGTACATATATAAGAAAAAATAACGAATAATAGTTTTTAAATTTAGATTTCTTTACTGGCAAAACAACGACTGCAACAACAACTGCAGCAACGTCAACACTGAACAGAAGAATCCACCAAAACGATGCACAACACTAATAACAGCTTTAACATAAAATATTTCCAACATGCAACAGTAAAGTAAATAACAGTTCTGTCCTTGATAATAATCACGTCCAGTGTCTATTTTTAACTTATGACGTCATCTGACCGACTGCTGTGCTAGATAGGCCCTCTATGACGTTTTACTCTATATAAGATGACCTAACACCACGTTCAGATGAATGTTAAGCATTATTATGCCATAACTTTCAATCCACTATCAAAATCGTTACTTTAGCGTGAGGGATAATATGACGTCAAGAGAATAGAAAAATTACTGAGTAAGATATTTCTAAACAATATTTTTATATTTCTTTTATATTCTTTTGTGGGCTTTTTTAAGTCATATTTCGATGTTAATTATGATCGGAAAATATGATAATAAAAACAATGAAAATAAATAAATAAATAAATAAATAAAAATCTAATGTGGAAATAGAAAAAAAATTACATAGACTATCCACCGTACGAACATCTTACGAACGAAAAAAAAACAAATGATTCATTTTTACGAAAATTCTGCTCTATTAGCTGATTTTCAAAGATCATTCGAAAGGTTCTCTGCTGAAATTTCAGTGACCTCTGACTGAACATTCGAAACTTTCTTCATTGGACGTTCAGTCAGCTGTGATTCGGCATTGGAAACGGGTCGTCTGTGCTGAAATTTCAGTCAACTCCGATTCAACCACATTCGCAACAGCCGTCACTGCAGTTTCCCTGGGCGTGTTTCTTCGCCTCCTCAAACACACAACTTTGCTGGTCCATGATATCTCGATAGGTCGACGCACTGGCGATCAAAATGTAAAAATTCTGTCCGAAGTTGAGCATGTAAACGAGTTCGAAAATCGGCAATAACCTATCGCCTAAAACAGCAGCCTTTTTCGTGCCGTCCACCAGTCTGATTTAAAATAGCGCTCGTGCATTCCGCGACAGACACCGGTATCAGCGTGACGAAAGCCAAAACGGAAATCGTCACCAGAGGGCGTGTGGCCGTGTCTTGTTTGGGTTTCGTCGAATCGTTGGTCGAGCTTTTGAAAGCTTTCCTAAACGCCGCGCCTTTCCGTATGCGTACGATTATGCAGACGTTGAAGACGAGAATCACGAGACACGGTAGAGTGGAGGAAACTAAGAGACGAACGAAGACGAAGTAGTACCGGAAGTCGTCCGGGCTAGAGCAGCCGCAGTCGTCGTCGATTTTCAACCCAAGAACGTGCACGCGAGAACCATGCCGAAGCAGACGACAGCGGCTTTCTTCCGGGTACACAGCCGGTCACGTGACATCGGGAAGCAGACGCAGACGTATCTGTCGAGCGTGAGTCCCACCACCAGCCACGGCGACAGCAGCTTCGTGCAGAATCGTAAGCTGTTGAGTATTTTGCACAAAGCGTCGTTTACGTTCACCGCGCTGGGCAAGTTTAAGATTTCCTCCGAGTATTCCAACAGCTGTCCGAACAACAGCAGCGTGTCGGAGAACGACAAGAACTTCAAGTACACGGGGTACGAGAGACGGTTCAGTCTGACGTCACACATCATCACGAACTGCAGAACGTTCCCGACGGTTCCCATGACAACAACGAACAACGCGACGGCCCAGAAACCGAGCCCTAGTAAATCGAAATACGGCCAGTCGTCCTTATACCAATCGTTGTCGTCGTAATTCGGCGGCGTGTTTGGCGGTTGATTGTTGAAATCTGACCAGTTGCTGACATCTGGCCATTTACCGAAATTCGGCCAATTACCGAAATTTAGCGAATCATAAGAAGTTCCAAGTACTGCGTCATTGTTATTTGTTTCATTCTGAGCAAACGAAGAATTATTTGTGTTTGACATTTCGTTTTTTCTTTTTCCTAGCGTGCTCTCTGAAAGTAAAATAGACAGATAGATAGATAGATAGATAGATATAAATATAAATATAGATGTATGTTAGTGGGGGTTTTTTAGTTGGTTTTTTGTAGTATGTTTTGTATGAAATTGTTATTATTATTATTATTATTATTATTATTATTATTATTATTATTGGTCTAAAAATGGTCAAAACGTCGCTAAAGATATTAGTTATTTAAGATACAAGCGAAAAGTTAAATAAAAGAAGAAAAGATGAAGAAAATAATACTCACCTGCAAGAACGAAATCGTTTCAAATAAATTTTAACTTGAATAAGAACGTCACGACATCCAGACAAGTGGATTCTTTTGCTGTTTATTTTTGTTGTTGTTGTTTTTAACAATTCTAAAACTCTTTCGCCTCTGTGAGATGCCTTTCACTAAACCACAGTTTGAATAGCATTTGACGCTAATGCTAGTCTTCGTAAAGGTTTTTTTCTGTTTTTGTTTTCTTCCCCAATTCGTTAAAAACAGCTGAGTATTCGTCTTTAATTTTTATCGTAGGTAACAGACTATTAAAACAGTTCTGTGTTTTGTCACTAGTTTAAACAAATTCAATAGCATTGCTCTGTCTATGAAACATTTGTACAAACATAGACGCTTGATAACAGACTATTAAGAAAAAGTTCGGTGTTTCTCGCAAGTTTTAACATTCAGATAATACTATAGCACTTTATGAAAATTTATTAATTAATCTGCACGTTTGATAACAGCATCGAAAACTTTCCAGAATTTTCACAAATTTGCAACGTTAATGAAATTCGTAAACATCGCTTTTGTGAGATTTGCCTCTCATACTACCAGTGACAGTCGACTTGTATTTAAACAAGCTCTAGAATTAATAAATTCATTCTCCAACTTCATTGGCTGGATCTTCGTCAAAGTGTGATGTGTTTAATGAGAATAGGATAGTCTGCTTACAATTACATTTCTGCACAGCGGAATTATTTTTCGTTTTATGTAAGTTTTGTTGTTTCGTTTCCTTGGATATTTGCACAAGAACATCAATAGTACACGAATAAATGAGAATAGACTTGTTTATCTCCGCTTTTACGTCTGTGTGTGTGTGTCTATGTATTTATGTAGATAGATATATAGATAGATAGATAGATAGATAGATAGATAGATATAGACATAGACAGATGGGTGGATTGATATATATATATATATATATATATGCGTTTTGTAGTATATGTTTGTGTTTCTCTCTCTCTCTCTCTCTCTGTGTGTGTGTGTCTATAAAATCTATGTATATATTGTATGTTCATATACGTATGTGCTATTCTTCAGTATATGTGTGTGTGTGTGTGTGTGTGTGTGTGCGTGTGTGTGTGTGTGTGTAAAATAAATCCGGCATTGGAGGACAAAATCCAACCACGGCCTTAACAAACGTCAGAGACCACTGCAAAAAGGTCCGAGCGTACAACCAAGTTTTGCTGTAGTAAGTCATACTTATACATACGTATTAACAGAAAAATTTGATAACGATAGTATAAATGTCCAATAAACAACAATACAGTGAAGAACGATATGATTCGTTTATTTTCTGTTGATTTCTCTATCTCATTCCTTAATTACAGCCGATTCTAGTTTATTTACTTTTTTTAATTATTTTCATTTGTATTTTAATGTCTGATTATGAACTTTTGCGCTAACTCAGTCTTTATGCATTTTTTGACACGGCCGAATAAACGAGAAGGATTTAAAATTATTAGATTAAACTGGACCCGAATTTTTGTAGTGTCATAATGTATAAACTACTACAGTTATTTAATAATGCAACATGATGACGTAATTAAATGAATATATAATTATCCAGGCCTACGAACTCTGCCGAAGTCCATCCAAGTATCTGTAAATAATAATAATAATAATAATAATAATAATAATAATAATCCGACGATGTGAACTGTATGAAATTTTCACAGTTACGGTGCAGTGGAAATGCGCTGTTACGTAACCAGTGTCATTCATTGTTCTGTGGATCTGTTCTGATAGACACTAACTTCTTTGTCTCTCGGTACAAAAATCTGACCATATTTGGAGGCAAACATTTCAAATTTACTTCGCAAATTTTAGATTTTCAAAAAAAAAAAAAAAACAAAACCAAAAACAAACAAAAACAATATCGGGTGTTATATGTACATATGTATATACACACACACGAAATTACAGAAATGCAAACAAATTTATCAGACATAATCATAATTTATAAATTTTATACTTTAAACAATAATAATAAAGAAGAAAAAACGGTTTTAGACTGATAAAAGAAATAGGCAGAATAAAAATATCTGTAATATCTGTTCAAAGTACATTAAAAAGTTCAAAAATATTTTCTTCTTCTTCTTTTTCTTTCTTACACAATAAAAAAAAATGGCGGATTTCTCACATTGATGAACACCGAAACATTTAATATTTAAAACTTTGAGATTTAAAAGTATGAATATTAGGAAAGAAAAAAAGTTTTTTTTTTTTTTTTTTTTTTTTTTACTTTATAACAAGAATATAAAACTATCAAGATTTTGTTCTCAATACAAAGAAATGCGTTGTAGTCTTCAAAGCCTACACCCCTTCTGTTTGAATGGTATCTTCCTCTCACAGTGTATCGTCGGTCAAAACCGGCATCTTCCGTACAAACAACTTCCGTCAGAAATCGTGATTAGATAAGAAGAAAGGAGAATTGTTTTTCAGATGTTAAAATTTACATTTCTTCATTGAAAGGTTAGAACATTTTATTAGTAGTATTATTATCGTTGTTGCTGCTGATGATGTTTTAAGTCATATGTCACTGTTAATGTTAATTAGATATCTATTGTAATTTGTATATGCTTAAACTAGGAATGCCACGGCAAGAGTAAAAGATAACAACACAAAGAATTATTTTTTATTGATAGAATCAATTGGAATAAATCGCATCCCAAGGCTGAACCCTGCAGAATATTAACCGCAAACCATGTTAATATTAATAGGCTAATGATAACTCCTTTTTACATGATGCGGTAATCATGCTATACAAAGTTTGATATTTGGCTCATTACTCAATTTACTGCGTTACAGATACGCAGACGAGAAAATATGGCGCTCAGCTCCCATCATGGAGAAATTATTATAAAGCTATATGATTGGTCCATTAAAAAGTATCTATTAACACTTGCCTTGTCCTAAACATTTTTATCGCTGCAATCATGGTTGTCGGCTAGAAAAATGTTGAGTGGGTTACTTACTGGGCATGGAATTAATGATGATGGGCAGAATAACCTTGAAGCAGAAATATTTATTTATTATTTTATATCAGTAAATGAGTAATCTTTCTCTTTTTTTTTTTTTTTTTTTATACCTGACAAATTATTTATTTAGTTAGAGTAATAAATTGATTTTACAGAATATATTAAAACAAAATCTGATTTAGTTTTTAAAATGTCACCCAGTTTAAGTTTTGTCATGCAGTTCTTTCTTTATATGTGAACTATTCAGTCTATTGTTACTTTGTAAAGCAATCTATTGGAAAGAATATTTTGTGATATTTTATACATATTTGTACCTACTCCAGTGCATTCAGTATGGTAATACAATTTTATGTGATTATTAAAATAAAATATACTGTAATCACTTCACTTCATATTTAATTATTTCCATTATTCTATTCACTATTAGTAGGTTTCTTATTTTTACCTGTTTTTGTTGTTTATTTTCTGGTTAATTTTTATTTTATTCTTAGTTATGATATCTTTCCTGTATTATTATTATTATTATTTTCAGAGATACCCAGACAAGACAAAACCAATAAAAATGAAGGCAGCTGAATAACTTTATTGCAGTTGTGAAAACTTAACAAAATGGAACACAAGAACTTTGTGAGTCAACAATGTTGTGTTTAGATAACAGTGATTATTTACTTAATAATACTCATGTAAATGTATTAATCATTTTACCATTCTCATAAAGAAATTATTGTAATTTTATGCATCATCTTTTTCTAATCAGATTTTCAAATTATTTTGAAACTAAATTGTTTAACTCTTCTCACTGTATCCTTTATTTATTACCAAACAGTACTATTCTTATTATTACTATTGTTATTATTATTATTATCTTCCTTTTCTTATTTTTTCATTTTTTTCTTCATTATTATTATTATTATTATTATTTTTTTTTATTATTCTTCTTGATCTTGCTTTACAACAATGACAGTCACATTTCACTTGTCAATTCTGTTTGTGGTAGTCTGAAATTTATTACCAAACAGTNCTTTTAAAGAAATTCTTCAGACCGAAATGAATAAAAAGGTTGAGCAACTTTGTCATGATTTGGATGCCTGGAAAGTGGAAACAACAAAGGATGATAGAACAATTGGTAAAAAAAAAATTAATAGCAGAATATACAGGAGAAATCCACAAAGAACAAGACAGGCTAAATAACAAATGAGGAAACAGAAAAATTATTTACTGATTTAGGAAAATGGCAAACAGTGAGTGAAAAATGGTTAAAATGTAAAAACAGATTCCAGTTTCTGGACAGATTCTTCTTTCGAAGGGTAATAATGCCAAGTGTAAAATGATTCTTGGCAAATCAGTTAAAAAAGAAAGACATGTATGTTGACACTGGAGAAATTTCCACAAACAACCAACCACAAATAAAGAAACAATACAACAAACAGGCAGGTGAACATACACACTTAAACAGGCTGATACCATTAAAAAATGATTAACATGAAAATACAATGGAAAAGAAATTCCTTATCTGCGTTCCTTTCTGGTGTTAGGTGAGGACAACAGTGATAGCAATAATTGTTGCATGAAATATTGTGTTTAGATAAGAGTGATTATTTACTTAATAATATTCATGTAAATATATTAATCATCCTACCACAAGCAATCCACAAAGAACAAGAATGAAGAACAACAAATGCTGAAAACAATCAGATACTTCCAAAAGAAGAAACAGAAAAATTATTTACTGATCACATACGTCTGATTGAGGAAAATGTCAAACAGTGAGTGAAAAATGGTTAAAATGTAAATCAGATTCCGGTATAGAAATTCAAAATTCCAGAATCTGCTGATCTTCAGGACAAAACATACCAGAGTTTCTGGACAGATTCTTCTTTCGAAGGGTAATAATGCCAAGTGTAAAATGATTCTTGGCAAATCAGTTTAAAAAAGAAAGACATGGATGTCAGCACTGGAGAAATTTCCACAAACACCCAACCACAAATAAAGAAACAATACAACGAAGAGACCTAGAGACAAACGTGCTTAAAGAAAACGCAACAGATAAACAGAACAACATACGTGCTTAAACATGAAAATACAATGAAAAATATTCCTTATCTGTGATCCTTTCTGGTGTTAGGTGAGGAGAACAGTGAAATTGTCAGAGATAGCAATAACTGTTGGATGAAATGTTAGTGATTTAAAGGAAAAGCAGTATTAAAAATACATACAGCTTACTGTCAACCTTGTGGTCTTGCTGAATCATGTAATCAGCATGTGTTACTGTGGTTGTTGTTGTTTTTGTTCTGCCAGCCAAAAAGAAAGTATTGTTCTTAAATTTGAAAGACTTCTAACTGATCAAAACGATTACAACTGATAAACAGTATAACCATATCGCTACATTATCCAACAACAGACTGGTGGTCAGCATATTGACCTACAGATAGACAGTGGTCAGCGCAATATGTCTGTTTTGGAGGAAATTGATACCAAAAAAAAAATGTCATGTTTCACAGTGCATGATCTACGTCTGACTGTTGTGTTGGTGTAATAATGTATTTTTGTTTGCGACGTCATCAAGATTGTGTCACATGACTCATCCAGACAAATCAGATTGACAGGGAGTGGTATATTTTGGTTTGTGAAGTAGCAATGAGATTGTGTTGTTGAGTTGTCATGAGATGGAAATGTTATCCATGACATTCCTATGGATCACGATGGATCATCTTTTTTTTCTTTGTGTAGCAGTGAGAATAAGCTGTATACAACAGAGAAAAATATTTGTATGGTGTAAAAAGGTACACTCCAAACTGCACTCAGTCAGTTTCACCATAACTGTTTCGAAATTAAAGTCAGCAGACATTTTTCTTTTAATTAATTAATTTATTTTCTAATGGTACATTTATTAGCTCTTTCATTTTATTATTAATATTATTAAAAATGCATTAAAATAAAATATTCTGTAATCATTTCAGGTTGTTTTTTCGTTTTTTTCTTTTTAATTTTCTTGTATTTCTTGAACTGTCTGTCTTTCTAGTTGCTTATTTTATTGGCTTTAGTGATGTTTCTTTGTGGGTGTGTATAATTATATGCATAAAAATAATTTTATTATTAATTATTAAAGTCAATTGTAAATATCAAACAATTCTTTTTTAAAGAGAATAAAAAATCTCCAGATAAGAAGAAAAGAGAAAGAGAAATAAATATATATATATATATATATAAAAAATGACTAGATATTAAATACCATATTTTCAAATTTGGGTTATAGAGGTCATATTTTGACTTTTATTTATTGTACACATTCAAGTTAGTTGGAGCCAGGGATTGAGTCATAACAACATAAATAATGTCTGAACATGAATTTGAAATCATGTATGAACTATTTCAGTTACTTTACCCCTCTTTTCACTGAGGGAATTTAATAGCATATGCTCCTGTCCCTAGATTCCATACTATCATTATGTGTGTGTGTGTCTGTGCGTGCGTGCATGTATGTGTGTTTGTGTGTGTGTGAGAAAGAGAGAGATTAACATAAAAGTTGCGTAGTTTTATTTTGAGGTTGGTATTATTCTTTACATTATGAGAAAGGAAAACATGCAAACACTCTACATATTTGTATGTATGTATATGTGTGTGTGTGTGTGTGTAGCAAAGTAAGAGCCAGGACAGTTACTATATCAAAACACCAATAATATTTAAAAGAAAGAAAACAAATTGTTTCAGAGTATACAAATTTCAAATAACAGACAATGACATGAGAGAAGCAAATATAAATGAATAGATATATTCAAGTATGGATACATGCATAAAGCATGTGTGTACTATTTCATTATTTCAACTTTATCAGCCATATTTACAGGAAAAAGAAATCTTTTATTAGTGTCAGCAGAAAGGTCTTGCTAAGTCACAAGATCAACAGATCTTTTGTTACTAGGAGAGTGTATTACTTAATCTCCATCTCATTTTTATTTCTTTATTATTATTGTTGTTTTTATTTATTTATTTTTGTGTCGTTTTTTATATAATTTTTTCCATGTTTTTGTTCACAGATCTTTGCGGTGAATAATACGTTTTGTTATAATTCGTTAAAACACAAATTTATAATTTTCATGTGGTCATGGATCAATAAAACAATTACTTCTCTATTCTGTCTCATTTTATTTTATATCCTGCAAACTCCCCATCCCCATCACCAGTCAAAACATTTTACTGAAAATATTTCGTCTATTAATGTTTATTACTAATTTTCTGACGTTTTCTTAAAAGTGAATTTGATTTTGGAACAAATAGAATGAATGGTCAGAATAAATATAAATATAAAATAAAAGCAGTCTAATATATCCAAAAATCTTGGACGAGTTCAAGCGAATTTCTTTCATATATTGCAAAAATGGCGATTTTATGATATTTGTGAACGCTGAAACTTTTAAAATTTAGAAATTTTGAGATCTAAAATTATAATTCAATAATTTGCAGAAAGGACTGAAAGGATTTTTGATAACATAATTAAAATGAGTAGATTTCAATATTAATAAATATAGATGAATAGAACGTTACATTCTAACCTCATTTCACAAATCTACATTTTTTTTATGTTTTTATTTTTAAAAATGATTCCATTGAATGACATCATGTTTGGTCAAAGTTTTCAAAACTAGATGGAAGATAGCTTATTTGAAATAACAATCTAACAAAACATGAAAATACAAACATTTATGTAATTACTTAATTAACTACTACTACTGCTATGAATGGTTGCCATACGTTCGAGATTATCGAGACTAGTCAAGCGGTATCTGACATTTGTCAGGTGGTGACTGGAATTCATCTGCTTGTGTCAGTTGGTTCCTGAATATTGTCTATGTGCAAAATCTAACCAGACATACACAGAAAACATGATATTTATTCCTTAATACATATATTAAAAAAGAAACAAAAACAAAAAATAAAAACCAAACGAACCAAAAACAAAAAAACATTTAAATTATTTTACATAACATTATTACGTAAGCATCGCAGGTATAATAAGTTTTCTTCTTTATTGTGAAAGAGGTTCTTCGTGCTACCCAGTTTGTCCTTTCCTTGATTTTATGAAATACTTATGATTTGTTTTGTAGTCCTCACTTCCTCATAAAAAAAAAAACAACTTGAATTCCGACTTGAGAGAAAGGACTATCTATCAATCCATCTACCCATCAATTCATCATCCGTTTGTCTGTCTATTTCATTTTTTATCTGTTTGTTTATTTCTCTACCAGTTTTCAATTCACTGGAAACCGAAATACCCATTTAAGAGGAGAAGAACAATAATGAAAGGGACTCCCAAGTATAAAGGGGGAAAATATAATACAGAATATGAAAACGAAAACAAATGTTTACGGAAATAAATAGAAAGAAAATGAACTGCACAGACGAATGTGATGCGTTTTTTGGAAGTACATTGCCCCCGGAAAATATTTCTGCCATTTCATCAAGAATATCCAGTTTTGTTGAGAAACACAACAAATTAGGACATAAGATTGTTCTCGTCACGGTAAGAAACGTAATGTGTACGGATCGGTAGGAGATAAGGAAACGCGGATACGGAACGAACAAATTTCGCCAAAGGTTTTACTTAATATTATTTGTTAGTAACGTATGTTCTGCCGTTTACATAACCTATAAAATTATTAACACGTGTTAAATAATTAACCGGCCTTTAAAAAATATGGTTCCATACAACCGATGTTTGCTAAAATAGTTTTTTTTTAAATAATAACACTGCTTAGAAAATATATATTTGGAACTGTAGTGATAGAGTCAAAATAGGGAAATATTTTAGAAAACGACTTGGAAGTAAACTAGATAGTTTTTCATTTAACTTTAAAAAGAAAAAAGAAAAAGAGGATTAATAATAATAATAACAACATTGGTACTACTACTAATACAGCTACTACTACTACTACTACTAATAATAATAATAGTAATAAATAAACAGATAAATTCATACATAAATAAATGCATTACTAAATAAATAAATGAATAATAACAGAAATAATGATGATGCTTTAATAATCATGATAATGGAAAAATGCAATAAGAGAAACTGAAATTTGATTTGTAATGGAAGTAATTCTGTGTGTGTGTGTGTGTGTGTGTGTGTGTGAGAGAGAGAGAGAGAGAGAGAGAGAGAGAGAGAGAGTAAAACAAAATGATGATTATGTTAAATAATAATAACTAAATATATTAAATAATTAAATGATTATAACTGAAAAAACAGGTAAGTTAATAAAAAAAAAAGAAGGTATTTAGCTTTTTTGTTTTATATCTATGTAGAAAAAAAACCTAACTGAATTTCTTCATGTTTAATTACTCATTTTAAAAAAAATATATATTATTACAAAAGAATTAAATGATAAAAAGAAAACAATAACAAATCAACATCAAGAAAAAAAAAAAAAAAAAAATAAAAAAGTAACAACAAACAAACAAAACAACACGAAAAATCCAATTAATTTTTAACACTCTCCCTTTTTTTTTGAATTTCAGTCAGGGGGGACAACTGTGCCACTAGAGAGCAGGACTGTGAGGTTTATAGACAACTTTAGTGTGGGGACAAGGGGATCTGCATCAGCAGAGTATCTTTCAGATTTAATTAACAAATTTTTCCTTAATAATCATTAGCACTGTAGAGCTAAAGCATAATTTTAACAGAGGGGTCATGACCTAGCTTCGTTGTCATGGAAATCACAAGCGCCCTCTTCATTGTTTAGTAAATCAGCTGGAACCAAAAGTGAGGTGTGGAATTGTTTATTTGACATTTTAAAAAGAGTAATTTTTGCAGTTTCTGTCATGTAGAAATACATGGTTTCTATATGTTTGCTCACATTAAAAGCACATATATTTTCCAGCTGTAGACATTTAAAATTACATTTTGCAGTTTGCATCATATTTTGATAATTATAGTTTTAAAAAATATCTTGTGCCAGATCAAAAAACTAAAAAACAATGAGCATTAAAAAGAAAAGATAAAAACAAAAAAAGAAAAGAAGAGAAGAGAATTATATTTTGATAATTCTTGCAACAGATCAAAAAATCTAAAAAAAGATAATCACATTTTGATAATTAGCAACAGACAAAAAAAAAATTAAAAAATACAACTAAAGAGAAACACCATGATAGCCTATATAATATCATCATCTTTTGAAACAACTGATTTTAGTGGATAACATCCTTGAATATTTATCATTGTTAAACAATGGTTATCAACTAGTATTAAGTTACAAAAACTACTGGATTCCTTAACAAATAAAAGATATTTCCTGAGCCAGGCATATGCTGTCATATTTCTTCACAGACAACGGTCACTTCAGCCTTTTTCACGTCATATCGACAATGCCCTGGACATATTGACTTTGAATGAAGATAATTCCATTACAGGTATGTCGTTAATTTGTTTTTTGTTTTTTTTAGATAAAAGATTATTTTGAAAGAGAGTTGCTGTGCTGTTTCTTCTATAAGTAATATTTGTTAGTTTAATTAATGTATTGTGTTAATTCCTTTATAATATGTATAAGTGTGTGTGTGTCTATATATATATATATATATCATCATCAACATCATCATTATTATTATTATTATTATTATTATTATTATTATTATTATTATTATTATTATTATTATTATTATTATAAACTTTATTATTGTTGTTGTTTTTGTTATTATTAATACCTTTATTATTGTTATTATTATTATGCATGTGGGGGTGTGTGTGTGTGTGTGTGTGTAGGTAGCTAAGTAGGTATTACCGTTATCATAATCATCATCATCATCATTTTCATATTGTTATTATTAATACTATTATAATTACTGAGGCTGTTGTTATTGTTGTTATTATTACCTTCATTATCATCATCATCATCATCACTACAATTCTTAATACCTTTATTATTAATAATATTGCACAAACAGGCACCACAACTATAAACACACATCTTTATACACCTCAAAGCTTCCAAATACATTCTATCTAACAACCATACTAGCTAAAACTAATCCTTCTCAATTACCAAAACAAGTAATGAAGTAATAATAAAAAAAAATAACAATCCTTGCTTTCCTTGTGTTTCAGTTAAAGATGATAACAAGGACACTAGGACAGTATCAGAAAGTGACACAGAATGACACAGTAATGAAGTAATAAAAAAATATAACAATCCTTGCTTTCCTTGTATTTCAGTTAAAGAAGATAACAAGGACACTAGGACAGTATCAGAAAGTGACACAGAATGACACAGTAATGAAGTAATCAAAAAAATAAAAATTACATCCTTGCTTTCCTTGTGTTTCAGTTAAAGATGATCACAAGGTGCAGGTTGCAAGAACGTTAGGACAGTGTCAGAAAGTGACACAGAATGACACACAGTAACGAAGTAATCCCCCAAAAATAACAATCCTTGCTTTCCTTGTATTTCAGTTAAAGAGGATCACAAGGAACAGGTTTTTGCAAGAACACTAGGACAGTACCAGAAAGTGACACAGAATGTTACATTAATGAAGTAATCAAAAAAAAATAACATCCTTGCTTTCCTTGTATTTCAGTTAAAGAGGATCACAAGGAACAGGTTTTTGCAAGAACACTAGGACAGTATCAGAAAGTGACACAGAATGACACAGTAATGAAGTAATCCCCAAAAAATAACAATTCTTGCTGTCCTTGTATTTCAGTTAAAGAGGATCACAAGAAACAGGTCGCAAGAACACTAGGACATTATCAGAAAGTGACACAGAATGACACAGTAATGAAGTAATAAAAAAAATATAACAATCCTTGCTTTCCTTGTATTTCAGTTAAAGAAGATCACAAGGAACAGGTTGCAAGAACACTAGGACAGTACCAGAAAGTGACACAGAATGACACAGTAATGAAGTAATCCAAAAAAAAATAACAATCCTTGCTTTCCTTGTATTTCAGTTAAAGAAGATCACAAGGAACAGGTTGCAAGAACACTAGGACAGTACCAGAAAGTGACACAGAATGACACAGTAATGAAGTAATCCAAAAAAAAATAACAATCCTTGCTTTCCTTGTATTTCAGTTAAAGATGATCACAAGGAACAGGTTGCAAGAACACTAGGACAGTATCAGAAAGTGACACAGAATGACACATCCTTGCTTTCCTTGTATTTCAGTTAAAGAAGATCACAAGGAACAGGTTGCAAGAACACTAGGACAGTATCAGAAAGTGACACAGAATGACACATCCTTGCTTTCCTTGTATTTCAGTTAAAGAAGATCACAAGGAACAGGTTGCAAGAACACTAGGACAGTATCAGAAAGTGACACAGAATGACACATCCTTGCTTTCCTTGTATTTCAGTTAAAGATGATCACAAGGTGCAGGTTGCAAGAACACTAGGACAGTATCAGAAAGTGACACAGAATGACACATCCTTGCTTTCCTTATATTTCAGTTAAAGAGGAGCACAAGGAGCAGGTTACAAGAACACTAGGACAGTACCAGAAAGTGACACAGAATGACACATCCTTGCTTTCCTTGTATTTCAGTTAAAGAGGATCACAAGGAGCAGGTTGCAAGAACACTAGGACAGTATCAGAAAGTGACACAGAATGACACAGTAATGAAGTAATCCAAAAAAAAATAACAATCCTTGCTTTCCTTGTATTTCAGTTAAAGATGATCACAAGGAGCAGGTTGCAAGAACACAAGGACAGTATCAGAATGTGACACAGTAATGAAGTAATCCAAAAAAAAATAACATCCTTGCTTTCCTTGTATTTCAGTTAAAAAAGATCACAAGGAACAGGTTGCAAGAACACTAGGACAGTATAAGAAAGTGACACAGAATGACACAGTAACGAAGTAATCAAAAAAAATATAACAATCCTTGCTTTCCTTGTATTTCAGTTAAAGAAGATCACAAGGAACAGGTTGCAAGAACACTAGGACAGTATCAGAAAGTGACACAGAATGACACATCCTTGCTTTCCTTGTATTTCAGTTAAAGAGGATCACAAGGAACAGGTAGCAAGAACGCTAGGACAGTACCAGAAAGTGACACAGAATGACACAGTAATGAAGTAATCCAAAAAAAATAACATCCTTGCTTTCCTTGTATTTCAGTTAAAGAGGATCACAAGGAACAGGTTGCAAGAACACTAGGACAGTATCAGAAAGTGACACAGAATGACACATCCTTGCTTTCCTTATATTTCAGTTAAAGAGGAGCACAAGGAGCAGGTTACAAGAACGCTAGGACAGTATCAGAAAGTGACACAGAATGACACATCCTTGCTTTCCTTGTATTTCAGTTAAAGAGGAGCACAAGGAGCAGGTTGCAAGAACACTAGGACAGTACCAGAAAGTGACACAGAATGACACATCCTTGCTTTCCTTGTATTTCAGTTAAAGAGGAGCACAAGGAGCAGGTTGCAAGAACACTAGGACAGTACCAGAAAGTGACACAGAATGACACACTCCTTGCTTTTTGTATTTCAGTTAAAGAGGAGCATAGGACAGTACCAGAAAGTGACACAGAATGACACGCTTTTAAAATCTTTCACCTCTGTTCATTATTTACTTTGTTCTTCACATCTGCAGACGACGGGATCGAGGGCGATGTTGTATCTAGCAGCCGCAGTGGCCGACTTCCACGTTCCAAGCAACAAGATGGTAAGGAAGTGTTGTTGTTGTTGTTGTTGTTGTTGTTGTTGTAGGTGGTGCTGGTGATGTAGTAGTAATGTTCCCATTAAGCAATGTTGTCTGTAGAAAATCTACTGTTCTGTATCAGCTGCAGTTTTAATTATCTGTGTTTCTGTGCAGTTATAATATTAGACATCAACCATGTGTACAGTTTGTGTGCAATGATAATATTAGACATCGACCATGTGTACAGTTTGCGTGCAATGATACAAATTGGCATCAACCAGATGTAGTTGATTTTATAAATGTGATTATTTCTTCTTATTATTACTTTTTTAAAGTTTCATTAACTTTCGTAAATATGTTCTTGTAACATTCTGTAAATATGTATTTTATTTCTTATTGAATTTGATAATCAAGGTCATATCTAATTACTTTTTTTTTATATCTATAAATAGATCACTTTTATTTCTTATTAAATTTTATATCCAGTATCATTCCTAATTACTTTTTCATTAATATATATATTATTAAACTTGATAAACAAGATCGTTGGTCTTTCCTAAGTACTATTTCATTAATATATTATTATTATTTCTTATTAAATTTGATAAAAAAAAAATTAAAAAAAATCATTGATCATTCTTAATTACATTTTCATTAATATATCACTTCTATTTGTTATTAAACTTTGTAACCATGGCAATTTCTAATTACATTTTCATAAACATATCACTTAAACCAAACTTTTATCATCTTCTTCGCTGAAGCCAGAACACAAAATTCCAGTCATCTGATGGTCCCCTTCAATTGACCCTTGACCTTGTTCCAAAAATGCTGAAACCACTGGTGAAAAACTGGGTTCCTAAAGCATTCATAGTTTCATTCAAGGTGAGTTTGGAACAGTATACTGGTCAGCATAAGGTTAGCAGCAATCAGTATTTAAGTTGAAGTGTCAGGTTAGTTAAATTCAAAATTTAGTATGATGAGGACCAAATATGATTATTAACTGTAATATATGAAAAGTTGTAGGTTTTTTATGTAGATATCCAATTTCACAGTGACATCTTGATATTTAAATTCACAGAGTCATATCTTAATATTTAAATTAACAGTGTCTTGATGACAAAATTCAAAGTCATATATTGATGTACAGATTTAAGTGTCATTCCTGATACATACATCGAAGGAATCACATCTTCATATCTAAATTCATATCAAATTCATAATCTCTTACATTGATATCTAAATTCAAAGTGTCATATCTTGATATCTAAATTCAAAGTGTCATATCTCGATATCTAAATTCAGTGTCATGTCTTGATATCTAAATTCAGTGTTATGTCTTGATATCTAAATTCAGTGTCATATCTTGATATATAAATTCAGAATGTCACATCTTGATATATAAATTCAGAATGTCACATCTTGATATCTAAATTCACAGTATCTTAACATTTTAATTATTATTATTATTATTATTTTTTTTTTTATCAGCTTGAAACAGATGAGCAGCTTTTAATCCATAAATCAAGAAATGCCTTGTCAACTTACAATCACCAGGTAAATTATTTCTTCAGGTATCTTGTTCTTTCATCTCTTTTAATCTTATAACATATCTGTTATTTATCATTTGGTGGCAGTTAAAATGATCGTTGCAGTTCAATGATCATTTCTTTTTGCGATGGTTGTTTTAAATTTGTTTCTACAGTTTTTTTCTTTCATGTTTGTGGTTGTGTACTTGTTTCAGTTATTTGTAGTTTTACACTGCTGGTTGTTTTTAATGATTGTTATTATTGATTGCAATCATTTTTGTGGTGGTTGTGATTTGTGCATTTTTTTAAACAGTCATTATTCTTTTTTTTTAAATATAATATTCACATACTGTTGTGATGGTCGAAATGTTATTTGCATTTATTATTCATCATTTTAACATTAACATAATTATGATTATGATGGTTAAAATGATGGCTGCAGTAGTTGTTCATCGTTTTAATTATCCACGTATTTATGGTTGCATTTCTTAATCTTGTTTTGATGGTTTGATATGATGTTTTTTTTACTCTCAGCTGGTTGTGGTTGTAATGTTAATTATTCACCATTTAAATTTCACACTCACAGATTAAAGTGATGGTGATGCATACAGTTGTGACTTAACCAAAATAATTTTTTTAAATTTTATTTTATTTTTTTTAAATTTTAATTTTGTTTTTTAAATTCTCAGATGGTGGTTGCCAACTTGCTGGACAAACGCAAGACCGAAGTCGTCTTGGTTACCATGACAACGGTGGAGCCGCTGAAGCTTTCTGCTGAAGATGAAAACAAAGGCGTCGAGATAGAGCAGAAGATTGTTTCACTGTTGACCAAACATCACTCAGAGTTTTGTGGATAAGTGATAAACACATATTTTTCTGAGAAAATTAATTGAGATCCACCCGTTCTGCTGAGTTGTAATATATTCTTTGCAATAATTTGGTAAGCAAAGGTTTAAAATGAACATGTAGCATATTTACTGTGATTATTAGTGTTCCTGGTTTAGCTGAGTTGTAATATATTCTGTTGGATTTGCTGGTAAGAAAAAGGTTTTAAATGAACATGTAATATATTTACTGTGATTATTTAGTAATCGTGGTTTAGTTAAATTGTAATATATTCTCTGGGATTAAAAGGTTTAATTAAAATGTCATATTTTTGGTGAACAGTAGTAATTAGTAATAAGGTTTTATTAAATTGTAGTATATTCTGTGCATTCATTAGAGATCAAAATTTAATTAAAATGTCATATTTTTTAACTGTAACCATTAGAAACCAAAGTTTAGCTAGATTGCAATACATTCTCTCCAGTAATTGGTAATCATTTCTTAATTAAAATGTCATATTTTTTAACTGTAACCATTAGAAACCAAAGTTTACCTAGATTGCAATACATTCTCTCCAGTAATTGGTAATCATTTCTTAATTAAAATGTCATATTTTTTAACTGCAACCATTAGAAACCAAAGTTTAGCTAGATTGCAATACATTCTCTCCAGATTGGTAATCAAATTAAAATGTCATATTTTTTAACTGTAACCATTAGAAACCAAAGTTTACCTAGATTGCAATACATTCTCTCCAGTAATTGGTAATCATTTCTTAATTAAAATGTTATATTTTTCTGTGACAATAAGTAGTAACCAAAGTTTAACTAAACTGTAATATATTTTTCTGTGACCATTAGTAATAAAGCTTAGTTAAATTGGAATATATTATCTGCAGTAATTGGTAATCATTTTTTAATTAAAATATCATATTTTTCTCTGACAATATTTAGCAATCAAAGTTTAATTAAAATGTCATATATATTTTCTGTGATAACATTATAACTAAGCTTTAGCTGAACTGTAACATTTTCTCTGCAGTAACTGGTAATCATTTTTTAAATTAAAATATCATATTTTTCTGCGACAATAATTAGTAATTGAGATGTAACCAAAGTGTAAGATATTATCTGTGATCATTAGTAATTAAGGTTTAATTAAATATTGAAATACTAAAATAGTGACCAAAATGCTATTAATTTTAATGTAACATGTTTTAACAGTGCTATGGATAAATGTAATTCAGTAACAAACAATAACACAAAATTTCTATGACTAAATTAGACACCTGATAACATTTATGAGAAAAATGAAAGAAAAACAAAAAGGTTGTAACCATCCAGAAAATCAATTATAGGTAATAATGTATCAAAACAATATCGGTGTGTTTAAATTAATGTTTATCATCAGCTTTTACAACATCACTAGAATATACTGTTTATTTTTTTTTACTGTCAGCTGTTTGTAAATGAAGTATTTGTTTAATTACATCAGTAAAACATATTGAATCGTTTTTCTACCATTATGTATTGTATGTCAAACATATGTTTTAACAAGATCGTTGGAATAAATTTATTAATTTTCTATTTTCAGCTGTTATTCAGTAAAATCAGTATTATCTTCATTAATTTCTTGTCATTGATGATCAATATTGAATATATTGATTTGTTTGATCATCAGTAACTGAACATCAGACATTACTGTTTACATTTTTATAAACATCAATGAAAATTTGATCACACATTCTATGGGAAAATAAACAAATTAATAATTATTTTTCTAATTTTTGTTACTTAGTTTCATTTTTGTCACTGAAGGATCCTGGTTCAAGACATGAAGAAGCCTTTTAAATATCACCATAGTCTGAGGTGTTGTATACAAAAACAAAAAACAATACAAGTGTAAGTGTGTATATATATATATATATATGTATCTACATACATGGACATATACTTATTAGAACATGTGAATGTTTGCTCATACAAAATATATGTGTTCACAATAACACATTACAATGCATGGACACACACATGACACATTATACCACATGGACACATATGTTCATTACAGTGCATTACACTACAAGGACATACACTAACTACAAAACATATACTCACTACAGCATATAAAACACATGAACCAAATATGATCATTAACTGTAATATATGTAACGTTGTAGGTGTTATATGTAGATATCCAAATTCAGTCATATCTTGATATCTAAATCTGTAGTTTCATTATACTGATATCCAAATTCAGTCATATCTTGATATCTAAATTCAGTCATATCTTGATATCTAAATCTGTAGTGTCATTATATAGATATCTAAATTCATAAAGTCATATATTGATATCTGAATTCACCATGTCATATCTTGATATCTAAATTCACCATGTCATATCTTGGTATCTAAATTCAGTGTCAAGAATCATGTCATGGTATCTGATTTCAGTCATGTCTTGATATCTAGATTTAAGAGTCAATTCGATAAATAAATTGATATCTAAATTCAGTAATCATATGTTGAAAATCTCTTTATGAACACTTCTAATAGACAGACAGACAGACAGACAGACAGAGAAAAATGAAAAGAAACAACAGATCAATTTGTAATCAGTTTTATTTTATTTTTTAAAAGATGAACTATTACAAGCTAATTTAAAACAACAATAAAAAATTATATATATGTATGTATATATATATATATATATATATATATATATATATATATATATTCAGTATGAATGTGAAAAAAAATAAATAATAATAATAATAATAATAATAAATTTAAATAATAATAATTAAAATAAAAATTTAAATAAAAATATGATTTATTCATAATTAAAATTTGTTTTCTCTATTTTCTTTATTATTTCAGCAGTGGTTTCTGTTGTTAAAATTCAACTGTATTTACATTTCTAGTGACACAAATTCAACATTTCTTCTTAAATTATCCCTACTGAAACAATTTTCATACTGTTGGCACAGTTATAAATTCAACATTTTATTGTCACAAATTCAATATTTGTCACTACGTACTGGCATGGTTACAAATTCATCATTTGTAATGCAACTAATTCAACATTTGTCAGTTAATATTGGCACGGATACATGTAATATGATTAATTTAACATTACAATTAAATTTAACATTTGTCATTTTGTTTTGGCATATTACAAAACTCAACATTTTAATGTCACTAATTCAACATCTGTTTTTGACACGTTACAAATTCAACATCCCTAAATTGACCAATTCAACATTGGTCATTATTTTAATTTCTTTTGGCATACTACAAAAATTCAGCATTTGTAATGTCACCAGTTTTAAAGTCAACATTTTAATGTGACTAATTCAACATTTGTCATGTTACAAAATCAACATACTTAATGTAACTAATTGAACATTGTTCATCATCATTATTATTAATTTAAATTTTTTTTTTTGGCTTATACAAAAATTCAACATTTGTAATATCACCAGTTTAAACACGTCGACAGTTTAATGTCACTAATTCAGCATTTGCTTTGACATGCTACAAGATCAACATTTGAAATGTCACTACTTCAGTTATTTTATTCAGCATGGTTACAAATTCAACTCATGCTGTTACACTAGTTCAACATCTTTCTTCCGTTACTTTAGTAACCAATTCAACTGTTCTCAAATTTAACCATTCTCTTCAGTGAAACATTTTCAACTTATAATAATACTATATATTTATACATATTCCTGTTCAGTAACGGTAAAAGAAATAAAACAATGAAATAAAAGTAAAACACACAATAAAATAAATAATAAAAATACATCTGTTATTTACACTTTCAAGCAGGTGTGAAAAATACATACCCAAAGGGCATTCGGATAAACCGGTTGCAGAGCAAAAAGGCTAGAACGGGAAATACCTGAATAAGTACACTAAGGAGACTTACAATCTGAGAGCCTGTTAACTCTGACAACCAGTAACCATAATGAGAAAGAGAGAGAAAAAAAAAAAAAAAAAATTAATAATTAAAATAAAATCTTATGTGTTTGCTTGAGGAGGTTTCAAACTGATTTTGTTTTTTTTGTTTTTTTTGAGTCCGGAATCAACTCCTATTGCATACAATAATGAATGAGGCATATCTCAAACATGAGCCTTATGAATTATACGATAAACTGAAATAAGGTATGTTAAAGTGTATAATGATGCTATCTATACCATGAGGCAAATGAGAAGAGGAGGCATGGTATCTTTAAATGATACGAGAGGCATATCTAAAAAAAGCATATGACAAGCATGGTATCTAAAACAAGGCATATGAAAGGCATGATACCTAAAACAAGGCATATGAAAGGCATGATATCTAAAACAAGGCATATGAAAGGCATGATGTCTAAAACAAGGCATATGAAAAACATCTGAAGCATAAAGGCTATTCAAGGAGCACAACAATATGAGAAAGTGAAACAACGATCACAGGCAACAGATCTGAAACCAGCGACACGAGACAGACATGACTTGTATCTAAAACAAGACAATATCAGAAGCACTGTATCCAGGACATGAGGCGTATGAAAGACTTGAGACAGTGGAGGATGAGGCACAGAAGACAAAGACTAGAGAGAAAAATGGAAACAAAAACGCTGAGGCACAGTGAGAGGCAATGGCGATGGCAAGACTGAGGCAAGATCTCGTACACAAGACAGTCAAGTCCTTAACCTTCTGGAAGGTCAAGCGGGGGAAAAAAAGAAAAGAAAAGAAAGGGGGACTTAGAGCCCCATTGGAAGAATGGGTTTCATTATAAAAATCAGACAACCTAAATTCCATTTAGTCACTTTAAGTGAAGCATCTGAGTGATGAGGCAAACCAGGAATAAGAAATAAGAAATTTGTAAAGAAATGAATTCTATCAGTGATATTAAGAGTTGTAAACTTTGGTTACATCTGTGGCATGAAGCTTGGTTATTGCTAAGGCATGAAGTGTGGTTACACCTAAGGCATAAAGCTTGGTTACACCTAAGGCATAAAGCTTATTTACACCTAAGGCATGAAGTATAGTTGTATCTAAGACATGATGTCTGGTTATATCTAAGGCATAAAGCTTGGTCACACCTAAGGCATAAAGCTTGGTTACACCTAAGGCATACAGCTTGGTTACACCTAAGGCATAAAGCTTGGTTACACCTAAGGCATAAAGCTTGGTTACATCTAAGGCATGAAGCTTGGTTACATCTAAGGCATGAAGCTTGGTTACATCTAAGGCTTGGCATCTGGTTACAGCTAAGCAATTGAATATGTGAAGCTTGTGAATCTATTGATTTTATAACCTGTAGCAGCAGCAGGAGGATAAAGCTAATCACCAATGAGGCATCCATGTAGTGACTACCACTGACCAGCGCGAGATGTTGAGGCTTTCCTGAGGCATAAAAAAACAACAACAACATTTGATTAGTCTGAGAGGTTCTAGGGACTGAGAGAGACAACTGACGATGTATGAACTGTACGATTCCGATTCTTTTGAGTCGAGAGATTTGGAGAAGTAACGTATTTGAGACAAATGCAATACCAAATCAGAAAAATGCATTGAAGAGAGAGAGAGAGAGAGAGAGAGAGAGAGAGAGAGAGAGAGAGAGAGAGAGAGAGAGAGAGAGAGAGAGAGAGAGAGAGAGAGAGAGAGAGAGATCTACATCTCTCTCTCAAGATGCAGTATGAGGTGTGGTTATATCTGATATGACATTAAAATATCTGAATGCGTTGAGGTATTTTCGAGCAGCATATGAATCCAGACAGACACAGTACACACGACACGCAATGATGACAGCAAGCGATGTGTGTGCAATATGAAACACTAACAAAGCACATGAGGCATGATGCTGATCAAAGAGGCATGGTACATTTCAGAGAGAGGCATAGAAGTGGGGTACGTAACAAGTGATACATGCAGCATCAAAAAAAACAAACACTTGCAAGCACGTGAGACTTGACTGCAAATCAAAGAGGCATGATGTTATTTCAGAGAGGCATAAAATTGGATATACATATATATATATAGAATGAGACAGAATGTTGTGTATCTGAGATATGAGTGAGAGAGAGTCAGAGAGACAGAGAGATAAACATGATTTTTTAATGTGGTCAATCTTGTTACTGTTTAACCTGAGAAAGAAAAAAAAAAAAAAAAAAAAAAAAAAATGTATTCTGAGGTAGGTTTTAAAAAACGTTTGTTTTTATTTTTTTTAATATAAAAAAAAGGTGTATTTGAGGTATCTGTTATGTTCATGAGTGCACTTAGTTGTTTTTTTTTTTTTTTTTTTTTAAAAACCTGAATTGTGTAAAAACTTGTTCAATATATATACTGGCTCTGTTAGGAAATTTAAAAAAAAAAAAAAAAAAAAGAAAAAAGATGTAGATGAGGTATTCTGTGATGTTTACATTTAGCAGACATATTTGTTGTTTTTTAAAAACTGGCTGGATAGAGTGTATTTGAGAAGTGTTTTTTAAAAGTGACTGGTAGTAGAGTCCAGCCAACACAACAAACGACGAAAACAAAACATAGATCATGAAAAACTCCAGTGGATTACAGTATCATCAGATCAGTTGCTTGAAAACTTCACAATGTGTAACAGTATCATCAGATCAGTTGCTTCAAAACTTCACAATGTGTAACACTAGCAGATCAGTTGCTTCAAAACTTCATTATGTGTAACAGTATTAGATCAGTTGCTTCAAAACTTCACAATGTGTAACACTAGCAGATCAGTTGCTTCAAAACTTCATTATGTGTAACAGTATTAGATCAGTTGTTTGAAAACTTCACAATGTGTAACAGTAGCAGATTGGTTGCTTCAAAACTTCACAATGTGTAACAGTATCATCCGATCAGTTGCTTCAAAACTTCACAATGTGTAACAGTAGCAGATCAGTTTCTTGAAAACTTCACAGTTTGTAACAGTATCAGATCAGTGGCTTGCAAACTTCACAATGTGTGAAAGTATTAAGTCTTTTGCTTGAAAACATCGGCATTGATATTAGTTACATGACTATCATTTTCAGATCAACTATATCACTGTGCTTCAGTATCAGATCTATTGCTTGAAAACTTCAGTGTTAAATTATCAAATTAGTTACTTCAAAACTTCACATGACAGATCATAACTTCAGTGTTTACAATATCAGATCAATTTTTCAAAAACGTCAGTATTACAGGATCACATCAGTTCATCAGAAAACTTCAGTGTTTGCAATATCAGATCACTTGCTTGAAAACTTCAATGTTTATAATTATCAGATCAATTTCTTGAAAATGTCAGTAGTACAATATCAGAGAAAAACGTTAGTGTTAAACATCAGAAAAAACTTCAGTGTTGAAATATCAGATCAGCTGCTAAAAAAAAAACTTCAATATGTTAGAAACTTCAGTGTTTGCAATATCAGATCACTTGCTTGAAAACTTCAATGTTTATAATTATCGGATCAATTTCTTGAAAACTTCAGTGTGTTAGAAACTTCGGCGTTTGCAATATCAGATCATCAGCTGCTCAAAAACTTCAGTGTGTTGGACTTTGGCTCCTCTGTGATACAAAGGAAAGTGCTGCTGAACCGTGAACATCTGCACAGGTAAATCAAGACTTCAGTAAACATCCCTACAGAAAGACAGGTACATGTCACCTGACCCACTGTACAATGAGGTTACTTAGTACCATCCGTGGAATTAATTTTATGCTTCTGTGAATACTTTTTAACCAGCGTCCTTTGTTTTTACAACTGTTAAGAATGATGCAACAAAACTGGTGACTTTTACAAAACTGCCACACTGATACAACTGGTCCCTTATGCAGTCCCTTTCACTGACTGATACAACAATCTGATGTCTTATTACAACTGTCAGTCTGATACAACAAGCTTAGTACCTCATACAGCGTGAAGCTACTGCCAAGGTAACAATTTTTGGTTTGTTAATGTCTGATGTTTATAATCTGCGATGTAATTATCAGTTTCCTCGTACCTCTGATGAGCTACCAAACACTGACAGTAAGTAACACATGATAATAGTGTCTCTGTCACACAACCTTCACAGTTTCAGCTACGACTGAAATGTCAGTTTGGTAAAGAAATTATATATATATATATATATATATATATATAGTTTTCGTTTCTTTTTTCTTTTCTTTTCTTCTTACTAACATCCTGATAGAGTAATTAAATCATTTATTCTTTTATCTTTACATATATATGTATATATATATATATATATATATTTTTATGTATATATATATATATAATTTTTTTTTTTTATCTTTGTATCTATCTATCTATATATATATATATATATATATATATATATATATATATATATATATAAAATTAACTTCTCAACTTCTTTTAAAATCGTTCAACCTTCTTCACATAAAGAAAAAAAAAATTAATTTAATTTAACAGACAGTGATTGGATTTGTTTACTTCTTCAAATATCTCTGAAATCTGATACCTGACAAAGGCATCGGTGGGTGGGGCTAGCATGGGTGGATGGACCACACCCACCCCACACACACCCACACACACTCCCCCTTCAGATGAATTACCTCTCATCTCCATGATCATGATCATTAATTCGTAACATTTTTTTTTTATATATATATATATAGAACTTTTATAATACCAGCATTTGGACATTGTCTCCTGATCTGTTCATTATTGAAGGTGCTAGTTTGAATTTACCTAAAACTATGCCCTACTAGAAACTAAAAAAAAAAAAAAAAAAATTCTTTCATTTTAATATTTAAAAACTGTGAGCAAGTTGAAAAAAAGAAAGAAAAAAAAATTTAATAAAAAAAATTCACGTCACAGTTAGTTATAAAATGATTGAGATTTCAGACTCATGACAATTAAAAAACAATTTCATGTCAAATAAAAAAGAAAAGCATGATTGAAATTTCATGATGTTAAAAATATTAAAATTTACAAAAAAAAAATTGTGAATTTAGTGGATTTCAGCATATAATAGTCACCCGTCTGACCTTTTTTTTTAAAATCTGTTATAACAAATGTCTGTCTGTGTGTCTGTGTGTGTGTGTGTCTGTCAACAAAGTACAATCTAAGAGACTACAATTTCCAAAAATAATAAACTTTTTTTTTTTAAATGGTAACAATGATTTCAAAAAAAAAAAGACAAAAAAAAAAGCATAAAAATTGTAACAATGACTAAAAAAAAACAAAAAAGCATGAAACAAGAAAATGGCTTCTAAAACTGAATGTGCCACGAAGAAAGAATAATTCGCACACTTCTGAAACTTAAAAACAGTGACAATAATAATAATAATAACAATAATAATAATAATAATAATAACAATAATAATAATAATAATAATATAATAATAATAATAATAATAATAATAATAGTAAGAGTAATAATACTAATAACAATAGTAATAATAGTAATAATAATAATAAAAATAATAACAATAATAATAATAATAGTAATAATAATAATAATAATAACAAAAATAATAACTAATAATAATAATAATAATAATAATAATAATAATAATAAAAAAACAACAACAACAACACTGGCAATGAAGAAACAACAATTCCGTAACGAGAATTCCTTTTAAATTTAAAATGCTTGTCACACACACACACACACACACATCATCATCATCATCATCATCATCATCATCATCATCATCATCATCATCATTACGGGGCAAATTCAGCAGCTGCGTTCGCACGCGGTTGCCACGACGATGAGGTATTTCGGCGCGGCTGCTTTGCCCCGCCCTTGGCTCGCATCGTCCTTGGCCTGTCCGCCGAGGGCGGCAGGGGTGGGGGAGGGGTGGGGGGTCGGTCGATGCCGCCGCTGCCACAGCCAGCTGCGTGCGTCGGTGCGGAGACGTAGCTGCAGTCACACGAGGTAGTAGAGCGATGCTGCTGCGAACAGTGGAGGCTGCTTCCAGAGAAAGGCTGATCTCCTGAGTTGTTGTTGTTGGTGTTGTTGTTGTTGGTGTTGGTGTGGTGGTGGTGGTGGTGGTGGATGGCGTCTGCAACAACGTTGTCGTCGTCGTGTCGTAGTCGTGGTTGTGGTTGTGGTTGTGGTTGTGGTGGTGGTGGATGGCTGAGGTACGCGCGACGACGCAGTTAGTGTCTTTTTCAGGCAACCTGCGTGGCTTGCTGTCGTCCTTTAGCTGCAACACGTGTGGAGGTGAGGTTTCGTTCTGCTGCTTGTCGGGTCTTTTTCCGTTAACTCGCGTGGAGTCGAGGTTTCTTCCCTCGCGTTATCAATGTCTTTTATTGGTGGTAGCCTCTGTGGAAGGCAGTCATTTTCTTGTAATTTCTGTGGAGGTAATTCTTTTTCTTGTAACTTCTGTGGACATAATTCCTTTTCTTGTAACTTCTGCAGAGATAATTCTTTTTCTTGTAACTTCTGCAGAGGTAATTCTTTTTCTTGTGTTTTCTGTTGAGAGAATTCTTTTTCTTGTGTTTTCTGCAGAGATAATTCTTTATCTTGTAACTTCTGCAGAGATAATTCTTTTTCTTGTAACTTCTGCAGAGATAATTCTTTTTCTTGTAACTTCTGTGGAGATAATTCTTTTTCTTGTAATTTCTGCAGAGATAATTCTTTTTCTTGTAACTTCTGTGGAGATAATTCTTTTTCTTCTAATTTCTGCAGAGATAATTCTTTTTCTTGTAACTTCTGTGGAGATAATTCTTTTTCTTGTAACTTCTGCAGAGATAATTCTTTTTCTTCTAATATCTGCGGAGAAGAGGTTTCCTCTATAAGTTTACTGTCTTTTACTAGCAACTTGTGTGGAGATGAGCTTTCTTTTCCCAATGCATGGCTCTCTTTTTTTCGTGCCTTGCGTGGTGATGACGATGAGGTCTTTTCTGACAACTTGTCGTCTTTTTCTAACAACTCGTGTGGAGATAAGATTTCTTTTTCTGAGGTTCTGTGCTCAGTTGCATTTCTTGTCACCTGATTCACATTTGACCCTTTCTGGCCACAACTGTGACACTTTGTGACGACACTAGTGGCGTCACTCTCTGAATAACACTGACACTGACACCTCGAACTGTCAGAATCGTATCTGACGACACATCCTTTGGGCATGATGACGCAGCTTTCACGTGCAACGTCTTCGTCACAGTCGTCAACAACGTCTGCACTGTGTGAGTCAGAGCGAATGACAGTTTTTATCTGTTTGTCTGTCTGTCCGTCTGTTTTCTCGGTATCCTTCAGCGACTCGGTGCTGTGGTTGGTGTTGCTGTGGTTAGCTGTGTGGAGGTTGTTGTCAGATGTGTGACGTCCGTCTGTTGATGCAAACATCACGGCAAGCAAACTTTCTTGTTCCTATAAAAAAAAAAAAAAATTAAATTTATTTAAAAATAAATTTTGAAAATGTATGTTTTGTGTATTATTTATGTAAATAAAATAAGGTGCTGTGTGACAGGAAAATGTCATTAAATTAAATAAATAAATAAATAAATAAATAAGTGAGTAAATAAATAAATGAAGTAAAATAAATGAATAAATAAATAAAGTAAAAAAAAAATTAGATATATATATGTATATAAGTAAATAAATAAAGTAAAAAAGAAAATATATACATATATAAATAAATTTAGAAAAGTAAAATAAATAAGTAAGTAAATAAATTAATAAAGTAAAATAAATAAATAACAAATAAATAAATAAATAAATAAAGGAAACTAACTAACTAACTAACTAAATAAATAAATAAAGTAAACTAAGTAAATAAATAAATAAATAAATAAATAATTTGTTTTTTAAAAAGACCATTGTTTTAAAACATAGTAAATATTACAAATGAGAACCTCTGTGTTGCTGTGGTCACCATCGCCTGCATGGAAGACAGCAACGTGGCCGTTCATTTTCTGATTCAGCTTCAACTGCGACAGCAGCAGCTTGTTGCAACATATTCCATTCTTAACAACAACTACACCATCACCACCCTGCAAAAAAACAGAATAATTGTCGTCGTTTCTTGAAATCAGTCTTAGCAATTTTCCAGATGATGATGATGATGATGATGATGATAAAAAGGGAAAGAATAAGAATATGAAGAAGAAGAAGAAATAATAATAATAATAATAATAATAATAATAGTAATAATAATAACAACAATAACAGTTATGATCATGATGATGATAATAGTTATTATAATAATGATAAAAACAACACAAATAATAATATGAACAATGTAAAATAAACAATTTAAATTAAAAAAAATAAGTTAAAAATCTACTTTAGACAAATAAAAACTCCATCCACACGCACATGCGCACACACAGACAGACATACACACACACAGACACACACACACATGTACACACACACACACACGCACAGACACACACACAACCTTTGCATCCGATTCCTCATTCTCAGGCAGCTTTGTCAGCATTGGAGTTATCTCCCCTGGCTGGAACTCTTCGTGTGAAGAGAATTTCCTTTGCAGTTGTCAGTCGTGTATACAGCGTCATGAAGTCTGTCTGTCTGTCCTCTTCTTTTCTTCACCATTCTAAAGTTTTCAGAGAAAGAAAAAGAAAAGAAAAAAAAAATGGCTAGATATACAGAATAATTATCCTGATATATTTATTTATTTAAACTTTTATTAATGAATGAGCATTAGGAGAGAGAGAAACAAAAATTAATGACTAAAATTTTAACAAATTTAGCGTTAAAGAAAATCTTGCAACATTTTTAGGAATTTAATTATTGTGTGATTTTTTAAATGTGCACATTTTAATTATTATTATTATTAACTCTATTATTATTATTATCACTCATTATTATTATTCCTACTATCTTTTCTGAGAATCAGTAGAAACAGAAAACTCACCATTCTAAGGATAGATTTCTACCCGACTAGAAAGATTTTTAATTTTTAATTTTTATTATATAATGTAGGAAAATTTATAAAATAGGGGCATGTGTGAAACTCAAACATTTCTAACCATATACACATCACCCACACACACACACACACAGTCATGCAAACACACACCAGGCACCAAAAGCAGACAGCATCGCCAGACAACAAAACAAGAGCATTATTGAGGATAGATCCTGATCCTAGCTATTGCTCAAGCCTAACATTCACACAACATTAAACACAACACAGCATCTCAATGTACACACTACAACATCTCACACTACAACATCTCACACTACAACATCACACACTTTGTGCATCTCAGACTAAACGTCTCAGCGTACTTACGTGCAGAGAAAGGCGAAGAGGCCAACGATGAGGACAGACAGAAGAGAGACGGACACGCCAACAACGATGATGAGCGTCGTGCCAATCATTACAACAAACGACGACTTCGTGCTCTGCGACGCTGCAACTAAACAGATGTGTTAGAATGAGCAACTACAACTGAAAACACCAAAAATAAAATATATATAAAATAAATAAAAATAATATAAAATAATAATATAAAAATTAATAATTATAAAGATAATAATAATACTAGTACTACTACTACTATTATTACTACTACTACTACTACTACTACTACTACTACTACTACTACTACTACTACTACTACTAATAATAATAATATAATATAATATAATAATAATAATAATAATAATAATAATCATAATAATAATAATAATAATAATAATAAAGATAGTAATAATAAAACTACTACTACTAAACTAATAATAATAAAATAATAATAATATTATAATAATAATAATAATAATAACAACAACAACAATAACAATAAATAACCCCAACAGACAAGAAGTGTACCTTTGATTATATGAAAATACATTCTGCATACATTCAGATTATATTTTATTTCTATTTTCCCTGTCAACATTAATTAATAAAAAACATTGGTAAATAAATTCTGAATACTTCTAAGTTACATTTTATTTTATACATTTTTTATTTAAATTTTTTTTTGTTTTTGGCAGTTCTTACCCAATTTCAGCACGTAACAACCAACTGAATTTGATATATTAAAAAAAAAAAAATTCTGTACCTCTAAATGATGATGGCCAAAACAAAAAAAATCCTAACAAGCAAAGTAAGTGAATAATTAATTATTAAACAAAACTGGACCTGTTTTATGAAATATTTTAAATTAACACAACCACAGAGGACTAACAAACATTCTATCTCTCTCTGTGTGTCTTATAAATCTCACAAACTCATTCCACTGAACAGTTCCTTGGATAGGAGTGTTAGCATAACAATATTTCCTAAAAATTGAGGTGTGGCACACACCACTCCCCACAAAAGAAAAAAAAAAGAAAAAATAGGTGATTTTCTCACAACTTCTGGGTAGGTTGTATTAGTATGAAAAATCTCTCAAGGACTTAGAGGTGTCATGGCCAAAAAATAAAGGCTGGAAAGGACTGCTCCATGTGAAGTTGAGAACTGAAGTAAAACTGTGTTAAGCAGAATGAAGTAAAATAAACTGTGACTCACTTTTTTCTTTGCCGAGCTGGATGACGTAAAGTTCACTAGGAGAACTTTCCTTGCTGTTCAAGACTGCAGTGACAAAGAATGTATACGTCTTGTAAGGTTCCAGTCCAGTTACAACTAAGCTCGTTTTGTTACTGTAAGAGAACATTTTTAAAATCTATTTATATATCTATCTATAGGCCTCTCTCTCTCTCACTCATTGTGTGTGTGTGTGTGTGTGTGTTTGACAAAGAATGTGTGTGTTTTGTAAGGTTCCAGTCCAGTTACAACTAAGCTTGTTTTGTTACTGTGAAAGAAAATTTTAAAAATATCTATTTATGTATCTGCCTGTAGGCCTTGTGTATGTGTGTGTGTGTGTGTGTGTGTGTGTGTGTGTGTGTGTGTGTGTGTGTGTGTGTGTGTTACAAAGAATGTGTACGTTTTGAAAGGTTCCAGTCCAGTTACAACTAAACTTGTTTTGTTACAGTGAAAGAAAATTTAAAAAAATCTATTTATATATCTACCTGTGTGTGTGTGTGTGTGTGTGTGTGAGAGAGACAAAGAATATATATGTATTGTAGGGTTCCAGTCTAGTTACAACCAGACTTGTTTTGTTACTGTAAAAGAAAATTTAAAAAATATCTATTTATATATCTAACTATAGGCCTGTGTGTGTGTGTGTGTGTGTGTGTGTGTGTGTGTGTGTGTGTGTGTGTGACAAAGAATATATATGTATTGTAGGGTTCCAGTCTAGTTACAACCAGACTTGTTTTGTTACTGTAAGAGAAAATTTTAAAATCTATATATCTGCCTATACGCCTGTATTTGTGTGTGTGTATTTGTGTGTGTGTGTGTGTGTGTGTGTGTGTGTTACAAAGAATATATATGTTTTCCAGTCTAGTTACAACCAGACTTGTTTTGTTACTGAAGTATAAAATAACAAACTTACATATATATATATATATATATATCCCTATAGGCCTGTATATATGTCTCCATGTATGTATGTATGTATGTATGTATGTATATGGGTCTATATGCATGCATGTATATATGCATTAATGATAAATAGGTAAGCATGGTGTTAATGAATGTATGCATGCATTCTTTTATTATGTATGAATGTTTGTATATGATTTGTGTGTTTCTGTGTATCTGTATTGTTTTTCTAGTGTGTGTATGTTCTCCTTTTTGTCTCTGTATGTGTGTGTTTGGTACATATGTGTGTATGTTGGTGGTAGACTTGCTTCTTGTCCCAATTACTACAAAATAATACAAATCTGTTGACAGAAAACTTGGCCAATTATTATATATCTGATGCACAAGTAGATTTTCTCCTTTGTCAAAACTTTGTGGTAGACTTGCCAAACCAGTACAAAACAATATAAATACTGGTTACAGTGTACATATATTTTGGTTTTATTTACCTTTGTGGTAGACTTGCACCTTGTCAAAACTGAATAAAATAATATAAATACTGGTTACAACTTACATATATTTTGGTTTTATTTACCTTTGTGGCAGACTTGCTCCTTGTCAAAACTGAATAAAATAATATAAATACCGGGTTACAACTTACATATTCTTTGGTTTTATTTACCTTTGTGGTAGATTTGCTCCTTGTCAAAACTGAATAAAACAACATAAATACTGGTTACAGTGTACATATACTTTGGTTTTATTTACCTTTGTGGTAGACTTGCCCCTTTTCAAAACTGAATAAAATAATATAAATACTGGCTAGAGTGTGAATATTTTTTGGTTTTATCTATCTTTGTAGTAGACTTGCTCTTTGTCAAATCAAAAAAAAAAATATATATATAAACATGGGTTACATGGCTCAGATATATTTTAGTTTTGTTTATCTCTGTGACAGACTTGCTTCTTGTCAAAACTGAATAAAATAATAAACGCATTACACACCTCTGGCAACATTTAGGCTTCTGCTCCTGGTGGTAGACTTTCACCTTGTCTTTCGTGGTTTCAACCAACTGGTAGCAAACGCTGAAAAACGAGACATTTCCCGACTTCGGATACAACCAAGAGAGAAGGACCTGAGTCAAGTCTAGTATCTCGACATTCAGGTCTTGAGGAACAAGGGGGACGACTGTCTGTGGAGTGTGGAACTTCTGTGTCACCGAGTCTAGTTTACCAGAATTAACTCCCCTGATGATAAGCATGGTTTCGTATGTCTCGCTGGTATCTGAAAAAAAAAAGAGAAAAATAAAAAAAATAAAAAAAAAAAAAAAAAAAAAGAAAAAGAATGAAGAAAATGAAATAAAAAAAAAAAAAAAAAAAAAAAAAAAAAAAAAAAAAAAAAAAAAAAAAAAAAAAAGATAAAGATAAAGTAAAAGGAAATGAAACAAAACATAAAAACTAAAACTAATTGGCTTTTTATTTTTTTTTTTCATTTTAAATCAGAAAAAAAAAATTACGTTTAAAAAAAATGTTAGAGTGTTGAACAGAAAATAAGAGAAGCTAAACAAAATAAAAACTGAAAATAAAATAAAAAAAATAAAAATTAAAAAAATCCAAAACATAAAAAAAAAAGTAAAAACAAAATAAATAAAAAAATAAATAATTAAAATAAAAAGGGAATAAAAAGATACATCTTCTTTCACATATATAAAAAAAAGAGAGATGAACAGAAACTACATTATGTAATTAAAACTTTTTTTAAAAAAAAAAAAAAAATAAACTTTTTTTGAAAAAAAAAAAAAAACATTTTCAGAGCCGAGTTTGGAATGGGAAATGTTATACTCACTGAGGTTGGTAAACAGATACTTGTGTGAATCGGCACCAACGGAATCTTCCCTGACCACGTCGCCATTCACGCTGTTTGTCAGAGTGATGTTGTAGTGGCTGATCTGAGCAACGTCCATGTTCACTGACCACGCCAACAGGACCGATGTGTCGTTGATGACATCAACGTGCAGCTTTGTTGGTGGAGCTGAAACAATGAATAAAATGTGTGTAATAAAACTCATATCTAATACATGTAACAAAACTCATACCAAATATATGTAATAAAACTTATATCAAATATATGTAATTCTATTTGACATGTATTTGATATATTGATATATAAAAACTCATTTACCAAAATATCTAATAAAAAACTCATATCAAATATATCATAAATATATGTAATAAAACTAGTATCAAATGTATATAATAAAACCCATATCTATATAAAGAAATATATGTACAAAACTAAAACTATGAACAAAAATCATAATAAAAAAAAATGCAATAAAAATAAACATTAGATATATATAATAAAATTAGCATATCAAATATAGGTAAGAAAACTTGTATAAAACTTGGATCAAATCTAAAGTACTATGAAATTAAACTACTATCAAATATATGTTGTAAACCTAATAACAATAATATGTAAAAATACTCGGTCCAAATATCAACATCAAAAAAACATAACAAACACACACACACGAAAAAAAAAAAAATAAAAAAATCAAACTATAATAATAATAATAATGAAATAAAAATACAAATAATGACCAAGTCAGGTATAACTAATAAACTACAGACAGAGTAAAAAAAAAAAGAAGATATTTGTCATTTCATACTGCTTCAGCAATAACAGATAAAAACACAAAGTTATTTCAAAATGACAAGGGTGGGGTTGAGTTGGGTTGGGTAGGGGTGGGGATCAAACTCATCAGATCATGACACGGAATGACCTTGAATTGCTCGTGTCTTCACACTTACTTGTTGGAAGTGTTTGTACGATGGTGCTGTTGCTGATGCTGGTGCCCTTTTTGTTGTAGGACTTCACCTCCACTGTGTAGTTGGTGAATGGCTCGAGGTTGACGAGGGTGATGTTGTTGGAGTTGGTGAACACGGTGTGCTTCCCTCCAACGCCTGCTCACAAACAAAACAGGTTGAGTAAAACAGTTTGAATAAAACAGTTAAAGCTGATTAAAAATTGGTAAATTTTTTCTATCATCTGTTATTGGATTTTACTTGTTTAATGATGTTTTAATATAAGATATTTCATTTATAAACATTTGTTTAATTAGCTGAATTCACTAAAGCCAAACTGATTAATTTTCTGTCATCAGTTATCAAATATAATTTATAAACATTTGTTTAATAACAGAAAGAGAAAGACAAACATCACCAGAAGATGCTAACTACTTTTCATGTTTTTAAAAAAATATAAAATATTTGTTTAATGAAAACATACTGATTAATTTTCTAGTACCATCCACTGAAGGTCAAACATTTTAATACATTGATTAACTGTTCTACAGCACAATATATTGATTAATTAGTTTGGAATTAAAAGTATGGTGCTATTTCTAGTAAAATAAATTAAATCTCTGCTATTAGCTCTTTAATAACTGCACTGATGTTCCTAGACTGATTTTCTGTCATCATCTGCAGGATCGTTTAGGATTCCACTGAACCAAAAATGTTTTTTATTCACTCTTGAGTGAACCATTCAACCCCAAATAATTTTATTCAAACTTGAATGAACAATACACTCCTACCAGTAATATATTCATCCAACCTTTGTAAAGCAATTCATCCTCGAAAATATTTCATCCACCAATGAGTGAAAAACTGAACAAAATTTATTTTATTTATTATTTAGTGAATTACGGAACAAAACTTTTTTCATCTACCATTTACTGAATTATTCATCTTCAAGTTAACCAAAATCCTCAAAAATAATTTCACCAACACAAAAAAAAATATTTTTATTTACCCTCAGATGAACCATTAATCCCCCAAAAACAATTTTTTTCACCCTTGGGTGAACGGCGACTCGTTCATCTTCAAAATAATTTCATTCACCTTTTGGTGAACTAACTGGTCACCCTTTCAGTGAGGCATTCAAGTGGTTCAAAGAGGAATGACTGCAATGAGGCAAGTGACACATACTTACTTCCCACTTTGTGGTAGTAGACGGCTGTGGTGAGGATCTCTTTCTTCGAGTCTATGCCGTGCTGCTCCCACCTCAGGAAGATGCTGGTGTCTGACACCGCCCGAACTTCTGTCACCACCGGTGCGGGCGGGACTCCGTCTGCAACGCACAGAGAGAGAGAGACAGTCAATGTTTGCCATGGAAACGGAGGTAGGTTGTCGTGGGGAAAAAACAAACAATGTAATTTTGTCAAAGGAAATAAGGGTTAATTTTGTCATAAGATAAGTTTGTCATGAATAGAAAGGTGTACTGTGAAGGAAAGAAAAATAGGTGTGTTGTCAAGGAAACAAAAAGTAAGCTGTCAACAAAAGCAGCATTTATCTGTTATGTGTGTTTCTATCAGTCACTGGGGTTTGAAAAGATCATGTGTCTGCATGAAGACGTGTCTTTTCATGAAAGATTTACAGGCACAATGAACATTCATATTGATATATGCACTTTGTTATCTCTCTCTCTCTCTCTCCATCTCTCTCCCTCCCCCACTTCCTCCCTCCCTCCATCCATCCCTATAATCCATAAATCTAAATATTTTTATATTCTTATTATTATTATTTTTATTATTTTTTACCTCTGATGAAAATCTGGAGACGGGCAGTTTTAATGTGCTGTCCCGCGATGTTGCTGGCCAGACACTGGTAGTAGCCAGAGTCCTCCAACCCAGCGTTGATGATGTTGAGGACATTTTTCGAGTTTATCTTAAAAAAAAAACAGAGCAACATTTGTTTTTTTATTTTCATTTCTGATGACGACGATGATGATAATATTATTAATAATTATTATTTTAATAATAATAATGATAATAATAATAATGATGATGATGGTGATGATGTAATAATATTGATACTACTAATGATGACGATGGTGATAATAATAATGATGACAATAATGATGACGATGATTATCTTGATAATATATTAATAACAAGTATTTTAATAATGATAATAATAATGATGATGTAAATATTAAGAATGAGAATGACGATGATGATAATTATAATCATGATGATGATAATGAAAATAATTATTATAATCATACTCATGATATATGAACTGCATAATTTTTTTTTTTTTTAAATGTTTTACATGTGTGTGTGTATGTGTGTGTGTGTGCATGGGATTTCTATGCATATACCTATCTGTGTATGCTTATGTGTATAGGTGTCATTGTTGTAAAATAAATAGCCATAGAAGCTTTATCAATAAAAAGGTAATGCAGTACAGTTAGAAATACACAGGTAATTGTTTTAAAAATACAGGTAAGACAGGTGTCGAGATCTCACCTGGAACTTATTTCTGTTTGTCACCTTCTTCCCGTTAAAAAACCAGGTAATTTCAGGTGGAGGAAAACCTTCAGCTTCACAGTTAAAAATGATTATTCTGTCTACCGGCCACTTGTGAGAGTCTAGCTCCGACTTTATCACTGGGGGACCTGAGTAATAACAATAATAACAATAATAATAATAATAGCAATAATAATAATAACAATAATAACAATAATAACAATAACAATAAAAATAATAATAACAATAATAATAACAATAATAACAATAACAGTAACATTAATAATAATAATAACAATAACAATAATAATGATCATGATAGTAATAATAATAATAATAGTATTAAATTAATAATAACAGGTATTAATAATGGTGACAGTAATCACAGTATTAGTAATAATAACAGTAATATTAATAATAATAAAAATAATAATAATAATAATATAATAATGTAAGTAGTAGTAATAATAATAAAAATGATATGATGATAATGATGATAATGATAATGATAATAACGGAATGATAATAATAATGATAACGATAATGATAATAATAAGAATTATAATCATAAGAATTACAGAGAGAGTAAAAAGAGACACAGACAAATAAGAAGACGAAGATCCTAAAATAAATTCTTACACTGTCAATAAGGACATAAAAACCACAAAAAACAAATTAGAAAAAATTAAATATTAAATAAAAGAAATTATAAAAAGTTTAAAAAAATATATAAATTTAATTTTTTTTTTTAAAGTAATTATATTTACTAAGAAATAAAGCAATGTGTGTTTTTTTCTCGTGACACTTACTTAAAACTGTGAGGTTGACGAATGTTTTCAGATCTTGGAAGAACGGACTCTTGGACAGACAGACGTAGATACCACTGTCTGAACTCTGCACGTTTATTATCTTCAAGTTGCTTCGGCCAAACGGGAAAACGTAGCCTGGTCGAAGAGGTTTCCCATCTGTAACGTTAATGATAATAATAAGAGTTGTGACAGCAGCAATAGTAGTAACAGTAACAGTAGTAGTAGTAGTAGTAGTAGTGGTAGTAGTAGTAGTAGTAGTAGTAGTAGTAGTAACAGCAGTAGTAGTAGTAGTGGTAGTAGTAACAGCAGCAGCAGTAGTAGTAGTAGTAGTAACAGCAGTAGTAGTAGTAGTAGTAGTAACAGCAGTAGTGGTAGTAGTGGTAGTAATATTAATATTAATAATAACTGGTGATAGCAGCAATAGTAGTAACTAGTAGTAGTAGTAGTAGTAGTATAGTTGTAGTAGTAGCAGTAGTAGCAGCAACAATATTTGTATTAATAGTAGTTGTAGTATTAACTTTAGTAGTGGTAATGATAGTAGTAATAGAAGTAATTGTTGTAGCAGTAGCAGTAGTAACAGCAGTAGTAGTAATAGCAGTGGTAATAGAATGGTAGTGATGGTATTATTAATAGTAGCACTGATAGTAGTAGTATTTATAGTATTAGTTGTAGTAGTAGAAGTAGCAGTAATACTAGTATTAATAGTGGTAGTAATGGTAATATTAATAGTAGTAGTGGTAGTAGTAGTAGTTGTTCCAGTAGTAGTAGTAATAGTAACAATAATAACAGTAGTAATGGTAGTATTAATGGAGTAGTGGTGGTAGTTGTAGAGTTGAAAGTAGTGGTAGAAACAACAGTAGTAGTAATAGTAGTTATAGTTTTAACAGTTGTAGTTGTAATTGTAACAGGGGTAGTCATAGTAACAATAATAAAATAATTATAGTAATATCAGTAGTAATTGTCATTGTGTGATATGCTGTCAATACAAATAGACAGCCATCTGTTGAAATAAAGGTAGTAGTAGTTGTTGTAAATAGTGGTGGTTCTAATAAAATATTATGATATTGATTGATGTTGTTGCTACAACTGAATTGATATAGTAGTAAATGTACCATGAAATAACAATAATGGTTGTGGCAGAGGTGACAAAAATAACAAAAGTAGGCTGCATATAGTAACATTAGCAATAGTAATGACTATATTTTGAAAAAAGGAGGTAACTGTAATGACACAAAGGGAGATAACCATTTATTAACAAGGAAGATAACTTTAAGTGACAAGAAGGATACAAACACAATTTCTTAAAAGACAGACAACAGCATAATCACAAAAGGAAAACAATTTGCTCCTGAAAACGTTATAAATGAAACCAAGGGAGATAAATGGAAGATTCGTTAAAAAAAAGAAAAGAAAGGAGATGACTGCATACTGACCGAATCTGTACCAGGTGATGTTGGTCTGTGGTTGGCTGTCTACCACGCACTCGAGAAGCGCCATCTCACCTTGCGACACAGTTATGTTCCCTGATGAACCCAGAAGATGAGGTCGTCTGTTGCGTTTTGCTGGAAACAAAAAAATTTTAAATGACTTACGTCTCTCAAATAGAAATGTTATAAATAAAGTGTGCTAGCAGTTACATTAATGAATGAACAGGGTAAGGAAGGTTTTTATAGGATCTAGTTATTATTTTATTGAATCATCTATCATCATTAAGAACAGGGTAAAAAAGAAGACTTACGTCTTTAAAAATTCAAATGTTATTAAGAAATTGATTCATCTAACATTAATGAATGAACAGGGTAAAAAAGGTCTTTAAAGATTCAAGTTATTATTTTGTTCATTTGATTCATCTATCATCATTTAAAATGAAGGGTAAAAGGTCTTTTAAAGGATCTAGTTATTATTTTATTCATTTGGGGATCTATCATCATTATGAAAAGGGTAAAAATTTAAAAGACTTACGTCTCAAATAAAATAAAGTGTGCCTGCAGTTCTTTGAACGATGTCCAAAGATTTAATATGGTATTATTTTATTCATTCATCTATCATCATTAAATACAAGCACAGTATAATAGTGGTAATACTGTAGTGTAAGATATGACATGATTTATACCTTTTGCAATTAGATTTGAGATATTGTGTCTATGGCAAAATGATCACTGTTATTTTATTTTATTTATTTATTTATTTATTTATTTTATTTTATTTTTTTTATTTTATTTTATTTTATTTTATTTTATTTTATTTTATTATTTCTTGGTCCACCCTAGAAAAGACTTTAGACAGAAAACTGGGGAGCCTTGTACACTAAACAAAAATAAAAAACTACAGATAAATGGTCGGTCCTTGTTATCTTTTAACTCTACTGTTTTATTTTCTTACACTTCATTATTAATAAAGACTGGACAGCACAAAGGAAAACAAAACTTATCTTGGAAATTAACAAAAATATTTGTTCAACCTGTCATTGTTAACCTCTGATTTTTCAGTATCTCCTAGGTTAAAATGTTGTACTATGACAGAAATGAACTTATTGTTTTGTTATGTAATGTAGTTAGAAGCATCTAAAATCAGTTGAATACTTTTGATTTAAGACATATCATAACATGGTTCCAGACTGAGTTAAGTAGATCACTGAAGTATCATTTTAAAGTTTTTTAAACTGAAAAACTAAAAAACTCCAAACTGAAATTTTTTAATTCGTCTCTTGATTTTGAAAGAAACTTATGATAAAAGTAAATGTTGACATTAAAAAAGATGCTGACAGTAAAAGTGAAGATGCAGTAAGAAAAGCTGACAGTAAAAGTGAGGATGCAGTCAGAAAAGCTGACAGTAAAAGTTGAGATGCAGTAAGAAAAGCTGACAGAAAGAAGCTAAATGAGATGCTGACAGTAATAAAGAAGCTGACAATAAAAGAAAAGCTGACATTAAGAAAAAACATTGGTGTGAAAGTCAAGACACAGTAAAAAAGGCTGACATCAGGGTGCAATATCTGACAGACAGTGAGCAACACACAGACAGACAGACAGACAGATATTTACAGCAAGCAAGAGATTGACAAACACAGAGAATCAGCAGCAGACTGACAAAGTTATGTTGTCAGTGAGTAAGTTGACAAAGGTACACTGACAATGAAGTGCAGGTCTGACAGACACTGATAGTAAACAGTAGGATAACTGACATTCATTGTGAGCATCAGGTTGACAGACACTGACAGTCAGCAACAGGCTGACAAATGCTGACAGCGAACAAGAGGTCGACAAAAAAAAACACACGCTGACATCAGTACGTTGACAGATCGGTGTCAGCAACAGTTTTGAAAAAAAACAAAAAAACAAAAAAACAACAACAACCAGAAAGTGAGCAGGACACTGACAGACAACAGTGAGCAGGACGCTGAGAGTAAAGAGAAAGAGAGGGACTCACTTCTGTGCACTGTGAGCTCGGCTTCGCGGCTGTGCAAAATGTGAATCATGTCGATTTCGTCGGGCAGGTTGTGCAGCTCACCTCGCGATGCGATGCAGCGGTATTTACCTGCATCCGACTCCTCCAGCTCATTAACCTGCAGCACACCTGAGGGCAGAGTGGTGTACCTGAAAGATGAAGAAGAAGGAATAAAAAACAACATAAATTGTAATGTACCGGTATTTATATATGATACAGACAGACACACACACTATTATATTGTAATTAGTTTTTTGTGTGTGATTTTGGTTCGTGTATGTTTGTGTGTGGTCTTTTGTGTACAGACAAAATGGATGGTTGGATGGGTGGATGGATGGACAGATGTTATGTATAGATATCTGTCTGTCTGTCTGTCTGTCTGTGTGTAGGTGCATGCATGAATGTACTGATATGTGGACCTATATATGGAGTCTTAACGTAACAGTAAAGTAAAAAAATATATATATATTTTTTTCTTCTTTTCACTTTACTGTTACTATATAATTATATATATATATATATATTTGTTTTTACTTTACTGTTACTATATATATATATATAAAGAAGAAACACATCAATTTATGTGTGTCTTAGTAATATAGGAACATGGATAAGTTTTTCAGTATTGTGTATCTCTATGTATGGGTGTATTTATGAAGTCACCTAATGGTAAAGTTGAGTTACACAGACAAATATACATCACGCATTCACATTACTTCAGTGTTCCTTTTGCCATTTTTTTGGCCATAGTGATTAGAAAGGAACAGTATTAATAACAATGAAATGATTTTGGTTTTGTTTTTTTGACAGTGAGAGGATGATCAATTGACAGAAACAAAACACACACATACACAGACAGACAGACACACACACACACACAGACAGACAGACAGACAGACAGACAGACTTACTTGTTACCGTGCTGCGTAATGCTCTGCTGGTTTTTCTGCCAGGTGTAAATGGGGGGAGGTATAGTTTTAATGACGCACTGAAACCTGGCCACGCCTCCTACATAGCCCACTACATCAGTGGGCTCAGTACAGAAATTCTTGGCCATACCTGAAAAAAGAGAGACAAGTAAGTAAGTAAGTAAGTAAGTTTGTAAGTAAGTAAGTAAGAAAGTAAGTAAGTAAGTTTGTAACTAAGTAAGTAAGTAAGTAAGTTTGTAAGTAAGTAAGTAAGTAAGTAAGTAAGTAAATAAAAGTAAGTAAAATTTGTAAATAAATGTAAATATGTATGTAAGTGTGTATGTATGTATGTAAGTAAGTATGTAAGTAAATATGTAAAAAGTAAAGTAAAAGTAAATATGTATGTAAGTAACTACGTAAGTAAGTATGTAAAGTAAGTAAAATGTAACATACATAAGTATGTATGTATGTAAAGTAAAAGTAAGCAAGCAAGCAAATAAATACGACGTTTGTAAGTTTGTATGTAAGTATGTAAGTATGCAGTAAGTAAAAGTATGTACATATACATATATATATATAAAATAAAGTAAGTAAGTAAGAAATAAACAATTAAATAAATAAATAATTAAATAAACAATTAAATAAATAAATAAATAAATAAATAGATAGATAGATAAATAAATAACCAAACACTTGCCTAAAAATATATGCTATAAAAATTGCCGAATATATCAGCATCTTTTCTGTTCTTTATTTATGTTAATAGCACGTAAACCAACATGATAACAATAATAATAATAACCACAACATAAATAAATAAAATAAAATAAAACAGAGACTGATAGATATCCAGAAAAATAAAATAAAATAAAACAAAATAAAATAAAATTAATAAACAAAACAAACATAGTTGCCTAAAAATATGCTTTAAAAATTGACAAATTATATCAGCATCATTTTACATTTTTATTTGTATCAACAGCAGATGAACCACAACATTAACAACAATAATCACAATAACAGCAATAACGATAACAATAATAATAATAATAATAATAATAATAATAACAATAATCACAATAAAAACAACAGCAATAGCAACAATAACATTAATGATGAAAAGGATAGCTTGTGAATACTAATATTTTTTCTCTTGTCTAAGATAGTTTCATATAATAATAACAATAACAACAGCTACATCAACAACAACAATATAATTACAATACCAAGTTGTGTATATGAGTGTATGTAAATGTGTATGTGCTAGGTGTATATTTTACCTGACTGAGTTTGTATATCTGGTGTGAATTACTGTATGTGTGTGTTATTATTTTCTTGTCTTTTTCTAAATTTAAAAATTCCTTCAGTCCATTGTTTCTTTAGAAATTATTCTTTTTCTCAGATTCTCCCCATTCATTGAGATGATATAGCCTAAGGTTTCAGAACACTAATTTCATTTATAATGTCAAAATTAAATTTTATTGTTATTTTTTTTTTTTTTTTTTTTTTTAAAGTATCCTAAATCCATTGTACCTTTAAAAATTAATTTTTTATCACATTGCACATGTTCATTATCATCTTTTTTTGTGTGATACTTTCACATATTACAGAACTCAATGCTTACATTTATAATATTCAAACAAAGGTTTTAACAGGATTTTATTGGTATTTCAGTTAATTTCAGTTGGGCAAATTGATTTGATATACGAGCAAACTGAATTATGAGCTCAGTCACGGAACGATTTAAAATCATAAGTCAAGGTACCACTGTATTCTTAATTATGCAGAATTTATTCTTTATATTTGTAATAACTCATCAAATTTATTATTATTAAAAGTTATCATGCATAATTGTGTTACATAATGTATTGTGATTTTCTTAAAAGTTAGTTAAATGTGATTGTCAACATTCTTGGTAAAAAAAATATTTTCATATACAGGTATATACAACCAATATTTTTTGGAAGATTATAAATACATAAATTTCAAACTGGATGTTAGAAGTTCAATGACTGTATTTAACTGTTGCTTTTATTTTAATATTAATAATCTGATTTTATTGATGAAACATGTACCATCTGTAGTATTGCACTTCATTTAGGTATTTTAATTTATGTTTAATATTTATTTAATTATTAATGTATCCAGCAATGCATATGATTCAGAGACATGGATGAAAATTTATTTAATTATTCAGAGTTATATTGTAACTTCTGTCAGTGCATTGAAAACTGATAATCTGGTATGAATTTTGAACCAAAAATACCTTTGAGTGTTATTCATATGTTAAATGATGCAGCCTGATTCACTGGGAAATTATAATAATTTTTACATCAAAAAATAAAGTTCTCTGTTCTCAGGGTGTTTGTAAACAGACAACAAACATTTGAGATGATTTTTTTTTTTTTTAAATAAATTGCATCATTAAATGATATTGCAGCTTAATTCTTATCAATGACTGATGGATCCTTCATTTCAGGCAAAATTGTTGAGAAATTACTTTGAAACATCAGGCAATGTGAAATATTTAAGTAATCTATAAATTACAGATTGCCCCAAATATTTTGAAATTCTGCAGATTACAAATTGTCTGCACTATTATTTAGGAAATCTACAGGCTGCCTAATTTTAGACACTGCCTGTAATGTATCATGAATATAAAATTCACTTTAGAGAACAATAATTTTATAAAATGAAATACAAGCAGTACACTACTTAAAAAACCAGAGAATGTATCAACTGAGTAGATTTAATTTAAACTGGAAGATATTTGGAGTTTACTCAAGGTTCTTTGATTGTTTATAAAATATTATCAATCACTTTTTGTTTTTTGTTTTTTATAATCTAACATAGTAAAGAAATGAAAAATGATTACTTTTTTTTTGGTTTTATTCTTTGGTTGTTGTTGTTTTAATTAGCATTAGTAATATTATTATTATTTTTTAATTTTTCTGCAGTCGTAAAATACAAACAGATGACAAAAGACAACAAACGCAAGCTGGGAACCATCTGCTACAAAAAAAAAATGTCCGAAGGTGATTTTTTTTATCGGAAATCGATAATTCAGACTTACGAGTTAACTGCAGCCGTACTCTGCGCACCAGTACAGTGCCGATGCTGTTGGTGGCAAAGCAGCTGTAGACGTCCTCGTGACGTTGTTTCATGCGCCGTATAAAGAGAGACCCATTTTGAAATACCCGTATGGAGAGGTTCTGGTTTCTCGACTTGAGAGTTGTCTGCCCTTTGTGCCATTCGTAGCGTAGTGGCAGCGCGTCTGGCGACGTTGTCACAGTGCAGTTCAGCACCACTTGACTCTTGCGCTGAATAACAACGTGGTGGACGTCTTCTTTGATCACCATCTTTGTTGGAAGAAAATCTTTGTTCGCGTTATCTGAATGATAAAATGGTTTCAGTTTTTAGTTCAGGTTTTTAATATTAATAATGATGTAAGAAATAACTGTATCACTAATTTTAACAGCATTAATAATATTAATAATAACAACAACAGCAACAGTAACAATTATAACAGTAGTAGTTGTAGTAATAATAATAGCATTAACAACTACAGTAATAATAATAATAATAACAAAAGTAACAATTACAGTAACAGTAACAAACATTAAATAACAGTAGCAGTAGTAATAATCATTATATTAACTGTATTAACAGTAATAATATGTTAATAATATAGAAATATTACAATAATATTAATTGTAATAACACTAGTAATAATCATTATTATGTTAATAATAATTGTAATAATACAAATTATGAGAATGGTAATAAAAACAAGAATAATAATTCTATTATCAGTAATAGTAATAATGCTTTTGTTAATAATATTTGTAATAATTTTGAAATGTAATAACATTACTAACATTAATAATAATAATAATAATAATAATAATAATAATAATAATAATAGTAATAATTTCAATAATTAAAATTGTAATAATTGTAATAACAATATTTTAATGAAGATAACAACATCAATAATGCAATTACTATATGTTATGATATATAATAACAATCATAATAAAAATAATATGAAGAAGAGAAAAAAGAAAGAGTAATAAAAATGTAATAAAATCTTGTGTAAACACACTGTTAATCACACACACACATACACGCACATATACACGCACACTCCTTATCTTTCTTCTTCTACAAATCACACAGTATCAACACAGCTGTAAGTAAGTCTAGATCAACTCTTGCCTAAACCTCTATAATCTCATCATTATTACTGGGTTTTTGTTGTCCAAGATATTAAAACATGAACTTTACATTTCTCTCTTTTTGTACATGACGTGTTGAATACACACATTAAAATAATGTCATTACAAGGAGATTGCTTACGTTGCTTTACCATGATTGATGTAACCTCAATGAAAATGGTGTTATCCATGAATAGAAAATGAGATAAATTATCTAATATTGAACTTTAGACCACTTCCATACATGAACCTAATTCACACTGAAAATAGTATAAACGAAAATTGTAACTGACAAAATTTGTTTATAAACATTAAGTAATTTTTTTCTGTTAAGTAACGGAGTTGTATTTATTTTATTCCTGTGGAGTGTATTTCAGTACTTGACATGGTAGACTATTTGGAATAACTTCAATAAGGTTAGTAAGAAAGATTTAAACGAACATGAAAGTGATTAACATTTCAGTTGACAAAGTTTATTCAAGAAGTAGGTATCAGATCTTTTCTTCCACGTTCTCTATGATTAACCCGTTTTCGCCCCAAGTTTTTCTTGTTTTTATTTAGTTATTGTGTATGTGTATTTTTTATTTGTGATCATGCTGCTGCCTAATTAAAAGCTAACATTAAACTTAAAAGAATGCACTTGAGAAGTGTCGAATGAAGAATGTAAACAAACTGTTTCCCTTCTCAGGCTTCGGGATGTCATTTGCCTTTTTCAATGTCTGACTGACAAATATACAAAAACTAAACGTTAGCTTTACTCTAGTTTGATAACAGAACGCAACCAACTAAGATTTCCACTACTGTCATTGAAATTCGTAAAGAAAAACACCCTTTAAATCATATCTTAGGTCTATTTTTCCGAACATTCAGGTCAAGGGTTAACCTTTCTGTCGAGTTTTTTCTGCAAACGAAAAAGAATGCATACCTTTTTGTAGTGCACCCGAGCACAAAATAACTACGGTTTGGAGGTAGAATAAAAGAGATTCCTTCGACGCCATATATTTTGATTCATGGGGATAAATTCGTAGATATTCAACAACAAATAATTGTAACAAACAACATATCAGGCATTTTGGTGTATGAATACATCAACTGAACCGTAGCACTGCCTTCTTGGTCATGGCCTTATTCTCGTGCTGTACGAGAAAAGTCGAGATCACACACTTTGCGCCCTGGAACGGTTTAGGTATGTAGCGCTTGTTTTTTCCCCCAGCTATTTCGTTCTTTTATTTGTTTCTCTGTTTTGTTGGTTACTGTTATTATTAACTTGTCTACCCGTACACACTCTGTATGTATCTCACCTAAAACAGACACTAGAACTGTAACATAGGATGAAGATTTTACAACGAAGTTATAGCTTGTTCAGACGTGATAAAATCTGAGTCACGCTCATACTCGTAGGTGAATAATGGGCGCTCTTGCAACGTATTTGTCTTTTTTCATTTCTTTAAAAAAATTTATTTACAATAACAGTCCATAATCAAACTATAATGGCAGCAACAATAGCTACAGTAGTTATAAATTAATAATAATGCAGGCAGGTCCTAAATAATCCGGCATTCATTAGTCTTGCTTTTGCGATGGTTGTTGAAGATTAATCCAATATGGCGGCTAGCTGTTCCACCAGCAATGTCCTATACTGCGTAGTCATTGTATTATGTCTGCAACGGCTTGTTTATGGCGGATGAACCCGCCATAGAGATACAGGTATCATTATTATTATTATTATTATTATTATTATTATTATATATATATGTTATTTATTTTTTAATTTTTATTAATTATAATTATGAATATTATTTTTTTAATCTTAAGCATTACAATTTACAGTGATAACTGATTTAGAAAATCGACCTTTAGAAGATTGCCCGATTAATGAGGTCCAATCTGTAATAGACTTTAAAGATTTAGTATTTTTAAATTAACTGAAATTATTGCTTTGTTGAATGCTAGTATCTAAAGTTATGATTATTATTATTAGCATTTTATTTTTTCAAAAAATATTATTAATCTGCAGTTTCTCTTATCTTTCACTTCATACATGCCATGTATTAAAATATTTTACAGACTTGTAATGGCAGGAATGAAATAAGAAAGCACATGAGCCACTGGGGAGTGTACAGGGCCGGTACCCAGAGCTTTCTACTGCAGCAGAATGTTCACACTTTGTTACAAAACTGAAGAAGACATCACCTTTCTGTTCTTCAACTGGCAATCAGGTAAATCGGGTTTCTCAGTCAGTCCTATTTTTAGTAACGGTGTAATAGTGTCACTAGTGCTTATCTTATTTTGACTGTGTACAAGTCCAGATAATTCTGGGTATTTCTGTACATTATATCCACATTTGTCTTACATGCTCAGAATTTTTTTTTTTTAATTAATAATAATAATTTTAACTAATATTACTGTCTACTTTAAAATAGTGTTAACTGTACAAGACAGTTAAAATGAATGACATTTTTTTTTCTTCGCCGGCAAAGAAGAAATTATTTTAAGAAATAATGTTGCTGCAGTTGGAATGATCAAAAAAAAAAAATCATTGCAAGATTGAAATTGTTATTATTATGCCAAAAATTTTCTTTACAAATAAGTTTTTCTACTTATCCTGCATGTGATGTGATTTTTTAAAGTAATATTCACAACAATTTGATATTATCCTAATACACTAAACAATTAAGTAAATAAATATGTCACCTAGTAATCAAGATTGCTTTTAATTTTTTAAATTTAAATTTTTTTTTATTTCTCCAGTGTTTTCAAACCATATCCAGTTGGACACTGCAAGAAAATGCAGCCTGCTCAGAAAGAACTTTTCATTGAACTGTAATTTCAACTAGAAGTGAGTATGGTTACACTGTCTGTCCATCTATCCATCTATCTCTCTTCATGTCAAAGGCAGTAATAAAATTTACTGAAGAAAAATAAAGAAAAGAAAAGAGAATGGATAGAAACCAAAAATGAGGATTTTAGAATCTTATTTTTTACAGTTTATGTACATTGAAAACTGGGTAAAAATTTAACTTACCTGTTTTCAGTTTAACTTTTTCTGTTAACCAAATTGATTAACCTTTTCTGTTTCTGTCAAGCTGGATAAATATGCAGCTAAAAATATAATAAATAAATGTTTAAAAAATATATATATATATATATATATATATAACAAATTGGCCTAAGAAAAGGTAATAGTAACAACAGCAAATTGATTTTAACAAAAGGCAATCAGTTTTGAAATTAATGCATGAAAATTTACAAATGCTTGCCAACTTTCCTCCATGAAAATTAATTGTACTCAGCAGCAAATTGAGTTAAAATAAATAATTTTATTTCTAAATGTAATTGTTTTGCACAAAATTATCTTTTTCTCAATGTATCTGAGATTTGCATTTAAGTGTCTTGTTTCAGAATATTTATATTTCTCCGTTAAGATTTGTTAGACCAAAATTCTTTCTCAGTATTTATTTATCCATTTAACAGTGTCTTGTAAAAAAATAAAATAAAACAAAAAACAAGTTTTATTTCTAAGTTTAACCATCATACAATTTGTTCTCGTTACAACAGGTAACAGAGATTTGAGGATGTCGCAGATCAGTTTTTCCATCTTTGACAACTGGACAGTTGCAGCATGCAGAACTGAAAACTCGGGGGTGGGGTGGAAACACCCTTCCTCATCGAGGCAGAGCCATCTCAACCAGGTTCAGTCAAACAGCCCTGGAGTGTGAGAATGATCTGGAAGCTTTTTTTTTTTTTTTTTTTTCTTCTTCAAATCTTGTGACAGCTGAACAAGGCATGTCACGCAGAACTGAAAAAACCAGATGCATCAGCTTCTCACAGCTGAAGCAAATGACACCCAACTGACGTCAGACATTTCAGACAACACGACAGTTAACTTAACTTTAAAGCAAATTGAGGTAGACATTTATGTGCACCAAGTTAATGTTTTTTGTTTGTACGTTATTTTTCTCTCTCTCTCTCGTGTAATTTATTATCTCTTACAACAACAAAGAGACTGAAGATCAGATGTCTTCTTCTGCTTGTTGAAGACCTGTCCCAGATAGATTTTTTTTTTTCCCCGTCTGATGACTGCTGAACAAGGCAGGTCGTGTAGAATTGATTTCTCTCTCTCTCTCAGGCAGTGCCTGTCACTACAGCAGTTCTGGCTGAATCAGGTGCTGTGTACTTTGACATGTGCCAGATTTCAAAAAAACAACAACAACCCAACCCAACAGTTGACGTTGCTTTTAAGCCAGAACAAACGTAGAAGTGTTCTTACACCAAGTAAATATTTTTATTTCTTCGTTGTTAACCGTTTGTCCCATTTTGCGTAGAAATGAAAACACAAATGCATCCGTTTGTGTCCCGACATCGAAATTCAGTGTGACTCTTATTTGGTGTCACATTCAAAGGTTGATGGTTTGTGAATCAAATTCGGAGGTAGGTGCCGAATAAGCTGACCATTATCAATGTGGTCAGCAGTGTTTCCCCAAAATCATTCACAAACGGTTATTATTGGTAAGAAATCGGTATGACGATGCTGTTTATCAGTTTTAATTGTTTTTATCAGTTTACATTCCTCTTTAACAAAATGAACTTTTTTTTTTTTTTTTTTTTTTTTTTGCATTTTTTGGCAAAATACAGAGCATGATCATCCAGTAAGACTGCCTGGTCCAGTTAAATGTTTTGTTTATTGCAGACTTTGAAGCCACTGTGAAATATTTCACTCGACTATAAAATAACAACATTTTTATTCTCCTTACCTAACACCAGAATGGAAACCACATTAGGAATGAGTTTGTATATATATATATTTTTTTTTTTTTTTTTAAATTCTGATTTTCTCAATTATTTTAAAATCTGGTTTCTCAATTTCTTAGACGTTTTGCTTTTGAGGTTTGATGAATGTTGGAATGTTTGTTTTTTTAATGTAGGATTTTGATTTCCTTTACAACAAATCTTCACCCAATTTTATAATTTTTTCGACCACCACCCACCCCCCCAATCAGAAATTTTGTGTTTTCTAAACAGTTTCTCTATTTCTGTCTTTATGTGCATCTGACTTTTTTTTCATTTCCTGTCAAGGCTGTGGTAGGAATGAAAGGAAGAAATCACAAATGTTGAAATTTCTTCATCGAAACTTCATTTAGTGTTCTCCATTATTAATTTGCATCTATCCATGCAACATTGATAGTATAATTTGCAGTCCACATCTTTGACATATTTTTTTTTTTAAATGTCTAGACAGTCCTTTTCTATAGAATGGACAGATGATTTTGAGATTGTTTTTTCTAATTTTGTTTAAATTCAAGAGTTTCCAGCTTTTATCCAATATGGTGGATTCAAACTTTAAAAAAAACCACAATGTTGATAATAACTTTAATAGTTATGTTTAGAAAGGCTGTTTCTAACATACAAATATTAACTCGTTTGTTGTGAAATTAAATGGTCCAAATGTATTTAAAGATAATTATTTCTGCATAACAGAAACATTTGTTCACTGTAACTCTGACATATTTCTTTACTCTGTATAGTCTTTTCTGCAGAATGGACAGACGATTTTGAAGTCATTTTTGTAATTTTTCTTAATGTAATAGATAGTGAAATGTTGACGAGCAATCTGATGCCCTGTATTTCTACTGCTTTCATCTTCATGTCTTTCATACAGAATGGACTGATTATTTTGAGATTACTTTTTCCTAATTTTTCTCCCACAATACAGACCTCGTAGCTTTGTGAAAATTTGTGACAGTATCTGGACAAGAGCTGTTTTTCAATTCTGTGTTTTCCTGTAGGCAAATGATGCAGAACGAATATCCACATTTGAAGAACTCACAGCTCTGTGGGGAAACACAAAAAATGTCCATACAAAGGCAGCTAGAAAGATGGCTTAACCCGGTTTTCTGAGATTTTCTCAATTTCTTAGTCCGGCAGGAACTGATATTTTACTCTGAAGAAGTTTGGTTGGATGTTGAAATGTTTATTTTTTTATATCAGACTCCGAAATTGCTTTTAATAAATCTTCAGCAAGTTTTATAAACTTTTAAAAAAAAATTGATTTATTCATTCATCAGATGTTTGTAGTCAATAAATAATTTGTCTGTTTCTGTGTATAATTGGACTCTCTTCAATTCTTTCTGTTAGACACTATTTTTTTTTTTTTTTTTTTTTTTGTGTGGACCACTTCTATAAAGTCTAATTAGTTTTTACCATCCCGGCTATGCCAATGTCTTCTGTTGTTTACCACAGTGATGTTGACAACGTTTTGATGACGTCATACAATAAAGACCTCTTGGCTTTGTGAAAATTTCCATTCGATTTTTTATTACTTTGCTAACATAATTTTGTGTTTTGAAACGTGTCAAAAGATTTAAACGCTACTTTTTTTTTTTTTTTTTAAATGGATACTGCATAAGGTATCTATCATGTTTCATGTTTGTTTTGCTAACAAATGTTGGATGTGTTAAATTCGAAGAGTATCCAGCTTTTATGCAATATGGTGGATTCAAACTTTAAAAAAAAAAAAAATGATAACTTTAATAGTTATGTTTAGAAAGGCTGTTTCTAACATTCAAATATTAACTCGTTTGTTGTGAAATTAAATGGTCCAATTGTATTTAAAGATAATTATTTCTGCATAACAGAAACATCTGTTCACTGTAACTCTGACATATTTCTTTACTCTGTATAGTCGGTCTTTTCTGCAGAATGGACAGATGATTTTTGAAGTCATTTTTGTAACTTTTCTTAATGTAATAGATATTTATATCTCTTTGTCATTTTCACAGATCAATCTTTGAGCATTCCTATTACTAAATGTCCCATTTTGTGTAGAAATGCAAACACAAATACATCCCTTTGTGTGACGACATCGAAATTCAGTCGGAGTCAGGTGACTCTATTTGGTGTCACATTCAAAGGCAAAGGTTATATGAATGAATGGTTTGTGAATCAAATTCGGAGGTAGGTGCCAAATAAGCTGACCATTATCAATGTGGTCAGCAGTGTGTCCCCAAAATCATTCACAAACGGTTATTATTGGTAAGAAATCGGTATGACGATGCTGTTTATCAGTTTTAATTGTTTTTATCAGTTTACATTCCTCTTTAATGAAATAAACTTTTTTTTTTTTTTTTTTTTTTGCATTTTTTGGCAAAATATAGAGCATGATCCAGTAAGATGTTGACAAGAGCAATCTGCTGCCCTGTATTTCTACTGCTTTCGTCTTCATGTCTTTCATACAGAATGGACTGATTATTTTGAGATTGCTTTTTTCTAATTTTGTTGTTCAATGTTTTCCTGTAGGCAAATGTTACAAAATGAATGCCCACAATACAGACCTCGTAGCTTTGTGAAAATTTGTTACAATATCTGTACAATGGCAACGCTCATGTGTATTCTTTATTACTAATGGCATTGACAAGAGCTGTTTTTCAATTCTGTGTTTTCCTGTAGGCAAATGATGCAGAACGAATATCCACATTTGAAGAACTCACAGCTTTGTTAGAAACAAAAAAAAATTTCCATACAAGATGGCGTAACATGGTTTTTCCAAGATTTATTTTGAACTCTTCTAGTTTCTCAATTTCTTAGTCCGGCAGGAACTGATATTTTACTCTGAAGAAGTTTGGTTGGATGTTGAAATGTTTATTTTTTTATATCAGACCTCTGAAATTGCTTTTAATAAATCTTCACCAAGTTTTATAAACTTAAAAAAAAAATTATTTATTCATTCATCAGATGTTTGTAGTCAATAAACAATTTCTGTTTCTGTGTATAATTGGACTCTCTTCAATTCTTTCTGTTGGACACCATTTTTTTTGTGTGTGGACCACTTCTGTAAAGTCTGATTAGTTTTTACCATCCCGGCTATGCCAATGTCTTCTTCTGTTGTTTACCACAGTGATGTTGACAACGTTTTGATGACGTCATACAATCTTGTCATCAGTCTCACTCAAAATAATTTGTTTCAAATACTTCACGTATTGGAACGAGAACACATCTATTACGTTGCTTTTCTAGTGTGCCATCAGTTGGATAAATAACAAACAGCAGCAGCAGTAATGGTAACAGATAATTTTTCAGCTTTTCTGCATTGGTAATTATGTCGATAGAGATCATACATCCTTTTGTCATGTGGCAATAAAATAAGTGATTTCTCAACACAAGATTTTTGATAAAATCTCAAGTACTAATTTTTTTTTTTTTTTTTTTTTAAGAAGTGTGTTGTTGCTATTGTAATTTTTATTGATGTAGTTTTGCAGACAGTTGGGACAAAAAATTTGGTTGTTTTCCCTATTCTGCTTCATTAATTATGACTGATGTAGTTCTGCAGATATTTACAGCAGAAAATGTTGATAGGGTAACCTGCTGTCTGTGTTCCTGTTGCTAATGAAGCTTTCTGGGAAGTGGACATTCTGCCTTCAGAACAGACAGGTGATATTTGTTGTATTGTGCTTTTTGTAATTTTGACTTATGTAGTTCTGCAGGCATTTCGAACAAAATGTGATTTCTTCATATGTATTTTTTTTTTGTATTGTGATTTTGTAAATTTTTATTAAAATGAATTTTTCGGGGATGTGAACATTTCTGCCTGTAGAACAGACAGATTGTATTGTTTTTGTAATTTTGACTTGTGTAGTCCTGCAGACATTTACTGCAGCAATGACGATCAGAGTAATCTGTCGTCTGTTTCTACTGCTAATGAACTTTTCTGATATTTGAATGTTTTTGCCTGCAGAATGGACAGTTGATTTTGTTGTATTGTGATCTGTAATTGTGACTTATGTAGTCCTGCAGGCATTTCTTACAAAACGTGATTTTGTAAATTTTTATTGAAATGAATTTTCAGGTATTTGAACATTCTGCCTCTAGAACAGACAGATTGTATTGTGTTTTTGTAATTGTGACTTAAATAGTCCTGCAGGCATTTACTACAAAACGTGATATTTTGTGTGTGGGTGTGGTGATTTTGTAAATTTTTATTGAAATGAATTTTCAGGTATTTGAACATTCTGCCTCTAGAACAGACAGATTGTATTGTGTTTTTGTAATTGTGACTTAAATAGTCCTGCAGGCATTTACTACAAAACGTGATATTTTGTGTGTGGGTGTGGTGATTTTGTAAATTTTTATTGAAATGAATTTTCAGGTATTTGAACATTCTGCCTCTAGAACAGACAGATTGTCTTGTGTTTTTGTAATTGTGACTTAAATAGTCCTGCAGGCATTTACTACAAAACGTGATATTTTGTGTGTGGGTGTGTGTGATTTTGTAAATTTTTATTGAAATGAATTTTCAGGTATTTGAACATTCTGCCTCTAGAACAGACAGATTGTCTTGTGTTTTTGTAATTGTGACTTAAATAGTCCTGCAGGCATTTACTACAAAACGTGATATTTTGTGTGTGGGTGTGTGTGATTTTGTAAATTTTTATTGAAATGAATTTTCAGGTATTTGAACATTCTGCCTCTAGAACAGACAGATTGTCTTGTGTTTTTGTAATTGTGACTTAAATAGTCCTGCAGGCATTTACTACAAAACGTGATATTTTGTGTGTGTGTGTTTGTGGTGATTTTGTAAATTTTTATTGAAATGAATTTTCAGGTATTTGAACATTCTGCCTCTAGAACAGACAGATTGTCTTGTGTTTTTGTAATTTTGACTTATATAGTCCTGCAGACATTTACTGCAGAAATGACGATCAGAGTAATCTGTCGTCTGTTTCTACTGCTAATGAATTTTTAGGGATGTGAACATTCTGCCTGCAGAACAGACGGGTGATATTTTGGGGTGTGTGTTTCTCAATTCTTAACATTTTGCCTGAAGACTGGTCAGTTGATTTGTTGTAATTGTGACTAATAAAATCCTGTAGGCATTTATTACAAAATGGAAATATCCAGACAGACCTGCAAGAAATGTCATCACTCAAGATTTGCATCTGTGAAAAAAACGTCTCAATTATTTCATATTAATAATGACATCTGCTAGTGAAATATTTGTGGTAATCCCTGGCTTTTTCTCTCTCTCTCTCTCTCAATGAATTTTTCGTTGTGTCACATTGGTAATTTCTGTTAATGTGCTCCTGTCATCACTGGTACAGAATTATTGTTCAAAGAACACCATCCAGACTGCAAGAATTGTTTCTCTCGTGGCACTTTTCACAGATGATACCTCAAGCATTCCTGTTACTAATGACCTCTACTAGCGAAGTGTTTGATACTAGTAATCTTGCTGCCAGACATTTCTACTATTTTTTGTTATCCAGGATGTCCTCTTTTTTTCTTTTTTTTTCTTCTTTTTTTTTCTTTTTTTTTTTATTATAACAGAATGGACTGATGATTTTTGTCATTCCATTTTAATGATGATGATGCTGCTGCAGTTGTTTCATGTTGAGATGTAGGCAGGTGGATCAGAATGAATGACCACAAGAAAGAAATCACATTCTGTGAAAACTGTCCAGATACAGGTAGCATGCAGTTGTCATTAAAATGTTGTAGCTCTGGCCATATCTGAGAAAAAAGGATGAGCATTTCTTATTATTAGTGGCGTCTGCTAGTGAAATACTGGTAGGTTTAATCCGTTGTCTGGTATGTAACCACCTTTCATACATAATGATTACAGATGATTTTTGTTACCTTGATTTTGGTAAATGTTGGTTAATGTAGTTATGCAGGCTGTGCATACAAAATGACTTGACTGCATGTGAAAAAATGTGAAAATACTCGAGCAAGAAACTTCTGTCATTCAGAGTTGTAATAAAATAGCTTGAGCCAGTAAGACTTGATGGTCCACGAGGAACTTGCATAATTTATTACAGATTTTGAATCGAACAGTGAAATAATTCACTCAGTTGTTATAAACATAATAGAAATTAATTTTATTCTCTTTATCTAACACAAAAAAAAATGAAAACCAGATCAGGAATGAGTGTGTCTTGGTAGTTTTTGTATCAAGTGTTTCGGCAGTCTTTCTTTCTGTGTGTGTGTGTGTGTGTTGTGGTTGTACTGGATGTTTGTGAAAAATTTCTCCAGTTTTGACAGATACTTTTTGTTTTTGAATTTTTAATTTTTTTTTTTTTTTTTAGTCATATATTTTCAGAATTAATTTAAACTCTTGGTTTCTCAATTTCTTCATCAGAAACTCTTGACATAATGCAGTAAATTTATAGTGTTTGATTATGGGCGTTGTAAATCTCCATTTTTTTAATATCGGATTCTGAGTCACTTTTTTTTGTTTTTTTTCGTTTTCATCCTCTGTCAGATGATTCCCTGTAGGCAAATGGAGCAAAATGAATGACCACAAGATAAAGCTCGTGGCTTTTGTGAAAATACTGAAACGAAGCCAGCAACATAATTTGTCATAGAAAGTTGTAGCTGTTGCCGTCTGTTTCTGTATCTGTATCTTTATTAAATTCATATATTTTCAGAATTAATTTAAACTCTTGGTTTCTCAATTCCTTCATCAGAAACTCTTGACATAATGCAGTAAATTTATAGTGTTTGATTATGGGCGTTGTAAATCTCCATTTTTTTAATATCGGATTCTGAGTCACTTTTTTTTGTTTTTTTTAACAATTTTGTTTTTTTTCGTTTTCATCCTCTGTCAGATGATTCCCTGTAGGCAAATGGAGCAAAATGAATGACCACAAGATAAAGCTCGTGGCTTTTGTGAAAATATTGAAACGAAGCCAGCAACATAATTTGTCATAGAAAGTTGTAGCTATTGCCGTCTGTTTCTGTATCTATATTTTTATTAAATTCATATATTTTCAGAATTTAAACTCTTGGTTTCTCAATTTCTTCATCAGAAACTCTTGACATAATGCAGTAAATTTATAGTGTTTGATTATGGACATTGTAAATCTCCATTTTTTTAATATCGGATTCTGAGTCACTTTTTTTTTTTTTTTTTAACAATTTTTTTTTTTTTCGTTTTCATCCTCTGTCAGATGATTCCCTGTAGGCAAATGGAGCAAAATGAATGACCACAAGATAAAGCTCGTGGCTTTTGTGAAAATACTGAAACGAAGCCAGCAACATAATTTGTCATAGAAAGTTGTAGCTGTTGCCGTCTGTTTCTGTATCTATATCTTTATTTGTATCTGTCTACATCTATATATCTGTGTAAGATGTATATAGACCAATATCTTTGTGTTCCAGAAGTATTTCTTGACGGATCTTCCATGTCGAGAGTCCAGTCTGACATTTAATTTTAGGCCCTGTTCAGGTGCTTGAGATCAGTAAATAGTTTTTCTATTTCTGTCTGTTTTATTTTTTTATTTTAATTTTATTTATTTTTATTTTTTTTTTCTATTCGTGTCGTACCCATAAAAGAAACCACAGATGTTTTAACTTTTCTTCATCCAAACTTGTAGCCAGCTCCGTGTTGTGTTGTGTTGGTCTACTGTGACGTAATTGTTTTGGTGGTTGGGGCCAAATAAGCTGACCATTGTCTATCAGTGTGGTCAGAAGGTGTATCTCTAAAAATTAGCCATATCCAATTGTTGGTAACAAAATTACTGGATACGAAAATATTGTTCATTTTTTTTTTTTTTTTTTTATCATTTTGAAGTCCTCTTTAATGAAATGGTCTTTTCTTCTTGATTTCACAAAACAAATGACATGGTCCAGAGGTATTTGTGTATTAGATATTTTTCTCCCGGCTTTGATGCATGTTGGAATATCAGTTTTTTTATGTTGGATTCTGATTTACTTTTTAGCACTTTTTCACCCAATTTTATTATTTTCGTTTTTTCGACATTCTTTCATCAGATGTTTGTTGATTAATATCAATTCCAGCATCGAATCTCATCAGGTGTTTATGATTAATACCTATTCCAACTTCTCACCCAATTTTATCAGGCTTTGATTTACTTGATTAATTTCAATTCCATTTTCTACCTTCAAAAGGTCGCAGCTCGTGTGTATTCTTTGTTATTAATGACATTAACAAGAGCTGTTTTTCAATTCTGTGTTTTTGTTCTTCAGTGTTTTCCTGTAGGCAAATGTAACAGAATGAACGTCCACAAGAAAGACTTCTTGGTTTTGTGAAGATTTCCATGCACAAACAGCAAGATAGGTTTCAGCCTGTGTGTATTCTTTATTATTAATGACATTGACAAGAGCTGACATTGACAAAACAAAATGCTGTTTTCCAATTCTGTGTTTTCCTGAAATAGTTCAGGCAAATGATAGCTTTATTTTTATCCAACACCAGAATGGAAACCAGATTAGGAACAAGAATGATTAGTCCATTTGTATTGGGTGTTTGTGAATATTTCAGTTTAACCTTTTTTTTTTTTTTTTTTTTTTTTTCTGAATTGTTTAAACTTGATCATGAATATTAATTTTTTGTTGGATTCCAATTTACTTCTTGCATGAAAGCAATTTTTCACCCCAAATTTAAAGTTCCATTTACATTAATTCCATTTTCAAAGATAACAACACAAAGACCTTTTGTGAAATGTTGACAAGCAATCTGCTGCCCTTCATTTCTACTGTTCTGTCTTCATGTATTGGACTTTATTTTGATTACTTTTTCTAATTTTGTTGTTCAATGTTTTCCTGTAGGCAAATGTAACAGAATGAATGTCCACAATATAGAACTTCGTATTAACAAGAGTGTATTCTTTATGACATTAATGGAACAATGAATGTCCACAGTTTAACCTTTCAGAGCTTGGTGAAAAGTTCCAGTGACAAACAAAAACAAAATGATACAGTAAGACTCCATGATCCAGAGCAAATTCATATGTATTATAGATTTTGAATCAAAAAGTGAAATAGTTCACTCAGTTATTATAAAATAATAGATAGTAATTTTATTTTTATCTAACACCAGAATGGAAACCAGATTAGGAACAAGTTTCTCTTATGATTTGTGTATTAAGATTCAGCTGTCTGCGTGCTGCTGTTGTTGTATTTGTAATGGGTGTTTCTGAAAATTTCTCTAGTGTTGAGAGGAAATTTTTTTTTTTAAATTTTTCTTTTTTAAACTTTTGTGTTCATGTCTTTCATACAGAATGGACTGATTATTTTGAGATTACTTTTCCTAATTTTGTTGTTCAGTGTTTTCCTGTAGGCATATGTAACAGAATGATTGTCCACATGAAAGACTTCTGGGTTTTGTGAAGGTTTCGATGCACAAACAGCAAGATAGGTTTCAGCCTATGTGTATTCTTTATTATTAATGACAAAACAAAATGATACAGTAAGACTCCATGATCTAGAGGAAGTTACTATGTATTATAGATTTTAAGCCAGAAAGTGAAATAGTTCACTCAGTTATTATAAAATAACAGTAATGTTGTTCTCCTTACCCAATACCAGAATGAGAAACGGAAAGGGCATTTTTTTTACCCAGTTTTATAAATGTTTTCAAAAATCCTCTACAGGTTGTTGTGGGAAAGAAAGAAAGCACAAATGTTGAAATTTCTTCATTGAAACTTCTGAAAACACCTTGTTCTCTATTATTAATTGCATCTATCCATGCAACATTGATAGGATAATTTGCAATCCACATCTCTGATATATTTTTTTTTTTACTCTGTATAGACAGTCTTTTTCTGTAGAATGGACAGATGATTTTGATGTCATTTCTGTGATTTTTCTTAATGTACTAGAAATTTATATCTCTTGCCATTTTCACAGGTAACTTTTTGAGCATTTCCCTATTACTAATGACCTCTACTTGTGAAATGTTGACAAGAGCAATCTGATGCCCTGTATTTTTCCTGTAGGCAAATGTAACAAAATGAATGTCCACAATAAAGACTTCTTGTCTTTGTGAAAATTTCCATTCAGTTTTTTATTTTTTATTTACAATGGATCTGGCTTTGCTAACGTAATTTTGTGTTTTGAAACATGTCAAAAGATCTAAACCTTTTTTTTTTTTTTTTTTTTTTTTTTTAAATGGATACTGCATAAGATATCTATCATGTTTCATGTTTGTTTTGCTAACATAAATGTTGGACGTGTTAAATTCGAAATGTATCCAGCTTTTATGCAGTATGGTGGATTCAAACATCAAAAAAAATAAATATATATATATATTGATAATAACTTTAATAGTTATGTTTAGAAAGGCTGTTTCTAACATTCAAATATTAACTCGTTTGTTGTGAAATTAAATGTTCCAATTATATTTAAAGATAATTATTTCTGCATAACAAACATTTGTTCACTGTAAAAGTAACTATGAATGTTATTCAGTTATACAGTTCAGTTACTAACTTACAGATAATTGTCATTTTTTTTTTGGTGATGACCTGTTCATGGCAATAAAGCATTATTCTGTTCATGTTCTTTTTGTTTTATTATTCACAATATAGGACGTTCCATAATTAACTAACAGTCAGTTCTTCATATCAAATCTTATAAACAAGTACATACAAAATAATTTATTTTGAGTTGTAAAGTTTTTGGAAATTTACTCCAATGCAATGCTGTTGCAGTGGTTTTATAACAAATAACGATTCTAAGCTTGATCAAACTAGAATACACATAATTATACTGGTCGTCAAGGCCATGTTGAAGGGAAAAAAAACAGACATAAAATGATGGCTGACAGATGTCTAGAAAAAATTTGAACATGTCGGATAAATATACTTCATTTCATCAGGATTTCTGCCAGAAGGACAGCTGAGTTTTTATCTCATAATACGCCAAATGTAGAAGAGGTTACACTAATTTTAGAAGAAGAAAAAAAAAACTAAATGTAGAAGTTTGACCATGTTTTTATTACAGTAATGGATGGAATAATTGCTAAATATCTCTTGTGTTAACAAGACTATGCTGATACAAGCTTTAAAAAAAGTTGTAAGAAAAAAGTCAAATTGATAATTAATAAGACATTTTACAACATTCATCCTGAAGATTTCTAACAGCATAGTTTACCTTGGCTGCATCATTTTGGCTATTTATGTCCTGATGAAACATTGCAATTGTAGCAGCTGCATTTGTCTTTTTGATTGTAGATGTTTTTCTGCATTATGAAAATAATCTTGTTCGTTAGTTGCACCCTTTATAGCCACATTCATTCAAACTACCTGAAATAGGCAGTGAAAAAGAATAATTAAGACAATACTGGCATCATATCATCCACTAACGTATGTTATTATTTTTGCTAATCGGATAGAGAATCCCAATTTTTGAAACTGAGTAGTGAATTCTTATCCATGGATTAAAATAGTAACTAATAGAACTTTTAAGCTTGAGTTTGATCAGTCTAAACGAAAATATCAAGTTATGCAACCAGATGTAACGATTAGTACAGTATAAAAAATATATCTAAGAAATAAAAGATATTTGATCAAATATTGTTTTGTGTTGCTTTCTCTCTCTCTCTCTCTCTCTCTCTCTCTCTCTCTCTCTCTCTCTCTCTCTCTCTCTCTCTCTCTCTCACGCACACATACACATGTAGGGTTTTCCTATTTTATGTTAATTTATAATGGTTAGTTTCGAGTAATTATATCAATATATTACAGTTAGGTTATAATCTGACACGTGATCACATGATGACGTTAGCGCCATTTATTTTATTTTTAAAGGGAAACAATTACAAACATATGTCAGTTGTTTCCCTTAGATAACAGAAACATAATGAGGGTTCATTCCAACAATTACTATTATTTGTTTAATTTAAAATATTGTTTCTTTAGTTTGTCAGGGTATTACAAATCTTTTGTTAATTCATATCCTGATTAAGAGGTTATTCTTATAAGAAATAATTCCAACATTTGCAAGAATGAAGATACGTTTTTTGTTGTTGTTTTTTTAAATTAAAACTCGTAATATACAAGCAAATGAATAAACAAACCAGAGCAGTAGTTAAAATTTTGGGAAGATTTTTTTTCTCCGCCTTAATTTTTTCAGACCTGAATACTAGCTCTGTGCCCCTGTATGGTATTAGATGCCCTTACTTTGTTCGAACTGCATAGGAGAGAAAATACGAAACCTTATTTCGTAGCACCTAGATTTAAAATCGAGTACTTACGATCTCCGTAGAACTATTGAGTATATCCAGACAATTAAAAAACAAAAAAAAAAAAAAAAAAAAAAAAAAAAAAGGTTATTATTAATTTTATTATTATTACTTGTTTATTGTTTTCTTTTGTTGTGCTTATTTATTTATTTATTTATTGTTGTTGTTGTTGCTATTATTATTATTATTACACATTATTTAATTTTTTTTTTTTTTTTTTACCTTCTGACAAAAAAGGATAACTTGAAAAGTAATAACAACAAAACAATATAAATAAATAGAATATAATAAATAGAAGATTCCAGTGTATATATTAAATAAATAAATGAAAAATCAAGCAAATAAATAAAGAAAAGAACATCGATCAAAAAAAAAGTTAAATCAGACTGTTGTTTGTATTACTAGTTCTATAGTTCTGAAAACAGTATATGACGTCATTCGGTGCAGACATATAAATGCAGATTTGTAAAATGAGGTAAATTTGGAAGAAAAATATTATTTATCTGTATTAAATTTTAATAATATTGGAAAATATAAATTTTCATTAAACCGATTAAATATTCGTATTTCCTTTGAATGACTTTTGATGTATACAGCTACATAACAAAAGTGTTAAATTTTAAAGTTTCACCCTTTCCAAATGTCAAGAAATCGCCATTTCTATATCATATATATGAAAACTAATTGCATTAATTGATCTCAAAATATTAATAATTGTTTATTATTTTACATTTATTTATTTATTTACTTATTTATTTATTATTTATTTATTAGCTTGTATATTTATGCCAGCCTTAGTGTGATTAAAAATACTATAGTGCCTACGCGTGCGTTATTATTATTAATATTATTATTATTATTATTATTATTATTATTATTATTATTATTATCAAATTTTATATTTATAATTATGTTCTTCTAAATACTTTTTGGAATATGGCAGTACAAAATGTAATGACGTCATATGAAATGGTAATAAATATGACGTAATATGCGTTATTTCTTACGCCATTGTTCCTGAAAATTGAAATACTGTATCGGTACCATTATTTTAATATTTTTTTTACGTGACTTTAAGAAATAATACGTGTGTATCTGAACTGACACCGACATCAACAACCTCTAGCACACGCTTCAATCAAAGAAACATTCTCTTATTTAGATAACTACAGTACATTTATTATTTTTCCATTTAAGTATACCGAGGTGACAGTTAACGCTGTAAGTATAAATACAGATGTCAGATTTAAAGCTTGACGAAGTAATCTTCTTTGATATAGATATAGATATAGATAGATGTAGATGTATGTATGTGTATATATATATATATATATATATATATATATTCACACGTATGTATTATTGTTATTATTGTTATTATTATTATTATTATTATTATTATTATTATTATTGTAATGATTAATAATTTCCTTTTCTTTCTTTCTTTATTTTGTATGTGTAAATAAATATATTATTATTAGATTGTAAAATCTACAGTGTTTCTTATTTAAATACACCGATACTGAAAACAGACTTTTGTATGCATGAACTAGGTAAGTGTTGCCTACTTATCTCCCTTTATTACAACGTTAATGCTAAAAATATCAGCAAAGATAACAATGAAAAAGAAAAAAAAAAAGAAAAATTTAAAAAAGAAAATAAGAAAGAAAAAATAAAGTTGCCTACGGTATTTCAACATGACCTGTATATTCTAGTTATGAGCTAGAAAAAATTCGAAAGCGAAGAGGAAGAAAAAGATGTATTAGAAAATTTGTGTAATTTTTTTTTCTCTCTCTCTTTTTAATGCGTGTATTTGCCGAGTATCACTTTAATTTAATTTTTTTATTTTACTTGTTTAAGATTACAAGAAATACAACAATAACTACTGCTCATACTACTGCTACTACTACTACTACAACTATACTACTAATATTGCTGCTGCTACTATACTTAATACTGCTACATGTTCTACTACTACTAGAACTACTACTACTATTGTTACTACTATTACTACACATAGTACTATTACTGCAATTACTGCTGATGTAGCTACTAGTATTCCTATAACTACTACTACTACTACGTCTAAAGCTACTACTCTTACTACAGACAGTAATACTAGTATTCCTAACTACTACTACTACTACTATTATTACTACTACTACTACTACGGCTACTTTGACTGCTTGTTATGCATTGCCATACTAGCAAACTTCTACTACTACTAGTTTATTCCCAAAACAAAATTGCAAATATGTCTACAGCTACTTCTTTGACGGATTGTAAATAAAACAAATTTTTTGACACATAATTTTCTCCCAAAACTGTAAATAAAACGGACTGTAAATAAAACAAATTTTTCATAATAAGAATTGAGTCTGAAACTCGAACTAGAACTCCGATCTGTCCCCGACAGTACCATCGTTTCGACGTGAAAAATAACGCTAATACACGCTATTTATAAAACATAAATATAAGCGTGAAATAATGTCGAATGTTTCAATTATCCAAAAAACACCAAAATGATTTGAACTCGCTCGTTTAGGCGTGAAAGAGCGTTTGGCGATGTGCAAGTTCGCGGGCTTTTGTGATTTGACAAAAACAACACCCCCCCCCAACCCCACTGCATGCACTGTACAATGGAACCGCCATCTTTAAAAGTATCGTATAAAGCTGACGGACAACAAAAATTATTTACTTTGGAGAAAAACAAACCCGAATCAGTATCACTGCCCGCTTTAGTAGTGGAATAATAATAATAAAAAAATATATTGTCCGCAATCGCGTTCAGTTAGGTGTTCGTTAATCTAAGGGCGACATCTGTTGGAAAAAACAATCAGGATTCGAAAAGATAGATATGATTCTATATATATATATATATATATAGAGAGAGAGAGAGAGAGAGAGAGAGAGAGAGAGAGAGAGAGAGAGAGAGAGAGATTTCTTATGATAACGTATATTAATATACATAAATGTGTGTGTGTGTGTGTGTGTGTGTATGTCTTAAGACAAGTGTACTCAACGTCAATCCATCAATCTTTTTTTTTTTAACACCGGCTGTTATGACGTCCTTTGTCTTCGAAACCAACGTCATCCATCAAATCGTTGCAGTTCTAACAGAAGCGTCATAGTGAATGACGGAAGTGGGATGTATCAAGTACAAAACGGGGATTGGACGATGGTATTAATAATAATCATAACTGGGATATTTCTAGGCCATTCTTTTACCAGAAACTTGACGTTACTGTCACGTGATCGTTTTTAGCCGCTTCGTTACGAGCTGCACGTGTTAATAAAACTAGGTCGTTTGTACTTCACTTGGGATTTTTTTTTTCGTTTTTTTTTTTTTTTTCAAAAAAATTCTCTGGATAACTAGAATGAATGGAGCCGGGTTTACAACGTCCAGATGCAGTCGTCGTTGTTGTTGTTTTGTTTTATCCTGACACTGTGTGTCACGGCGCGGGTCCTTGGTCCGTTCAGGGCGACTGTTCGGTCAGGACGTCCCATCACGCAATCGGTTGTCCCGTCGTTAAACGGGAATGCTGGACGAACGTATGATTCCAGTTTTGCCGCCAACAGACGCTCGGTGAGTAAGAATTGTAATAATTATGTTTAAGTTTTTTTTTTTTTTTTGTTGTTTGTAATTGTTATTGTTCTTATTGGTGTCGTCGTTGCTATCATCATCATCATCATCATCATCAACAGTGTAGTGATTGTGGATATTTTCCCTTTCCCCGTGTGTTGTAATATGTTTTGAAAGCAGACAATTGCGCGCACACACCAACACACACACACGCGCGCGCGCACACAAAAACACAACATAACACATCACAAAATATACGCACATATTGGGATTTAATCTTAATTTCGTTTATCTTTTTCTTACTTATCCGTTTCTAAAAATGTCTTATCACTTTTTTTTTTTTTTTTTTTTTTTTCATGTATGTCTTCCTTATAATCTTTATGTGGTGTGTAATTCGTTATAATTGACAAGTCTTTTGTCGGCCTCAGTTTCCCAAGGCGAGTTTGCTTTGGTTAAATCGCCTTCAGCTATAGGAATGATATATTAATATCTGGGAAACAGAAAAGAATGGGGTCTTTTTTTTCTTAGCATTATAAAGCAGAAAAAACAAAAAAATCAGAATATATTAGTCAGTGGTTTATTTTTTGTTTGCTTCGGGGCATCGTGCTATTTGATGTAATTTAATTTTCAAACAGGATTCAGATATTTTTGGTTAGACGGAAATCAGAAATGAGTTACGTTAATAATGATTACAGTGTGCTCTCTCTCTCTCTCTCTCTCTCTCTCTCTCTCTCTCTCTCTCTCTCTCTCTCTCTCTCTCTCTCTCTCTCTCTCTCTCTCTCTCTCTCTCAGTCTGCGTCCGTCCATCTATCAATAAGGGGCAAAAATGAGTAATTCCGAAATTCCTATTATTGACAAGAACCTTATTTCGTTTCTCAATATTAACCTAACCTTTCCATTATCAGAGATGTATACGATAAATATGCAATAAATATGATACTATGAATTGTAAGGTGTTAATCGCATACAATATTATTAATTATATAAAACAAAATTACATAAAGTATTTGTATACAGTAAGTGTATCTTGAAAACGAAGCCATACGGCAGGCACTTTTAAACAATACGAACAAGAATAAGAATACTAACGTCATTTACTGTAATAACTACTTACATGACAGATCAAGGCTGGATTGTGATCGAATACCAAGTCTCATAAACCAATAAATTATAAATTATACAATTTCTGTTGGCTTGTTGCTCTATTTTCCATCTTCTTTTTTTTTCTTTTTTCAGTAGTACAATGCTTAACTCTGTATATTCAACATAGCTGTTTAATTGAAATATTATTTGCAGCAAATATCTCTTAACGCAAAAACATTATTATTATTATTATTATTATTATTATTATTATTATTATTATTATTATTATTATTATTATTATTATTATACATTTCAAATGAACAGCTAGATAAATGTTCAAACCCCTCTCTCTCTCTCTCTCTCTCTCTCTCTCTCTCTCTCTCTCTCTCTCTCTCTCTCTCTCTCTCTCTCTCTCTCTCTCTCTCTCTCTCTCTCTCTCTCTGTAGATTTATTTTATTTAATTTTGAGGTTTTCTATGACATTTTATATATTTTATTTATTTATTTATTTATTTATTCATTCATTCATTTTAATACACTGCTGTTTATATCACTACCGTATTTATGATGATTATGGTGAATGATTATTATTATTATTGTCTTTGGCATTGTTGCTGTTGTTGTCGTCGTTATTACTATTATTATTATTATTATCATCATCATCATCATCATCATCATCTTCATTATTATTATTATTATTATTGTTGTTGTTGTTGTTGTTACTTTCAGGCTTTCAGAATACAACCTTCATTACGCAGACCACCTCCGAATAACGGACAGTCAACTCTCTTCAGAAGACCACTGACACGTTCGCGTCGACCAAATCGCGTTGACGTCACAAATAAACAAGCTCCTTATCTTCGATATCCTCCTCAATCCAAAACCAAGGCAAAGTTCAGGACAGCACGTACCAGAACGCTTCAACCTGCTTCTGTTCGGACGCACGGTTCAGCAGACAACAATGTATTATTATTATACAGTAACCATGGCGACAAGAAGAATAGCAACCAGCCGCAAAATGGCTAACAAGGAAATACAAGCAATATTATAAGAATTCAGGTACAAGCTCGAACAATGTCCAAGCACGCCTTTCCAGCGTAGCTAACCAGAATGCCCGGTTTCGTCGCAGAAAAGCGATTTCGAAATCGTCGCGCAGGTTTCATTCAAGGACGCCTTCACTGCCCCAAACGAAACGCAATACAGTGTTACAGCGAAGATCGTTATCTGGATATGGCTACCAGTTTCAGCGAAATGGCAGGTATGGGAAAATCGCTGAGAATCACGGGGGTCGCATAATGTTCCACGTAAACGTCACGTGACTGGCCACCCGCTGCGGAAACGTCAAACACAACGCGGTGGTTTTGTCGCCGCCGTCTACAGTCCAGCTCGTTCGGGAAGCCGACAACGGCCGAAGCAGCACCATGTGACTTACGCCAGGTACCAGCTGGGGAGTTCGGTCATTCCCGTCCGGTTTATAGACGGTAGTAAAATTGGCAATCAGAGACGTTTGATCCACGGAGTTCCAGCGTATTTTTACCAGAACAGGATCAACGCCGCGCGTTTGGGGATGACGCATCAACGACCTGACGCAATTGGTAAACGGATGGTAAATTCCGGTGGTTCAAAATACCGTCAAGTGCAGCCGAAACGTCGAGTTGGAACAGCAAATCAAGCCAGTGTCAGGTTGGTAATTCCCGTCCGCGGTAGACTGGTAATTTCCGACAGCGGCAGGGTGGTAATTCCAAATAACGCTCGAGTGGTAATTCCAAACAATGCTAGGCTGGTAATTCCGGACAGTGCCAGGGTGGTAATTTCAAATAACGGCAGAGTGGTAATTCCGGGGACCGGAGGAGAGTTGTTACGTCATAAGATCCCGAAAGGTCAGACATTTTATCCTGCTTTTGGATTCGTTAGAAACAGAAATAATGAGATGAAATTTTCACCTCAAGGAAACAATATCGCTGGTTCTGGTGCAGTTTATGCTCGACATGTCGGTAGAAGTTTTAGAAAAGGAAGAAAAATGCAACAAGTACTTAAAAACTCCAGAACGAGAAGTAATACGAACGGTCATTATTTCCGTGGGAAAGACTCTAAAGTTGTGAATCGGAACATAAAGTACGTTAAACTTGTACCAGTCTTGCAGCCCCAAATCATCATCACGAAAGCCGTGCCGGTTGCCAAGGAAACGAAATTTTCGCTTCGTCATTTAGCGTCTGTGACGGATGAAATTCAGTCTCGACCATCTTTGGATGTTCACAGACCGTCCCCTTTAAAAACAGCGACCAGCAGCTCCAGGACGTAGTGTCCACGTCATATGAGCCAACGTCGTCGTTAAAGAAGAAAGAAACCGGCTCAGGAAATTTACGAAATGTTAAAGATCATCAACCACAGTACAACGTATTGCCAAGCGAAAGTACGCCGTCACAAAGGAACGCACTTTCTGATAAAAATGGATCGTTTTCGAGACGTTATCGAGAAAATTCAGTAGACGCAGCTGCAGGAGAAACCGAAGCAGATTCACAGAGAATGCCAAGAAATCGAAGTCTTGGTAGTCGTCGAAGAAATGGTGAAAATATTAACGTTGGGAATACGAAAGTTGAAGCTGGTCACGCGGATCATCATGAAACACAAACGTTGAAGGAAATGTTGCCAGTGAATCATACTCGAAGCAAAGAGAAGTTGGAAACTAAACTAGATCATCTTGGGAATAACATGTCGTTGATCGCTGAGCATCAAAATGTCAAACCCAAAACGAAAAATAACCAACACATTAATTACACGGGACTGAAAGAGACTGGTGGGTTAAATACGTCTTCATTTTCTGAAAATTATACTAAACACAATGAAAGTTTCACTGACGTCGATCTGAAAAATATCACCGACGTTTTGGAAAATTCCGTAACTGGCAATTTCAGTGATCATAAAGTCAAAAATTTGCAAAAACTCACCAAACCTTTTGTAAAAAACGGAACAGTTACGAATAAAACTACATTAATTACACGAGAAAATACCCACAAACCTGAAGGAACTACGAAAATTCCTGCTGACAAAGGAGCTTTAAAACAAACGATGAGATCGTCGTCAAATAAGGTAGAAAGTAAAACAGAATCTTCTTTGTACGAAAACGAAACCAAGATGGCACCAGCTAAATGGAAAATGGGTTTTGTGAAAACTAACGTTAGCAGTCTTCAGAGAAGTATACTGAAGGTGCAGCGACTTTTGAAACTGATTAAAAGAATTCAGAAACAAAGTTTTCATTCTGGACCTGGACATAATTCTGAAAATTTTGTTTCCTCTGTTAAAAATTCAGGTGGCCGTAATGGAGGGATTAATCCTATTGTACGTGATACTGTTACTCAGAGAACCAGTGGAGTGGAATATTCAGGTGGTCGGTATACCGAGGGTGTTCATGGTCATCTTGAAACCGTTACTCGGAGAAACAACGGTGCGGAATATTCAGGTGGTCGTTATACCGAAAATATTCCTGCTACTGTCGGAATTGTCACACAAGACACCAATACGTTGGAATATTCAGGTGGTCGTTATACCGAGACTGTTCCTGCTACTGTCGGAATTGTCACACAAGACACCAATACGGTGGAATATTCAGGTGGTCGTTATACCGAGACTATTCCTTCTACTGTCGGTATTGTCACGCAAGACACCAATGCGGTGGAATATTCAGGTGGTCGTTATACCCAACACGGTGGAATATCCAGGTGGTCGCTATACCGAGAGTATTCCTACTGTTACTGAAAGAACAGGAATGCTGGAATCCACAGCTGAAGGGAGTGTTTCAGATTCATTTATTTCTAAACCCAGCCGCGATGTTCTACGTTTCTGGTAAAGACAAAATTCTAAATATGCCTTCTACACTATCAGACGATTACCCATCACGTGGTACGGCTATTCCAGGTCACGTGACTACAGCCGATTCCTCAACTGACGCAAATGTCGTTAAGGACTTTATGAACGTTCATTCTAACGACGCCTCTGAAAAACTTAAAAAAACTAAATATACCGTCGGTTACAGAATTGATGGTCCAAGCACGCGTAGTCCTGTTACTGCTGGAGGTCACTACCGAGAAAGTATGTCCAGGCTGCAGCAGAAACTGAAGAAAATAATCTCGGAATATTTACGACGACGGAACAGGCAGTTTGTTAGAAAAAGTCGCGAAAGACTGAGTCATCATTCTAACACAACAACCAAGCCAGTGATACTAACTGTTGTAAACCGCAATGCAAAGTTGACGACTGGATTTGTGAATAACCAAGATGCACAGGAAAGGTCTTCAGTTTCTACTTTGAATACGAAAGAAGCTTCTGCTACAGCTATGGATGCATCAACAACGTCAGCAACGATGCTACTAACATCGGCCGTGATGACAGCTAAAGTACCGGTGACAAGTATGAAGACGCCAACGACAGTCACGCGGTCAGCACCGCTTACCACAAAGAAGCAAAATGTTACCACTGAGCTAACAACAACAACGACAACGGCCGCTACAACACTGTCTACAAAGCCAGGACTACTGCGGCAGCATCGTCTCTCCAACGAAACAAGAAAAGCTCTGTTGAACATTCTGAATGCGTCACCTCTTTTAAAATGGCTGCTTCCCGCCAAATTTACAACTGATCGGCGGCGTGTTGCTCGACCAAAACTCACAATAGATCACGTGATCAACGAGATTAACTCTACAGCCAATGCCGTCCGGGCGAAACAGGTGAAAGAAACGGCAACAACGACGTCACAGACTAAACAGGCAGATACGACGTCTCATGCAAATCGGACGGATATAATATCAGATATGACGTCACAGGCCACACATACACGTACTGAATCAGATATGACGTCACGGGCAACACATACACGTACCGAATCGTATATGACGTCACAGGCCACACATACACGTACTGAATCAGATATGACATCACAGGCCACACATACACATACTGAACCAGATATGACGTCACAAACCAAAGAAGTTGGTATCTTTACTAAAACCACTCAGAAGACGCCACAGAACATAACAGGCGAGAAACTACTGGTGACGTCACATGCTAAACAGTCTGACGTAACTCTGCACAAGACGTCATATGCAACACCGGTACAAATGGATACAAATTCATTACAAATGACAACAGAAATCAATCCGATTGGTGGGAAGGAGAAAAACAGAAATGCATATGAAATCAAAACTGTAGAAACTACAAAACCTTCATCTGACTTGAAATCGGCTAACATTAAGAATTTGATGCTCAGTAATTCCGAAATTTCGGATAAACATTTAAATCATATCTTTTATCATAACAGCACAAGCAGTTTAAACTCTACAGGTGAAAATAAAATAAACACCAACAGAGAAAAACAAATGCCACCAGATTCAGACGTTAAAATTATACCAAATAATACCAGAGGAATGAAAAGGGAATCTGGCATAACAAACTACACGACGACTACGTCAACACAACGACCACGCCCTGTCCACGGACCTGCATATACCGGGCAGTCGGATAAAGAACACGGGAGAGAAAAAAACTCAACAGCTACTGCAACTGAAAATAAAGTCGAGAAGTCGGGTGTGACGTCAACGGTACTGAACACGTCAAAATCACTGCAGCTGTTACTTCAGGCTTTGTTCGGAATAAAACTGAAAACTTCACCAGGTGTGGTGTTACGTGTAGAAAGTAGCCTTCCTGTTCACCAGGTGTTGCGCAGGCTGCCTGAGATAGTGAAACAGCTGGTAAACAAAACCGAAAATAAAGACAAAGGCACAACTAACGTCCGTGACAGAAATGATTATCTGCGCAAAAGCAAAACGAATTTTTACGATTCTTCTAAAGCGAAAAAGGATAACGGTATAACCCAAATCAGTCATTTTCCTAAATTAAATGAATATGGTAATGTTAACACTAATACGTTTATTCCTAAGACGAAGGAACACATAACAGCAAAACCCGGATTGAGTTATTTTATTACCACAGAAAAATCGGTGACAGTAAATAAAACTAAAAAAGCTAATATGAAACAATCAACGGGCAAAGAAAATATTAATATTTATGGCAAGGATAACAAAAGAACAGAGAACGGTGAAAGTAAAACAAAAAACAGAAATAATAATAATAATAATTTCCAAATTGGCGAAGAATCAACTGCTGTTAACACACTTACAACCAGTAGTGTTTCCGAATCACAACAGTTAAACGGAATCCAGTCATCCAGTTCAACGGATCCAGCGGCGATCGATCCTCGACAAGAAAAAGTCGAAATAAATACCCCAAACCCGAAACGATGGATTTTAACAAAAGGAGACACATTTGACATGGACAAGCTTCGCGGAAATATGAATACCAATTTGCAAGAAAGACAAGATATTCTTAACTCTGCCCTTAACAAGAAACAAACCCAGGAACTGAATCAAGAAAAATTATTTGGGACAGAAACCTCCCGAACCGTCAAAAGTAAAATAAATGATGCGACAAGTGAACTTGTACCGATGAGTACTGCTAATATTCCAGTCTTTTTCACTGAAGATCACAGAACACAGAAGGACGGGACAGTAACCACCAATATGATTAACACAACAGCACTAAAACCCGGTAATAATTCAGCTAGTAAAGACCCAAAGGAAACAAACGCGATGAATTACCTTAACCAGCTGACGGCGAACTTTTTCAAGTCGTCGGAGAAACCTTTGACGAAGGCTGCGAAAACCGAATCTCCCGTTCCAACCCTGAGCTCTTTCGAAGGAACCGTATTCAGTCTTATGGACAAAAAGTGGAACTTTTCGAAGTGGCACGCGTATGGAATGACGTCACACTATCACACTCCAGTTCCCGAACTGCACGCGAAAACAACGACGGCTGAAAGTTACATATCTCGATTAAACGAGAAAATGTTTTATCTTCCCAAACCAGTTAAAACATTAAACTGGACAGAACAAGGTTTTTCTTCAGAGACGTTGGTTACAAAGTCTGATTTTCAGACGTCAACGACCTCTACATACGTTGCCACATCAGGAACATCTCAACATTCACCTACCACGTCACATTCGACGACTGATCAGAGTCTTTCGTATCCTTCAAACAAAGAAATTGACGAAATGTTATATGACGTCACAACAGAAACCTCTAATACCACACCATATAAGAATATTCCTCAAAACACAGTTACTATGACTACCAAAGACGAAGTAAATGACGTCACGGTGTCTAGAGAAAACAGTAACAAACGAAACGACACTCTAGATGCCACCGTTAATGTGCATACAGCCACAACGTCGCCAACGTTATTACCACAACCGGTCACGAGTGATGAGGTTTTACTGACTACAAGAAAACAGACACGTGCGAAAGAAGAACGGGAAATTATTTCCAAAGTGACTGCATCGTCTACGACAACAGTAAAACATACGACGTCAGCACCGTTAAATTTAGAACAGGAAAATGTTTTGGTAAAGACGAACAAGAGAAATCAGTACAAAAAAGACTCAGATACAGAAAAGAACACGTTTAAAGCTGGAACTTTTTCTAGCGAAAGAACAACGCCAGTTTACCATCAAGCTAAGTCTACACAAAATGACTCTTACCCACAAACTAACAATACTGAAACAACACCTTTGACCATCTTACACACGACAAGCCAAGGAACACCACATGAAAATGAATCAAGCACTGACGCAGATAACAATAAACATCAACAGAGCACTTCAACTGTTTCTACGTCTACGAAGACTTCATCATATGCAGAGACAACAGCGAGTTATCAAAATACGCCGCAGCAAACAACAGCGTTGTGGAACGATCCAGCGAACATCGTAAAGATCATGAAAGCCTTACTGTCCAACTTCCACATCATTCCAATATCGGACACAGACATCAGCGTCCGCAAAAAGGTGTCGAAAACGTTGCATCAGCAACAAATGACGACGTTGGAATCACCGCCGACAAAACAGCCACCTTCTGGAAACAAACACAACGACAAACACGCGATTGGAAAACACGTTGATGTGGGACACAAGCAAGAAAAAGATGCTGAATCGTCACACAAGATATCAGACAAGAAGTTAATATCAGAGGCTCTAAATTCTGAGTCCAGTATGCTGGGTAACACTCCACGACCTTCCGAGCAAGCTTCTGGCATCTCCTACTCGGATAAGAATATTAAGTCAGAGAATTTTGCTCATAAGGAAATGGTAAAGAAACAGACCACAACTGCATCAGTTCAGTTAAACACCAGTTTGACAACGACTCGTTATACATCAAATACTGCTACTACAGCTTCACCAGAAATTTCAGGGATACCAAATCTAACTGTCACAGAATCAAACATTTTTCAAGGATCTCAGAACATGAACAAGACGGAAAAGGTTTAGCCATCCTTTTCATTCAACAACAGGCTCCAGTTACAAAGATAATTCAACAGAAAAATCTGGTATGTCCCGAACTATATCTGCAGGTTTCAGTGAATCGTTTGATGTGACTCGCGCAGTTAAACATTTTAGTGATACAGATATTACCACGCCTTCAGGACGTTCTAGTAAATCGTCTGGTATGACAGAAGATTCAAACGTCAAGCATGCACCTGAATATTCGAAAGTCGTCTACACAGCTTCAAGTTCTGAAAAATCGTCTGGTTTGTTAAGGTCTTTAGAGACATTACATCATACTGAAAATAAGGCGAAGGATTCAAAAATTATATCGCACAACAACAACAGCAGCAGCAGTGTGTCAGGCAAATCAAACGCAAACGCAGAAAAAACCGACGCGAAAACTGACAGGTTAGATGGAATTACAAATGCATTAGGCTCCGAGGACTTTGCGACTTCGCGATCATCCGTAATAGAAGAATTAACATCGACAACTGGAAATACGAGTGAAGTGGGTTCAGAGGTCGTGACGAGCGAAGCCACTGTAACGAGAAGTACGTTAAGAGCTGATGTTCAAACTTCAACGACCTCTACAAACATTGTCACATCAGGAACATCGCAACATTCACCTACCACGTCACATTCGACGACTGATCAGAGTCTTTCGTATTCTTCAAACAAAGAAATTGACGAAATGTTATATGACGTCACAACAGAAACCTCTAATACCACACCATATAAGAATATTCTTCAAAACACAGTTACCATGACTACCAAAGATGAAGTAAATGACATCACGGTGTCTAGAGAAAACAGTAACAAACGAAACGACACTGTAGATGCCACCGTTAATGTACATACAGCCATAACGTCGCCAACGTTATTACCACAACCGATCACGAGTGATGAGGTTTTACTGACTACAAGAAAACAGACACATGCGAAAGAAGAACGGGAAATTATTTCCGAAGTGACTGCATCGTCTACGACAACAGTAAAACATATGACGTTAGCACCGTTAAATTTAGATCAGGAAAATGTTAATACCAGAAAGGTCGTTTTGGTAAAGACGAACAAGAGAAATCAGTACAAAAAAGACTCAGATACAGAAACGAACAAGTTTAAAGCTGGGACTTTTTCTACCGAACGAACAACGCCAATTTACCAACAAACTAAGTCTACACAAAATGACTCTTACCCACAAACTAACAATACTGGAAGAACACCTTTGTCCATTTTACACACGACAAGCCAAGGAACACCACATGAAAATGAATCAAGCACTGACGCAGATAACAATAAACATCAACAGAGCACTTCAACTGTTTCTACGTCTACGAAGACTTCATCATATGCAGAGACAACAGCGAGTTATCAAAATACGCCGCAGCAAACAACAGAGTTGTGGAACGATCCAGCGAACATCGTAAAGATCATGAAAGCCTTATTGTCCAATTTCCACATCATTCCAAAATCGGACACAGACATCAGCGTCCGCAAAAAGGTGTCCAAAAAGTTGCATCAGCAACAAATGACGACGTTGGAATCACCACCGACAAAACAGCCACCTTCTAGAAACAAAGACAACGACAAACACAGGATTGGAAAACACGTTGATGTGGGACACAACAACAACAGCAGCAGCAGTATGTCAGGCAATTCAAACGCCAACGCAGAAAAAACCGACGCGAAAAGTGACAGGTTAGATGGAATTACAAATGCATTAGTCTCCGAGGACTTTGCGACTTCACGATCATCCGTAATAGAAGAATTAACATCGACAATTGGAAATACGAGCGAAGCAGGCTCAGAGGTCGTGACGAGCGAAGCCACTGTAACGAGAAGTACGTTAAGAGCTGACGAAGCTTCACTGAACACGTTCCCCACGACGATCCCAAATCTGAAGTCACGAAAAACCGACAGAAAAGAAACAGAAATGAACGAATCCACAACGCCGGGACTCGTCGTCGAAAAAGCTGCAACAGAGTTACCTCCCTTGCCACACGTTCTCGATTCGTCTACAGTTGCAGCCGACGTGGACAAAATTCCTTTCGAAACTTTACTTGCTGGTCCAGCTAACAATGACCTAACTGCTGGTGGATTGATAGTGAATCTCGACGTTTTGGATGCCAGCGATTTACCAATGTTGCTAGCGAAACTGGCCAATAATGTTAACGTACTAATAATAAACACCGTTTCGAAAAACGAAAATGATACCGTAGCTGCAACTAACGTTTTCGCAGTCGTCCGAAATGAAAAAGAACAACGTAAACGAACTCGGACGATCGGGAGTAACCGAGAAATCGTCCGGTAACGAAGTTACAACTGATATAGTTACGGACAGTAACACTAAACAGGAACAAGGTATTTTTGTTGTTAACAGACATTCTGTTAATGAAGATAGTCTAAGTCAAAACATAAATTCAGTAAATCTTGGTCATATCGGTCTGTCTGATAACAGAGATCTTCTAGCACACAGCCATGGGTTAAAAAGCACATCGAGAAAAAGCATTAAGCAACCGTTTGAATCTTCAACGGATCCTACCAGTGCAAACTATTACACCACTCAGACATCACTACTCCAGGGCTTAGTACCAGCTGCAGGGAATATACTTTCTGGACAGAAGAGTAAAGAGCATTATTCCGTGCGTCACAGTACTGTTGCGTATAATCGAGATATACGTCACGAGTCTTTGACGTCTACGTCATCAACTGGCTATCACGTGGACAGACACACGGAACACGGTAACGGTGCATATCGAGAAGAATACGTTACGACAAATCCGACACACTCGGTTAGTTATGGTGAACTGTCGCGTACAGTCAGTGTTCCTGACGCTACTCAAGAAAACCGCCAGCATCGGCAACTGCAACGTCAGCTTCAAGATCTAATGCAGAGTGCGCCGTGTCTGGTAGGGGAGACGCTGGAATGCGGACCGGACGCCAGATTTTCCAGACTGTCTCGGAGACGGAACCTGCGACTGCTGTGCAAAAACCGATGTGACGTCACAGGCATGTGCGACACGGTGCTTTGCTCCTGCACGTGCGTCGAGAGGCGACCCCAGCAAGGTCACAGCAGAAGAGACTACGCCCACGGCGTCGTCGTTGTAGACAACAATCAAGAACAAGCACCGACTGCTTACACGAGGTTGCAAAACAGACGCAGAGATTATCAAACGTCAAATGTCCGACCGCCTGAAAGAACTAGAAAAGGAAGAATTCACAGAAAGAATCCTAGACAGAGAGCTGGCTTTTTGACAACAACTCCTACGACGTCATTTGCTCCGTACATGACGACGACGGCGTCAACGGCAGCTGCAGCCTCGACAACAGCATTTGAAGAAACAGAAGGCACCGAGGGACCCGATGTGGAAGTTCCTGAGAAAGAAGAAGGATGATTAACTGAGCAGTGTGTTTTAACACAAAAACATTATTATTATTATTATGATTATTATTATTATTATTATTATTATTATTATTATTATTATAATTATTATTATGATTATGATTATTATTATTACTATTATTATTATTATTATTATTATTATTATTATTATTTTTATTAATATTATTATTATTATTATTATTATTATTATTATTATTATTATTATTATTATTATTATTATTATTATTATTATTATTATTATTATTATTATTATTATTATTATTATTATTATTATTATTATTATTATTATTATTATTATCATTATTATTATTATTATTATTATTATTATTATTATTATTTTGTTAATGTAACTGATATTACAGTTAATAAAGTATATTTAAAAGTATACAATAAAACAGTGTTTTTGATGGGTAATTAATTTTAATTAATATGGCTTAGATAATTCACGGTACAGGATAAAAAAAATGTGTGTGTGTGTGTGTGTGTGTTTATGTGTGTGTGTCTGTGTGTGTGTACAGAGACAAACCTTCTCAATTTTATATCTTTATGAATATGATGTATGTTTAATAGTTGCTTTATCTCTGCATCTTCATTAACAGATTCATAATTATATATATGAGAGAGAGAGAGAGAGAGAGAGAGAGAGAGAGAGAGAGAGAGAGAGAGAGAGAGAGAGAGAGAGAGAGAGAGAGAGAGAGAGAGAAAGCCGGTGTAGTTTTGGGATACTGAAAAATACCATGCTCTTTCAAGTTGAATTTTGAACAAAATTGTGGGGGTAAAATAAATAAATTAATAATAATAAATAAATAAATAAATAAATAAATAAATAATAATAATAATAATAATAATAATAATAATAATAATAATAATAATAAAAAATAAAATGAAATAAAAAACATTTCAAAAAATAAAAAATAAAATAAAAATAAAACACATAAAATAAAAAAGACTGACGTAAAAATCCGTAGCATATTGCGTGAATACAGCTTCTAACCTGTGTGTGTCTGTGCTTATTAGTTATTTTTATACGTATTTTTTATTTCGGTAAGATGGTTCAGCGAACAAATAATTGCTCAAAATTCAGCAGATCGCTGAATATTTAAGATAAATTACACTCGTATTATTACCGTTATTTCCATCAGAGCGAAATTTAACCAGGGAATTTAAATATTACATTTCTATTGTCCTACATCTACACTACCATCATCTGCCTCTTGGTTACTTCTCATTAAAACAGATGACAGAGGCCATGAAAAGTACACCACCATTATTAATAATTATAAAATAAAGGGGTGTGAAATCCCACAGCAGTTGCCATTACTGACGTTGTTGCCTGTAGCAACGTACTGCACTATAAACTCTATATGTATAGCGTGGGAGGAACTACTTTTTTTTTTTTTTTTTTTTTTTTTTTTTTTTTTTTTGAAAGTTCCGTCGTTTTTGGATGAACCGTGTAATTTTCGATCACGCCCCCGTTTAGCGTAACATGGTATTTGGAATCGGTGTCGTTAAGCCGACGTCATTATCCATGCATCAACGTGATTTCTGAAGATTCTGTTTCATTTAAATGATGCCCGTTGTTCCACGTTCAAATTAACGCGATAACCGTTTCTGTCGTTTTTACGACGTTCATATGCATTTGTTTTTGCAGTGGTAAACCAGAAATATGCTAAGTCTGGACAGGATGGGTCAAATATAAGCGTGGCGTTTACGTACATACAGTTTGCATGCATGTAGTTGTATCTGATTTATATATTAGGATTATTATTAATATTCATATTATTATTAGTAGTAGTAGTAGTAGTAGTAGTAGTAGTAGTAGTAGTAGTAGTAGTAGTAGTAGTAGTAGTAGTAGTAGTAGTAGTAGTAGTAGTAGTAGTAGTAGTAGTAGTAGTAGTAGTAGTAGTAGTAGTAGTAGAAGTAGTAGTTGCTGTTGTTGTAATGTAGTTGTAATAATAGTAAAACCCCAAGAACGGAAGCAGTATTATCATAGTAGTAAGATTTCTTCTTCTTTTTCTTCTTCTTCTTCTTCTTCTTCTTCTTCTTCTTCTTCTTCTATTATTATTATTATTATTATTTTTTTTATGTGGTGTTTTTTTGTTTTTTTGTCTCTTTTTCTATAATTAATCGATTGATTTATTGTTATTTTTTCTCATTATTTAATATAAATGTATTACTTATTATTTAATATAATTTTGTTTTGGATCTTTTTAAAAACAATATCTTTACGAATATTTTTATTCGTATTTGTTATTAATTTCAATTTTAAAATGTGTTGGTTCTGTTTTCTTATTTAATATCGTTTACGAAAAGCAACACTGATATTATTTTTTATTTATTTATTTGTATTTATTTATTTATTTATTTACTTTTTCACTTTGAGAGCATAATGTATATGTTCAAACAAGAAACTGCAGAAAATCTGTCAGTGAAAAATAAATATTAAAATGAATTAATAAGTATTATTAGTGTAATAGACACATCAAACAGAGCAGTGGCAGGAACGGTAAAATCACTAAGTGAAGCGATGAACAGGCTTGATCCTTCGATCTGTCATGTCGCAGTCCAACAACTGACCATTAAGCTACACTTTATTCAGTTTGAACTGGGGGTCGTATGTTGAATGTTAAAATTTGACCAATGTCCACTGGACGGATTAGAACCAAAATACTTCAGCTTCAGAATTCAGTGATTAAATATTAAGCATTAGATTTATTGGGAATCAACTGTTTCTAATAACAAAATAATACAAAAATGCAATAAATGTTTATTAGTTACTCGTTTTCTTATTATTTTTCTTCTTTCTTCTTCTTCTTCTTCTTCTTTATTTTATTTATTTTATTTTATTACTGAAAGTTTTGTATATTTCGAAATGAGTTTATCGTTCAATCAATAAAATGTCAAGTTTGCCACTTTGGTTATGAAAGAGATACAGAAAATTAATGTAATCCAGAGAGATTAAAACATATACAAGAAAGAACACCAACAAGACTTTTCCATTGCTCTCTCTCTCTCTCTCTCTCTCTCTCTCTCTCTCTCTCTCTCTCTCTCTCTCTCTCTCTCTCTCTCTCTCTCTCAATCTGTGTTTCGTCCCTCTATCAATCATTTTCAATCATTTTCAATCTATCTATCGGCTTCTCTTTTAATTTCAAGCCGCCGTCGGTGGCCAAAATTAGTAATTCCGAAATTCCGATTATCGACAAGAACCTTATCTCGTTTCTTCCATATTAAGCTAACCTTTGTGTTACCAAAGACGGTAGAAGCAGAGTAAAATGTCACTTTTGATGACGTACTCACAAGTTTATGCGCTGAAAAAAAAAATGAAGGTGACATTATCAGCTCGTTCGTGTGTTTTTTTGGGAAACCACAACATTAAAGCGAACATAAACCTAATTCCTCAAGGGATCAGTAAAAACGCCGTAGGGAACAATGGTAACAGTTTTCAAAGAGATTATTATCATCGTCATTATTATTATTTTTTTCTATTTTTATTTTATTTTATTATTTATTTATTTTTTATTCTAATTTTTTTTTTTTTTTTTAAATTTTATTTTACTATTATTTATTGATTTCATTTTCTTTCCTTTTAAATAACTAAATACATTATGAATTAAAAAAAATAAAAAAAAAATAAAAAAAAAAAACTGAAAAAATAATATTTTTTTTTTTTTTTGTTTTTGTTTGTTTAAAAAATATCGAATAATCATATTTTAAAATAAAATTCAATGAAACAATTCAAAAATTGAAATAACTAATCTGGTGAATTTAAAATTACTTTAATAAAGGTATTGATTTTCCTTCATTTACTGCTGTTGTATTTATTATATATATATATATATATATATATATATATAGAGACACACAGAGAGAGAGAGAGAGAGAGAGAGAGAGAGAGAGTATCTTTCAGTACAATGTCATTTGTTATTCTTCTTATTCTTCTTTTTCTTATTCTCCTTCTTCTTCTTCTTCTTATTATTATTATTAGAGTAGTAGTAGTTGTTGTTGTTGCTGTTGTTATTAAAGATTCCATAACCATTCACACTCGGCTTATTACCGAATTCACCATAAGTCTTCTGTTTTAATTAGCTTTGGCTTGTTACGTCATTACTTACGGAAATTACCGAGGTGTCACAAGTGTCTTAGTATTACTAGCTGTTTGTTGTGATCATATAATAAGAGTCATTAATCTTGAAATTACTAATGATTTCTATTACCAGGTAATTTAGGAGATGAAGAAGAAAGTAAAATTAAAACGAGAAGAAACAAGAGAAAGACATATGACGTACGAATTTATTTATGACGTAACGTCTTTACGATCTAAGAATTCGTATGTTTGGGTCTTTACCATATCGTTTTATTAATATCTAGTTAAGCTCGTTACTTTTATTTATTTGTTTGTTTATTTTTTAAATTTACTATGATTAGATACAAAGTGTCAGTAAAAAAAATTTTAAATCCGTTAAATCATTTCATTTTTATTACTGTGTTATCACTTCTTAATTTTAATTATGTTAATTTTTGTTTATTATTATTGTTATTGTTGATTTTTATATTATTATTACTGTTATTATTATTGTTGTTGTTGTTGTTATTAATTTGTTGTTCTTGTCATTGTTTCATTTTGTCGCTTTTTATTATATTTTGTTTTGTTTTGTTTTTGTTTACTTAAATATTATTATTATCATTATTATCATTATTATTATTATTATTATTATTATTATTATTATTATTTTTATTATTATTATTATTATTATTTCATAATTTTTCAAAATAATAACAATTAAACAATAAAACACCGAAAAGTATTTTTTCCCTTTTTTTTTTTTTTTTTTTTTTAATCTTTTATTTTAATGACCAAGCACAAATAACATTTTACAAATATATATATATATATATGTATATATAACCGTGTTGAAATTTTAATCTCCGGGCTTTTAGACCATCCGCACTGAATGACGCAATGAAAGGCATTGATGACGTTCACACTCTCTGTGTCTCTCTCTCACACCCACGTGTTTCCGCATCTGACGTCAGGCGTACGTACAAACGGACGACGTTTGGCGTGACGTCACAGCAGCGCTATGTCGTCCTTCGCCTTCGTCGTGGTCACGCCCGTGCTCCTGTCCCAGTTGAACATCTTCTTCAGCTCGAACCGGAACAGCTTCCCGGACAAAATGTAGATGAAGAAATTGCAGCCGTAGTTGACGTCGGTGACGAGTTCGCAGAGGTCTTTGAACGGACTTATCCGCACGAGGAGCAGGCCGGCGTCGAGCGACGTCGAGGTTGCTATGACGACGTATGCCACGATGGAGACGATCAGCGACGGCAGCAGGGTTATGACGTAGATGAAGGAAATCGTCAGCAGCATCAGCGTCGTTTTGTGTCGGCTGGAGACCACGTTGCGCGTCCTCGGCAACGAGCTGTCGTCCGTATTGCGCATGCTCCTGACGCGGTATATCCGGCCCAGCACGAGCGTGTTGCAGATGAGCACCAGGGTGACGGGCAGGATGAAGACGAGGCTGAACTGGTAGAGGTACACGTGGAGAGCTGTGTACGTCTTGAGGTGGTCGCTCAGCGCGGCACATTCAGAGTTCACTTTACCAACCATAAACAACCTGAACACCTGAAACACAAATAGAGTAGTGTCACTGTAATATCACTGTATTAGTATTAATAAAACCCGAAACACAAGTACAGTAGTGTTAACAGTACCACACACCTACAGTAGTGTTAATAGTAACAGTACAACACAAGTACAGTAGTGTTAATAGTAACAGTACGACACAAGTACAGTAGTGTTAATAGTAACAGTACAACACAAGTACAGTAGTATCAATAGTAACAGTACAACACAAGTACAACTACAGTAGTGTTAATAGTAACACTACCACATAAACAACCTGAAAACCTGAAACACAAGTACAGTAGTATCACTGTATTAATAGAAACACTACCACACAAACAATCTGAAAACCTGAAACACAAGTACAGCAATATCACTGTAATATCACTATATTAGTGGTAATAAAACCTGAAACACAAGTACAGTAGTATCACTGTATTAATAGTAACACTGTATTAATAGTAACACTACAACACAAGTACAGTAGTATCACTGTATTAATAGTAACACTACAACACAAGTACAGTAGTATCACTGTATTAATAGTAACACTACCATACAACTACAAGTACAGTAGTATCACTGTATAGTAACAGTACCACATAAACAACCTGAAAACCTGAAACACAAGTACAGTAGTGTTAACAGTACCACACACCTACAGTAGTGTTAATAGTAACAGTACAACACAAGTACAGTAGTGTTAATAGTAACAGTACCACACAAATACAGTAGTATCACTGTAAACTCATTGTATTAGTATTAATAAAACCTGAAACACAAGTACAGCAATATCACTGTAATATCACTATATTAGTGGTAATAAAACCTGAAACACAAGTACAGTAGTGTTAATAGTAACAATACCACAGAAACACAAGTACAGTAGTGTTAACAGTAACAGTACCACATAAACAACCTGAAAACCTGAAATACAAGTACAGTAGTGTTAATAGTAACAATACCACAGAAGTACAAGTACAGTAGTGTTAATAGTAACAATACCACACAAGTACAAGTACAGTAGTGTTAATAGTAACACAAATACAGTAGTGTTAACAGTAACAATACAACACAAATACAGTAGTGTTAACAGTAACAATACAACACAAATACAGTAGTATCACTGTAATATCACTGTATTAGTACTAATAAAACCTGAAACACGATTACAGTACTGTTAATAGTAACACTACAACACAACTACAAGTACAGTAGTATCACTGTGTTAATAGTAACACTACCACACAAATACAGTAGTATCACTGTGTTAATAGTAACAGTACAACACAAACACAGTAGTATCACTGTATTAATAGTAACAGTACAACACAAACACAGTAGTATCACTGTATTAATAGTAACACTACCACACAAATACAGTAGTATCACTGTGTTAATAGTAACAGTACAACACAAATACAGTAGTATCACTGTGTTAATAGTAACAGTACAACACAAACACAGTAGTATCACTGTATTAATAGTAACAGTACAACACAAATACAGTAGTATCACTGTGTTAATAGTAACAGTACAACACAAACACAGTAGTATCACTGTGTTAATAGTAACAGTACAACACAAATACAGTAGTATCACTGTGTTAATAGTAACAGTACAACACAAACACAGTAGTATCACTGTATTAATAGTAACACTACCACACAAATACAGTAGTATCACTGTATTAATAGTAACACTACCACACAAATACAGTAGTATCACTGTCTTAATAGTAACAGTACAACACAAACACAGTAGTATCACTGTATTAATAGTAACACTACCACACAAATACAGTAGTATCACTGTCTTAATAGTAACAGTACAACACAAACACAGTAACACTACCACACAAACACAGTAGTATCACTGTATTAATAGTAACACTACCACACAAACACAGTAGTATCACTGTATTAATAGTAACACTACCACACAAACACAGTAGTATCCCTGTATTAATAGTAACACTACCACACAAACACAGTAGTATCATTGTGTTAATAGTAACACTACCACACAAATACAGTAGTATCCCTGTCTTAATAGTAACAGTACAACACAAACACAGTAACACTACCACACAAACACAGTAGTATCACTGTATTAATAGTAACACTACCACACAAATACAGTAGTATCACTGTATTAATAGTAACACTACCACACAAACACAGTAGTATCACTGTGTTAATAGTAACACTACCACACAAACACAGTAGTATCACTGTGTTAATAGTAACACTACCACACAAACACAGTAGTATCACTGTGTTAATAGTAACACTACCACACAAACACAGTAGTATCACTGTATTAATAGTAACACAAACACACAAATACAGTAGTATCATTGTGTTAATAGTAACACTACCACACAAATACAGTAGTATCACTGTATTAATAGTAACACTACAACACAAATACAGTAGTATCACTGTGTTAATAGTAACAGTACAACACAAACACAGTAGTATCACTGTGTTAATAGTAACACAAACAACAAAAACAACAACTCTAACAATAATAATAATAACACTAACAAACTCGACCTCTCCGTAAAATAAAGCTACACACTTCCAATGTTAATTCGTGTGTCTTTCCCTCCTCCCTCCCTCTCTCAATGTCCCTCTCTCTCTCTCTCTCTCTCTCTCTCTCTCTCTCTCTCTCTCTCTCTCTCTCTCTCTCTCTCTCTCTCTCTCTCTCTCTCTCTCTCAATAATAAAAATTAATAATAACAATAACAATAATATCAACCTCACAGTACATTAAAACTTCAATTTCATGTTAATCTCTCTCTCTCTCTCTCTCTCTCTCTCTCTCTCTCTCTCTCTCTCTCTCTCTCGAGAATATTAATGGAAGCAAAAAAAAAAATTATCGCTGCAAAGCAAATTATTATTATTATTATTATAAATTTTTTTTTTTTTTTTTTTTTTTTTTGGCTCTCTCGCTCGCTGCTCGTTCAGATTTCAGTGTGGGTTACACAAAGGTGAGATTCTGACGATGACAGATTCCTGCATGCATTGCCTCTGGCTGTCAGTTTTCTCGTGGTTTGTTACACGACTTCTGAACAATAGCAGTAACACAGCTGCCTGCACGTACAGCGACAGCGAAAACAGCGGGAAAAGAAAGCGGAGACCGGCTCGAAATGATCAAACAGCGCGAGTTGAGTCGCTTATTTTTAAACGAGAATGACAGTGGCAGAGAGGAAATGATAACTATTTATAGAAACACATGTACGTACGTACAGACATGCTTATATATATATATATATATAGACAGGTGTGTGACAGAGAGATATAGAAGATACAGAGAGAAAGAGAGAGAGAGAGAGAGAGAGAGAGAGAGAGAGAGAGAGAGAGAGAGAGAGAGAGAGAGAGAGAGAGAGAGAGAGAGAGAGAGAGAGAGAGAGAGAGAGAGAGAGAGAGAGAGAGAGAGAGAGAGAGAAGAGACAGAGAGAGAGAGAGAAAAAATATATATACAGAAGATACAGAGGCAGAGAGAGAGAGAGAGAGCGAGCGAGAGAAATGATACCTGTATTTTATTTATCTTATCTATTGTATGTATTTTTTTCTATCTGTCTGTCTGTGTAATCTGTTTCATTTTTCACTCTGTCGTTTTATCTGTGTGTGTATCTGTGTGTGTTTGTGTGTATATATATATATCCATATGTCTACCAATTGTTCTATCAGTCTTTCTTTGTATTTTTCTACCAACAATCTCATACTGTTTGTCAATTTAATGTACTTTTCTACAGATAACAGGTTTCTAAAATTTTCTTCAATTTTCTTCTTCTTTTCCTTTATTGCTTCGTGTTAGTCTTTATTAAAATGAAGACGAGTTCCAAAAATAAAACGAAAAATGTCTTTTCTCGAGATCTTTTTCTTTTCACACCCACAAATGCACACCCACGATCACCACACCCCTAATTTCTCCTCCCACAGAATTCAGTAATAATAGTGACTGCTTTTGTTTTCAAAACTGTTGGTTATTGTGAGTCGTAATTTGAAATAGAAGAGACAGTCCAGAAAGCGTTAAGGCCAAGTAATAATACTTATTCGGTTCTGGTAAACCGTCGAGAAATGCAGAGTAGGTAGGTGGGAGAAACTTGAAGGAGATATTTATTTATTTGTTTGTTTGTATGTATGTGTGTGTGTATTTGTGTATGTATGTGTGTGTATGTGTGTATGTATGTATGTATATGAATGTATGTATGTTTGTTTGTTTGTCATTATTATTATTATTATTATTGTTATTATTATTATTATCATTTATGTACCCATACACATATACATATAATATATATAGATAGATAGACAGACAGACAGACAGATAGATAGATAGACAGATATGTAAGAAAAAAAATTAATTAAATAATAATACCAAATAAATAAAAATTAACTTGCGCGCGCGCGTGTACGTAAATGTGTGTGCGTGCGTGTGCGCGTTAATCTATACGCTTCCTAATCCTCTCTACATTAGGAAATCTTTCTTTAAAACTTTCTAATCATAATCCGTAGCGAAAATTACTTGTAAAACCATTACAAAAAGCGTTTCATTTAATCCGATTTACCGGCTTTAGCTTCTCGGGCGATGTCAGAAAATTAACGCTAGCTTAGAGCAGAGACATTCTAAAAACGTTAAGGCGCAACCACACTAGATAATTTACACAAACCTTTTTTTATATTATTACTATTACGACGAGTAGAGTTGCTGCTGTTGCTGCTGCTGTTGCTGCTGATGATACTACTACTATTACATCTGCTACTACTACTGCTACTGCTACACCTATTAATGCTAATGCAGGCTTTTGCTATTGTTATTCCTGTTACCGTTGTTATTAATGTGATGTTGTTATTGTTGTTATTATTATTATTATTATGATTATTATTATTATTATTGTGTTACTGTTTTAATGAGTATTCTTATGTGCAGTAATTATTATTATCTTCTTAAATTTTACTTATTTATTTATTTATTCTTTCATTTTCTTTCTTTCTTTCTTTCTTTTTTTTTTTTTTGTATTAATTTAATTAATTAATTTATTTTTATATTTATTTATTTAGATACTAATTATATAAACAATTACTAATGTAAGTACTCTTTCTAGAAATATCCATATCCTTCAAACATGAAAAATCTGAAAATTTTGCGGCGTGAATATTTCTTCAAAACGAAAACATATAACGTAAAATATTTTCAGTTATTTGACACAAAAAAAAAGAATAAAATAACGTACAATATGTTCTGTTATTTGACAAAAAAAAAAAAAATAAATAAATAAAATAAAATAAAATAAAATAACGTAAAATATTTTCTGTTATTTGACAAAAAAAAAAAAAAAAAAAAAATAGAATAAAATAACGTAAAATATTTTCTGTTATTGCACAAAAAAGAATAAAACAAAATAACATAAAATATGTTCTGTTATTGCACAAAAAAAAAAAAAATAAAAAAAAAAAAGAATCAAATATAACAGAAAAAGTCGTAAGACCCAGTTTTACGTTTGACGTTATCTGCTTGTGGCAATTTATCCGATGACCGTCGTCTTTGTCGGCTGCTCTTTTCAAAATGGCGCGTTTTCTTGTAACGCTAATAAACGAAGAGACGTCCATCGACAACATTCGCAGATTTGTTAAAAGATCTTTATGAGCAAGCAAATGTCTGCTTAGACCTGGTGTCAAATGAAGAAACATGTTTGATTTACAAACGAGAAGAGGAAAACTAATTTTCAAAAATACAGTGGCTAGAGGTGGTAGAATCAGTTTCTTGTTTGTTGGGGTTTGATTTTCGAGATATTGGTTTTGTTTGTTTTTTATAATCATGGGTTTTTTTTTTTTAAACTTTTTTGCATTCTTTATGATCTTCTTGTTGTTTTTCTTTGCTCGTGGGTATTCCGTTTCGAATTCATAATTGTCTTCGTTTTTTTTTTTTTTTTATTTTTATTTTTTTTTTTTTTTTTTTCCTTTTTCTTTCGTGTCGGGTTACATTTCTTCGTTTTTTTTTTTTTTTTTTTTTTTCTGTTTTCTTCTGTGTTTCTTTTCCTCTCTTTTTCTTCTTTGTTGTTATCTTTTCTGTTATTTCGTGTTAGTTTTTCTTCTTTTTTTATCTTCCTTTATTTTCTCTTCATTTCTTGTTTTTTTTTTCCTCTTTCTTCTTTTTTTTTTTCTTTTGTTGTTTTTCTTCCTTTCTTTATCTCCTTCCTTCCTTCTTTCTTTTCTGTCCTTTCTTTCGTTTTTCTTTCCTCTTCTCCATCTTATTTTGCTCCTTTCGAAATCTTTCTTCTCCTTTCTTCTTCTTCTTCTTCTTCTTCTTCTTCTTCTTCTTCACTCGAAAACTGTCATTCATACTTTTCATACTATTACCACAATAACAACAAGAACTATTAAAACTATCCAGTGTTAGAACTGCTGCTATAATACTACTAACGCTGGGACTTCTACTGCTACTGCAACACCAACACCAACAGCCGTTAGTAGGGAATGAACTTTAAAATGTGTCAAGAAAGATTTGTGGATTATGAATTGATGATTTATGAAAAATATATGTAAATAATAATAATAATAATAATAATAATAATAATAATAATAATAATTATAACAAAAATAATAATGATGATGATGATATAATAATAACAACAACAATAATAATAATAATAATAATAAAAATAATGATAATGATAATAATAACAAAAATAATAATAATGATGATAAAGTAGTAATAGTAGTAGTAGTAATAAATAAATAAATAAATAAAATAAAATAAAAAATAAAATAAAAAAAAAAAAAAAATTCAACAAATCAAAAAAACAAACCACAAACAAAACATTAACAAATAACTGACGTATAAAAAAAAAAAAAAAAAAAAAAAAAAAAGGGACGAAAATAAAGAAGACGAAGAAGAAAAAGCAAACAAACGAATTATTTGAAATAGCAACATCAGACACGTTCTTGACAGATTTTTTTTTATTACTCTGCGGCTAAGAAAGAAGTGAGTTAGTGTTTCGTGTTTTCTCGTTTTCTAAATTTGGACTCAGTCTGTCAGATCAACGCGATTTCAGGTTAATATATATTTTTGCGCCAAGACATCGACTGTTTGTCGACATATTTTTACCCAAGGTGGTTTGATGCAGACGTCTGCGTATCTGCTGATGTGGTTTATATAAAAGTTTCAGTACATCGAGGTCTTCTCGTGTTAAAGATTATGTATATCGAGACTGGTATATCGGTACTGATTATTAAATCGATATAATCAATATCAGTATGGCAGTCTCGATATATCTGATCTTGATTATATCGATATTAATTATGTCAAGGTCTTGTCGTGTAAAAGATTATGTATATCGAGACTGGTATATCGGTACTGATTATATCGATATAATCAATATCACTATGGCAGTCTCGATATATCTAATCTTGATTATATGTCGAGGTGTTCGATAAAAATTATGTATAGAGACTGGTATATCGGTACCATTATATCGCCCAGTGTATTCTCGTTATCGATCTTGATTACCAGTACCATTCGAGAAAATTACTACCATTAGTCTACAACTACTATAATTATTGCTACCAGACTATAATTACTACCACCACCACCACTACTACTACTACCACCACCACCACCACCACCACTACTACTACTACTACTACTACTACTACTACTACTATTATTATTATTATTATCATCATCATCATTATTTTTTATTTAGTTGTTTTGTTGTTGTTGTTGTTGCTGTTGTTGCCGTTGCTGATATTTCACGCCGTTCATCTTTTTTACTCTTTTTCACATTAAAACCAATTAACGTCAGCATTACACGATCGTCGCTGTATACCGGAAATGACGTCAATAAGATCAGTGGTCTCCTAAGAATGATGCCGGTGGTTTCTTGGACACTAATTCATTTCTGTTAATTAATTAATTTTTTTTATTTTTTTTTTTTTTTTTTTTTTTTTTTTTTTTAAGAAAACGAATCATTTCTTTTTTTGTTTAGCGTTTTACCCTGGGATATGGATTTCGTGTCGTTATTAAGAAGATTGAATGATCAAAAGCTGTATTATTCCTTTTTGTCCTTTCTAATTTTTTTTTTTTTTTGTTTTTTTAATATTTTTCTGATAATTATGGATTTTCTTTGAAAAGGAAATCAAATTAAACTTGTTTTCTTTCTTAACAACAACAACAACAACAGCAACTACTACTACTATTACTGCTACTACTACTACTATTACAACTATTACTACTATTACTACTGATTCTTTTACAGATACAAAGCAATTAACAGAGCATCAAATTACCCGATGTATCAAACAATCTATCAAAAATAATCGTCACATTAATTTTTCAAGGAAACATTTTTTATCATCATAGTTTTATAGTTTGGAGGATCGATTTTTTTTAAATTTATTTATGCTATTATTCGGGATATCTCCCGTTCCAGCCTCTGAAGCAAGACTATGTTTGTTTATTTTTGGAGTAGTATATTTGAAATATAATAATATGTTGCTAATTATGTTAAAAAAAACCAGAAGTAAAGCATCGCAAATGTTTTTCTCTGGTCACTCTCTTTCAGGTCTCTCTAGCTTTCTCTATATCAGTCTAACAGTCTAACAATCCATATATGTATATCTCTTTCTTTTTACATATCTACTTCTCTGTAGATATGTCTATATATATGGCTAAATATCCATTAAGCTATCTATATCCAAGTATATATTTCCCTTTCCATCTATAAGTCAACTTATCCATATACTTATCATCTATCTATATAATCTATATATGCACTTATCTATCAGTCTATTTGTTTACATATCCATCCATGTAATGTCTCTGTCTCTGTCTGTATCAGTCAATCAGTCTGTCTGTCTGTCTGTCTATATATCTGTGTGTCCTTTTATATCTATACATATATCTGTCCATTTTTCTCTCTGCCTATCTATCTATCTATCTATGTCTGCTCTCTCTCTCTCTCTCTCTCTCTCTCTCTCTCTCTCTCTCTCTCTCTCTCTCTCTCTCTCTCTCTCTCTCTCTCTCTCTCTCTCTCTCTCTCTCTCTCTCTCTCTCTCTCTCTCTCTATCTCTCTATCCATCTCTCTATCCCTCCATCAATCCATTTCTCTCTATCTCTGTACCATCTGGGACGTCTCCTGTTTAAAGCTTTTTAATAAATTTGTCATTCGGTCGGAGACTAAATCGGAAACACGATAAGAAGATAAAAACGTAACCGCAGAGGTTAACAACCTACTTAACAGCATTGTCTTATTTTTTTAAAATACATTTTTGTTTTTTATTTCTTAAAAGGACATTGAAAAACACTTTCCATAGTCTAATACTTTAAGACTCCCTTCAATAAAGTCTGGTTGTACGCTACGGTAATGGGGGAAAAAGTGGTGATAAAAAAAAAAGAAAAGAAAAAAGAAGCGTTATTTTCAAATGACGATAACAAAAGAGAAAATGTAGCAGCTGAAGATGTCAGATGAAGTAAAACGGGTTCCAAACCCACAAAGGAGACGAGTTCAAAAACAGTGATGAATTTGTTTAGTATTAAAGTTTGTGTCTGTTTGTCTGTCAAACTGTCTGTATGTGGCCATATCAGTGTCTCTGTCTTTCGTTTCTCTCTTTTTCTTTCTCTTCTTCTGTTT
>CM022677.1:19116289-19123789 GCA_012295275.1 Chrysomallon squamiferum
TGTGAACGGAATCTAAATTAAAACTATTGATCTTGTTGTGTCTCAGAAATAGTGCAAATTAACGTCCTTGTACGAGCGAAGAGTGACGACATTTTAAAATCCTTATTACCACGTCTTCTACCATTGTTTTGCTGCTACTACTACTACTACTACTACTATTACTACTACTAATACTATTGTTACTGCTACAGCTACTACAACTGTTGACTACAACTACTGCATACTACTACTAATGTCCATGTACTGCTACTGCTAGAGTACTACATTTTAAAATCCTACTACCACGTCTTCTACTACATTGTTTTTGCTACTGCTACTACTACTGTTACTACTACTACTACTACTATTGTTACTAATACTATTACTACTGTTACTACTACTACTACTTGCTGCTACTACTACTACTACTACTACGAATACTGCTACTACTACTACTACTACTACTACTACTACTACTACTACTACTACTACTACTACTGTTAGTGCTACTACTACTACTACTACTACTACTGTTACTACTACTACTACTACTACTACTGCTACTGCTACTACTACTGCTACTGCTACTTCTTCTACTACTGCTACTACTACTGCTACTGCTACTACTCCTGCTGCTACTAATACGACTACTACTACTGCTACTGCTACTACTACTGCTGCTGCTACTACTACTACTACTGCGACTACTACTACTGTTAGTGCTACTACTGCAACTACGACTACTACTACTGCATACTGAGTATTAATGTCCATGTATGAGCGAAGGGTGACACTGATGAAACTTTAATCATAATTATTTCCATTGCCATCATTACAATACTTCTGTCGTTATTTTTCGCTGCGTAATTAATTCTATCTGCAAGAACCTTTAATATTTGCTATTTCTTCTTCTGTTAATGTCCCGGGGGTACACTAAAAGCGTTTATCAGACTGAGGGGGCGGGACAGACTGAAAAGAATAAATAGTGCAAGGCACATGTATAATGATGAGCAAAAGTGTCAAGGTCGTTTTTAGTATTGATTTTTTTTGTTGTTTTTTTTCTCTCGAATTTTGAAATTTTTATATAGTTTTTTTTTTTTTTTTCTTCTTGTTATAATTTTTAAATTTCATTTCGTATGCTTGTGTAATTTTGTGTGGCTTTTTTAAAATTAGTTGGTTAATTTAGTAATTCTTTAGTTTTTTTTCTTTCTTTCTTTCTTTCTTTGCTTTTTTCTTTTGTTTTTATTTTACGTTTTCATTTATTTATTTGTTTGTTTGTTTAATTACACATTTACCTAGTTATTTATTTATTTATTTATTTATTTATTTATTTATTTATTATTTATTTATTAATTAATTAATTTATTTTTGTTGTTTATTTTTCATGTTTTGTTTGTTTGTTTGTTTATGTACATATGTTATTTATTTGTATATATATGTACATATGTGTGTGTATATTTATTAATGTTTTTTATAGGTTGTATGTATATATGTATATATGTTTGTTATATATATAATATTATAGATATAGATATAGATAGAATCCAGATAGATAAATCCATACATATAAAATATGTTTGTTTATCTGAATATTCCACTTACAAACATTTGCTAAAGTATTTTAACGACCCTCAAAAAAAAGCCTTAATAATTATAACGCCATAAATATGCAAACGACGATTATCATTTTAACTATTTCCATTGTATCTACTTTCAACAACTACCACAATACTAACAGCTACTACCGAAAAGAAAGAGATAATGAAAGAGAAATCCTTCTACCACATCGCAGTAAACTAGTTTCATTTCCTTTGAATTTTGTTACATGAGACGGTAAGAATAAACAATAATAAAATTCTGTCTCTTTCACAGACACACACACACACACACAGACACACACACACACGTTTGTATCTGTGAAATAAAATTAAATAAAATAAATAAACACCAAAAAACCAAAAGAAAAAGTAAAATGATGACATAACAACAATAACAACAACAACAACAACATAATAATAATAATAATAATCTCAATATAACAAAACAACCTACTTTTCATCTCTCTCTCTCTCTCTCTCTCTCTCTCTCTCTCTCTCTCTCTCTCTCTCTCTCTCTCTCTCTCTCTCTCTCTCTCTCTCTCTACAAAAAAAACAACAACAGAACAATAACATTTAAAAAGATAAACCAAATCCTACACGTAGCCTTAAGGTGCCTTTCGTGGTATACGGTCACGACAAACACGCACTAACTAATGGACAAATGTGAAGAAATGTTTTTCTTTTTTTTTACATGACGTATATTAATTATTTTCCACAATACCGGGGATTCTAATTATTCCATTAGTCTCTGTGTCTTAAGGACTCGTCAAAGAATCTTCATTTGAGCCGACAACACTGGCGTTTCTTGGTTTCAGCAACACATCGAATCATCTGATTGCTTCGGACACAACCCTAATTATCAGTTCCCATAACCATTACATAGGCAGCCATATTAGCGAAGAATATAAACAGCTGACACATCAGCGTGACGTCATCACAAATGATGTAATTAAGAGGCGCTGTTTGGGTGGGTTTTGAAAAACAAAGGTTTGGAAACTGTGGTCCTGATTACAAGTGAGTGAGAGTAGCAACGGCAGAAACAACAACTACGAGGACGACGAAAATAAATAAATAACGACAACAGCAGAAAAACGTATTGTTTTTCTGTCTGTTCCATTGATCCGTAAATCTTTTTTTTTCATTTCTTTCTTTTTATTCTTTCACTCATTCCTTTCTTTCGATCTTTCATTCTTTTCTTTTATTATTAGTTTTTCTTTTCTCATTTTTCTTTGTTTCTTCTTTTATTCATTTATTCCTATTATTTTCTAGAGTTTCATTCCTTTGTCATTCTTTTCTTTTTTATCTTTCTTTTTCTTTATTTATTTATTTATTTATTTATTTATTATTTATTTTTTTTTTCCTTTTTTCCTTTTCTCTCATTCTTTTCTAAACTTCATTTTTTTTTTTTTCTTTTTTCTTACACCACCATCATTCTTTCATTCTTTCTTTCTTTCTATCCTATCTCTTATTCTTTTGACTTTCTTTCTTTCGTTCTTTTTTCCCTCACTCCTCCTCTCTTCCTTTCTTCTCTCCTTTCAGTCACGTGACATCTTACCTGTGTGTAAGGAAGCAGAACGACCAACGAAAAAATCACCGTCACGGCACCCATCTGCGTGCACAGAAACGCCTTCCTGATTGGATAATACACCGCCACCACCCTCTCTATCGCCATGCACACCACCAACCACGACGACATCAGGTAGCACATGTGCTCGTAGAAGTTGTACACGCTGCACGCGACGTCGCTGAAGTTCACGTACAGGCCGGGCTCGCCGGCAAACTTTCTTAGGTCGTGAACCAGATTCAGTTCCCGGTTTACCAGCGTGAGCGAATCGAACACGGCCAGCGCGCACAGGAAGTGGCTGTACGACTTGTGACGCCACATCTTCGTCTTCATGACAATGAACGTCAACGTGTTTCCGCACAGTCCTATGACGACGATGAACGGTGTGACGATCTGTTTGAGCCACCAGCCCCACCTGGAGGGGTGGTCTCCGAAATCCAGATGTGAGCCTGGAATAATAATAATAATAATAATAATAATAATAATAATAATAATAATAATAATAATAATAATAATAATGATGATGATAATAATAATAATAATAATAATAATAATAATAATAATAATAATAATAATAATAATAATAATAATAGTAATAATATTAATAATAATAGTAATAATAATAATAGTAATAACAGTAATAGTAATAATAGTAATAGTAATATTAATGGTGATGATGACAATGATGAAGATATTAATAATGATGATGATGATGATAATACTGCTACTAATAATAATCATAATGATGAAGGTGGTGATGATGACGTAGATGATGATGATGATGATGATAATAATGATAATAAGAAGAAAAAGAAGAACTACAACAACGTCAACAATGATAATGGATAACAGAGCGAGCGAGCGAGCGAGCGAGAGAGAGAGAGAGAGAGAGAGAGAGAGAGAGAGAGAGAGAGAGAGAGAGAGAGAGAGAGAGAGAGAGAGAGAGAGAGAGAGAGAGAGAGAGAGAGAGAGAGAGAGAGAGAGAGAGAGAGAGAGAGAGAGAGAGAGAGAGAGAGAGAGAGAGAGAGAGAGAGAGAGAGAGAGAGAGAGAGAGAGAGAGAGAGAGAGAGAGAGAGAGAGAGAGAGAGAGAGAGAGAGAGAGAGAGAGAGAGAGAGAGAGAGAGAGAGAGAGAGAGAGAGAGAGAGAGAGACGAAATTGCGAAAGACAAATAGAGAAACAGATGCGAACATTAACGAAAGAAACAAATAAGTTATAAATTATTTCCTTGCCTTTCATACAAACTGATCACTTTTTTTATTATTATTATTTTTTTTTTTTTAATGAAAAATTACAAAACTATTATTTTTTTTTCTTTCGCTCAAAAACTGATCCCCTGGTATTCTTCGGCTTAACAATAACTACCGTATTTCCTGAACTAATTATCCCCCCTGTTCTGTTAACTCTTGTGTAAAGGAGACGAGGAATTTCATCCAGATAAGCGTCGACTTAAATAGATTCAAGAACGATAACTCATTTCCTGATGGAAGCGATTACCGATACAAATTAGTACCAGAGTCATCAAAACTGGGTTACGCCATTTATTGTTATTATTATTATTATTATTTTTTTTTTTTTCACCATCAGATTTTTCTCTTATTCCTGCAGATAAAACTCTCGCCTGAAGCGCTGAGAGTATCTGGATCAAACCTTGTGGATGTCTTTTTTTTTCATAGTCCATTTGATATTCTTATATGTACGAACGCAAATGGACAAATATGTTTATGAGATGAACGCGAAATCGTTTGCAGCGAAATATTGTTGTATTATATCAGTGTGTGAGAGCCAGATTATGTAGAGAGAGAGGTAGAGATTTATATATAGATGTTTATAGTATATATATATATATATTCATCAAAGTGCGTCTCTATATATATCTATGCACATATATATATATATGTCTGTGTGTGTGTGTGTGTGTGTGTGTGTCTATGTATGTACTTGTGGATACATATAAATACGGACGTATGAATGTTTTTTCTATACGTGTTTAGTACATAATACTTATAGCGATATAACGTGCCAAGGAATCATTTAGATCACAATCAGCTCATTGAGCGAGTCCCAGTGTTTAAGACAAAAATAATAAATCTTGGAATGAGTGTCACAGACAATCGAACTGTTCCGTTATTTTACTCCACGTCATGGTAATTTTTGGGTTAATAGTCCACGAGGTGAAGAGTTGAAGAAAAAAAAAGAGGATAATGAAGATGAAGATGAAAAATAAGAAGAAGAAAAGAAGAAATAAGATGATGATGATGATGATGAAATGAATTAAGAAGAAAAGAAAAAATAAAAAATGATGAAAAAGATGATGAAAGATGATGAAAAAGTGGTGGAAGAAGAAAAATGAAAAAAAAATGAAAAGAAAGAAGGAACGAAAGAAAAGAAAAAGAAAAAAGAGCTAAACAAAAGAAAGAAAAAAAGAAGAACGATAACAATTATCTTAGAAGTGTAATCAAAACCTGGTAACCGTCGATAAAGAAAAACACGTAAAAACAAAAGCAGCATCGAACGAGAAACAATTGTTGTAAATTTAGAATGCAGTGACCTGGTTTTTTCAATAATTGTTTACACGTATTTGACCTATTTTCGCCCACTCTGGCCTGGGAAGGACGAAGACCAAAAAAAATAAAAATAAAAAATAAAATTATTGAATACAGAAGCTATAAGTTCAATGACTCGCCTTAAGACAAGTAATTCTATCTTGACATCAGTTATCTTTTTTTTTCTTCTTCTTCTTCTCATTCTTTTTTTATCCTTATTCATTTTTGTATGAAGAGTTCAAAAAATAATAATAATAAAAATAATAATAATCGCAATAATAATAATGTCAATGTCCGCGCGTTTAGTTAAAAAATACACCGCTTTTTATAATCGTGCTACGCTTTGCTTTAGTTTAATGCGGTGACGCTAGTTTGTGAGGGTTACCAGTGGATGACGATTTAAAGAACAAAGGAACGAATAGTTTTATTTGAGAGAGAGAGAGAGAGAGAGAGAGAGAGAGAGAGAGAGAGAGAGAGAGAGAGAGAGAGAGAGAGAGAGAGAGTTTATTGACATACTTCTACGTTATAACACTGAACGAAAAAGAGAGAGATCCCTGATAATGAGAAACGAAGGGAGAGACAGTTTGAAGAACACAGAGAGACAGAAACTAGAGAGAGAAGAGAGAGAGAGAGAGAGAGAGAGAGAGAGAGAGAGAGAGAGAGAGAGAGGTGGACGTTGTCTGACGCTGTCGAATCAAACGAAAAATCTGTTTATGATGATGATTTGAAGAAGACTGACAGAAATCTTGTTCATCATTTGACGAGTGTTTTCTGAGACGAGAAAAAATAAGAAATCATCATTTGACGAGTAATTTATTTAAAAATTTTCTTTTATTTAATTTTTAACTGATTGATTAATTAATTAATTAAATTATTTATTTATTTATTTATTTATCTATCTATTTATTTACTTAATTTTATTTATTTATTTATTTATTCATTTATTATTATTTTTTCTATTGTTTCTTCTTTTTCTTTATCTTCTTTTCTTCTCTTACATTTTTCTTCTTCTGTTTCTTATCTTTTCTTCTTAATTATTATTTTTTAAATCTTCGTTTTTCTATCATCATCATCTTTATCTTCTTTTTCGTCCTCGTCTTTTCCTTTTCCTTCTTCTTTTTCTTCGTCATCATCATCATCATCATCTTCTTCTTCTTCTTCTTCTTCTTCTCATTCTTTCGCTCCGCGTTCTTTCGTTCGAATTATTTCTAAACCTACTCGACGTCTGCACGCCTCTGATCGAGAGGTTTCGTTTCCCGAACACCTCCGATCGCATCCGGAAACAACCGAACTCGACTTTCCCGGGCGCTGGCATCCGTGGTTGGCAGACGACAGATCTAATAAGATTTTTATAATTAGATCGATCAAGACGTGCACAGGGGAGAAGAGCCAGCACTCTAAATCAATCGTGTAACATTATCTGCGAAACGTCGAAAGGATTTGTGTGTGTGATTAGAGAGAGTGATTACAAGGGAGAGAAATAGTTAGCATCAATTATCAGTTAAGCTACATGATTTTGAATTTTTTATTATTATTATTATTTTTTTTTCGTTAAAAGAATCGTTATAAAATAATTAACGTATACAAGAAATTTAAGTATTTATTAGTTAATTAATTAACTATTTATTTATCTAATCTTTATATATATATATATATATATATATATATAACGATCGCGTCAAACAACATATCTAAGAAAATCACATTGATGTGAAAGAAAAAGCGTCATATTCAAAACTGAATTCCTTCGTTCCTCAGATTTATTAAAATATATATATATACATACATATGCGTGTGTGTGTGTGTATCTATCTA